>JASTWL010000171.1:0-365222 GCA_035220575.1 Temnothorax rugatulus
AAAAAACAGATTTTCCATATTAGTCAGATTAAGTAATCAGATTACAATTCTTTCATATTATCTTATTAAATATAAAAACTATGTAGCCGCAAAATAATTATCTCAATAAAAATCTCATTAAAACAAAATTAATTTTTCAATAATAAGGAGAACAAAAAGAGAAAAATTAACTGCATATAGATTCGAATATATAATATATACAATACACAGATTTATATCTGCAATAGAGGCATGATGTAGATAGAAAAGTATCGTACCTGTAGCACAAACTTAAGCAACGAACGAAAGATTATTATCCTTCTCTTCGCTCCCTGCACCGCAGAACCAGAGAACTCGGAAATTTAATGGCAATATATCCATAATTCCGGGACGGCGCCGCTCCGATGGATAGTCTCTCTTGTCATATCTCGCTATGCTTTGAAAAATATGAAGCTTGTAAAAAAATATATAACGACACATTCTATACATTGTCAACGTCCATTCTCGTGAATTAGTAATGATATCGCTGGGACGTTCTAAGCGTTCTTTAACATTTAATGTCGTCGGGCAGCGGGAGAATTTGCTGATTTCTTTCTTCTCCGCTACATTTTCTTCTTGTCTCTATATTCATTTTTACATGTTCATCAGACGTCCGCGATGGCATTACCAGTTATTTTTAAATTATGAACTTACGTAATGTGTGCACTTATGTATATCAAATGCACGAAGAATATACTGAGAGTGAGGAATATTAAAACATACTACTATTGCTGTGTATGACAAGTTCTTTTCAAACGTCGCTCAAGAAACCTGCGACGAGCACTACGAGCAGTTGGAAATTTTGTGAGGAGAATATAGGTCTCTCTCTGTTTTCTATTGCCGCACTACTGAACTAGTGCACACTGGTGCAATAAGTTAGAATAAACGTGATGCCTCACGCATTCCGCGAATTTCTCGATGACGACGTGTTTCTTTCTTCTCTCCGTTATTCTTCTGGTTTACATAATGAGAGCGTAAACGTGAGGAATCAAGAGTGACGTTCAATAATATTCCGTAAAACAAAGCTTGCTCGAGGTAGGTCAACAAGGAAGTGATTCTGCCATGGAGTACGGTACGTATATCTTCAACGGCAACTACCCTTCGTTCTCACTCATCAAAGATATTATAAGGACCAGTAAACCCGACATTTGCGAACGGAGCATAAAGGCACAGATGGTGTTTGCAATGGAGTTTGCAAAATAATTAGGTTCTATGAGATGTACGGACGATTACAATTATATTATTTTATAAGGTAGTTTACCAAGAAATCTTTTATCATAAGTAATTAACCAAAGAAACAAGATATACAGGCAAACGGAGAAAAATTTAGCTATTGCAGCAAAGAAAGAAAAATTTACTTAGTAGATTTGTTTATAAAGACGTTAACCTGCTGTCAAAGCAAACGATTCATCGTAACAAATCGCATTTTGCCTTTGCAACAAAATTACCGCTGGTCGAATGTTGGTATAAGAATAAAGAAAATAAAAAAAATAGATAGAAAAGAAACTGAATAAATTTGTTATTTACTAAAGCTCTCCTATTCCAACAAATAAAATTAATCTTCTTAACAAATATGTTTGCTGTCTATATAATAATTAACAAAACTTGCTACGTAGTTAACTATTTTTATAACCCACAAATCTTATTTTCACAAATTATTAAAATTTATCTCCATATTCGTAAGTACCTACATTATTTTTTTTAACAAAAATTTTAATCATAAATTTTATATTCCAGCTGAAATTCTCAAGTGCTTGATGTGCTTTTAGGAGCAATAAAATACCTTTGAGATTGTATCGTTTCAGTATTGATTCCTGTGTTGAATCTCTTGGCTGACATAGCTTGGCGCGAAAACAATCTAGCAAGGCATGTAGTTTGCACTGTCGTACCAAAATGTTGAAATACTTTAGGCACATGCTCACGAAAGTTAAGACGAGAATATAGATCTTCGGTTAAATCTTCCACGTCGATTCTCATACGTACAAGCTCGATTATCTCAAATATCGTAAGTAATATATAGTACAGCAGCGATTGTATACCTATCAAAATTATATAAAAGAGAAGAAGAATGTGCATTGCATATATTATAGTTTCTAAAAATTTTATCACTTAATTAACGAGTACTATTTCCATATATAATTTTCAATTTTAATGTATTAACGATAAAATGTTTTAACAAAATTACTAGGTCTATTGTAGCTTAACGTTATAATTATTTTACCTGTAGCAGAAACTGGTAAAGCGTGAAGTGTCAAGTTGCTATTTTAATGTTCTTTCCATACGCACCGCAGAAACGAAGAACGTAAAAGTGCACCGCTCCTCTGGAAGTTAGTGCAGCAGACATCGCAGTGGAGGTCTGTCCCACCTCAAACCAGGTTCTCGGTCTTGTGGAGGACATGAGGAATCATCCCCGCGGCCAGTTGTTCGCATCGGGTGGTCTCTAACAACGACCCGGGAGTCTGGGGAGCTGAGGGACTGAGTAACGACTTTTACGAAGCCTATGGGTATCATGAGCACCAACTCAGATCTCAGGAGTTCAAGCAACTGGCGATTAATTCATTGACTTACAGCAGCTTGAGCAAACGACAACAGCGGAGTGCGTTGGGCAAATGGCAAGTCAAATGGGACGCCTTCGTGGCCAAACTTGCTAATAACGTGGTTCAAATTAAACTAATAACGACAAATTAGAGCAGCAGACGTGAAAAAAAGTGCCTCATCCCTTTTCGTTAATATACGTAAAGATAAAAGGATATTCCCGACAGAACAACAGAACGGTGCCATAATCCAAAAATATTCTCAGAATATTTATAGATAATATTTTTTATCTACTTTAGAGCAGACAGTCTTGTGTTCTTCCATGTTTTTAGTAGAACCAGTATCACCAAAACTGCGTATCAATTTTGTGGAACTGCATTTTATCTTATAGGATTCTTTCGATTTTATATATGAATCACTACTACCTCGTCACACTTCTTAACGATGCACCGTTATATTGTAATATGCGTCCAATGGATATTACTCTTATTGCGAAGAAACCTGCTAATAGTAGATCTTTTGAAAAAAATACTACGCCGTATCTTACGTTTTTGTAATAAGATATAAGATTATTTTGCACAGCAAAATAGGTGTTATTTTTTTCATTATATACAATACGACAGTCAATTAATTGGATACTCGCTGCAGGAGATTGTAAGCTGAATAAGAAGTTCTGCAAATCTGCGGAAATAAGATATTACATCACTGCGAAACGCGTAAGAAAGATCTATTTATACTCATGTTAATTTGCGCAATATTTTCCTGCCATAACTCGAGTGAGCAGATAACTATCGCAATAATTTTTATACCTCAAACACGAATCTCGCAATACACGTAAAAAATATATGTATGTAAATTTATGTTTTAATTATTATTTACTAACACATTTATACACTTACCCAAGTAAAAGTGTTAAGAGATAACGCAAATACTCCGTGATAAGAGAGCATTATACCTCTTTGACTGCTTATCATAATAACATCAGCAATCTGCGTTCTTGCGGTGTCACCATTGTCCAGTCGCTGGAATACACAGCGGTCACGATGCCTTTACTCTGCGGCAAAAATTTGCAAAGCGTTAAACAAACAATATAATGTTTTTCGCACGGAGATATTAACTCTTCCCAATGCGTGATAATGTTCGAACAATCATCGCGTTGTTTTTTTGAATCATAAAACTTTTTAAACCTCCTGTTTTGCATTTGATGTTTCCTTTCAAATATTACCTGATGGAAAAATGTCTCAGAGTTTTCATATATGGATTAATCAGAATTTCTATAAAAATTTTCACCTTTCTCAGAATTTTCAAATTTTTTATATGAATTGAGACGTTTTTCAGAAAAGCTCCGACAAAATAATAGAATATTTCAGATTTTCCAGCCAACATATCTTTGTAAATATCTGAATAAACAAGAGAAAATCTGTGCAATTTATTAGATATCTGAGAAAATTAATATACCTCATTTTTACGAATTTTTTATAAGTCTCAATTCTTAGAAAATTTCTGAGGAAATATGAGAAATTTTTTGACCAGGGCAAGCTTCTCTACGTATTATTTTAATGTTACGCTTATTTACCTTCAACTCAAGTTCATTTCCGTACCAGCAATAGTAAAACAGTTGAAGCAGCATACCATTCAGATATAAGAACATCGAAAAAAACTCAAAGCTGAGTAGTTTCTTCTGCAAGAAATAAATGTACGTCGCACGGCCGAGGGTAAATAAAACATCTCTCTTGCGATACCCTTTGATAGAATGAAGATATGGTGCACCCGATGAGCAGACTGAAGAAGAAGAAATCATTATCGTCCATTATGAAACAACGCTCGTATTTTCTTTACCAGAATGCCCACGAGCAAATGATGTCTGACGCATTCCACGATCGAGACTTCCGTATCCCGGCTCCGTCCGGAAGAAATATCGCGGTTGCTCTTCAAACTATCCGTCAATCGGCAGCACATCAGCTCGATCTGCGCGCAAACTTGAATCGTGACGCCGTAAACGAGACAATCGAAGGAAACGTTGAGCATTATCGCATAAAATAGCGCCAAAAATTGCTGCAGATACGTAGCTAGATATGGAAGTAGATTTGACACGGAATACGGGATGTATGACTCCTGGCAGCACACGCTCGCCCCCCCTTGAGTAGCCTCTAGAGCTGGCGTTAGGCGAACGCCTAACCGGTTCGCCTCGATACTCATCATGAACGCGATAGTGCTCCACTTAGCTGTTATAAACATTGACTGTCCGGGTAAACATCAGTTACAGATATTTAATTGATTTTTTTATCTTTCTTTACTACGAGCTTTTCTAATTAGGAAGAACTCAGAAATGCGTGCGCACACCGTCGACGCACAATTAACTTTAATTAAGTTTTAATATTTTATCAACATCAAAGGAAATAAAAAATCCATTTGTACATTTTCGTAATCCAATATCTTTGACATCTACATGCATGTTAGATGACAGAAAAATTTTAAGACATAATATTTTAACAAAATTGTATGTTTGCCACAAAGGTTGTTACACAATATTTAATTGTTACATAATATTTAATTATGCTAACAATATATTAACTGTTAGCATAATTAATTAATTATTAAGCAATTAATACAAGCAATTATTTACGTGCCAAGTATTTATCAATTTGCAGTATGATATAGCAATATCCAATTAACATGAATGATATTTAGACAGGTGATTATTTATACTATATATATTTCTCTCAATTATCTTGGTTGATTAATGATCGTTGATATATGTATTTATATTTCGTGATACGTAACATTTATGCCAAACAACATGCATATTTGCGAATTGCGAATACTCGACTACCTCTGCGGTCGGTGCTCCTTCCATTATCAGCTTTTCCGTGGAATTTTCTCGGCTGGCACATTTTCACGCGCAGGCACTCCAACAATCCGACAGCTCGTTCTCCCGCAGCAAAAAATTTGCATACTTCACGCACAGCGTTAAGAAAGTCAGTCCTAAGAAGAGCCCTTCGGTCAGCTCTTGAACGCGGTCGCGCGTACGAATCATCTCTATCACATCGGATATCGTAAACTCGTATATCAAGAGAAAAACCGCGTACCTGTAAATTTAACACCGCTTTAAATGATCGATGAATAAATTGGCGAGAAAAGGGGAAGGCTCTCATAGAAATAGCGAAATTCACAGATTGATGCGGAAAACCTTGTGTATCACTATCTTTATCTTTTGCTGTATGGTATATTTTAGGTATAACTGCTTCATGTGTACTACCTGTAACAAAGGCGCAAAAATCCAACGCACATGTTGTCGTCCTCCCGCTCTTTCCATGCGCCGCAAAAACGCAGGGCCTTAAAGTTTATCGGTAGAATGTCCATATCTTCATCCTCGTGTAATTGCTGGCTTTATTCTCGTCCCGTCGTTTAAGTCGTCGCCAAATCTCCTTCGTCTTTTTAATAATGTACAGGTTCGTCTTTCTTTTCCAGCGGGATAGTAACATTTCTGACAACATCCTATCATTACAATTGCATTTATGAATTAATAATGCCGTACACGTTGTCAAGCGCACCATTAAATTTTAATACGACCGAGTTGCCTCGGTTTCTCATCGGAACCCTTTTTTCAACATCGCGTATCTCGTTTTATCGAAGAAAAGAATTCGTTTCTATACATAGTACGACGTTAATATAACGTTGCGTGTCTCGCAAATAAGAATTGTTGAGCAACTCTTCTATTATGCAATATTAAATACCCACAGGAAATCGAGATACAGAAAAATAGTATTGAACTGGCGAAAGGTATAGCGCTACGTAAATAATAACTACGTAAGCTAGAAGTGAAAAGATAAGAAGTTTCCGCAAACTGGTTCCGGAGAACTGTATAACTATTTATCAATGCGAATTGATTAAAACTGAAGCCTCCAACTATTATCTGAAACAATAAACCAATAATTTCTGAGATATTTGGCACACGAAATTAAAACTCACCCTGTATAATCTGGTTTAATATTTCATTCTTTAATCGATAACAGACTAATTTGATTCATTTGTTACTGATTCGTTGTTGTATCGCGAAGCAGAGTTTTGTCATCACGTTGATTATACGAAAGGTCAATAGACACACGTGTCATTGGTGGTCGTCAACGACGCAGGTGGTCAACGAGTGCCAATGAGTTACTGGTCACGCTCGTAACACGTTCCTCCTCAGTATCTGTAATGATGAACACGATGGTAAGAGTCGTTCAGTGGAGATCGAGCGGCCCGCGACGATCACATCACACTAAATCCTATTGAGTACACAGGATCACGCACGTGACTTTTCAACGTGTGCCAAGGCTCCGAAGACCTCAACGACGACAATAACTCGCGGGCTGTAAATAGTCTCCACGATCATGGCAGGGCGATCTTGTTCACTTTGGCGATCCTGATCTGCTGCCCCGGCAGCAGATCCTCGTGCAACTCCTCGAGAGCTACGATCTATCGCTGCCCCGGTGTTCGCATAGGACCCCGCAATAAAACAAGTACTGGCAGCTACGACAGCGAATGATGTCGGATGAGAAACAACAGTCTTTGGACGACAATCTGGAACTCAATCTCATCGAGACCAAGGCCAATGAGATCCTAATGAGAGCCAAAATTCGAGAACTCTACGACGGTTCGATCACCTTTCATTTACAATTGTTAGAACAGCGATTGATTCGAGGATTGACCACCCCGCGATTGTTTTGTCCGCGATTAATAAATTCGAAAAGAAAAGATTGCCGCTTTATAATTACTGTAGATTCTTCTTTTTTTTTTATAAAACGGATGTCACTTCTGAAGCAAGTTTCGCTAATAAATCCAAAAGAATTTTTATTTAACTTATCAGGTAATCAAAAAAATTCGTACGATTCTTTATATTAACATTCCAAGTTGATGCAAATGTAAACAAATTGTCTTGTCACTCACCTCAAACATTTGAGAAAGTTCTTGACGCGTTACTCTCGAATTATTTTCAACAGCCTACCTACATAGTCTTCATTATCTATATATTAATATAATATAATATAATATTAATATAATTATCTATAATAGACGATCTTCTGAATAAAGTAGTGCATCTTCAAGTAATTCTTTTCCATAAGCAAATTTTTAATGGGGATATTCGGTTTGAAAAGTCGTATAAAAAGTATTTTTCAGTAATTTTGTAGAAAACGAAAAAAGTGAATAACGTTAAACTTTGCTATGTCTTTTAGCCCCTTATTTTATATTATATTTTATTTTTTATTTTTTAAGTAACAAAACGCTCTTCTTTTTTATGTTATAAAAACTGGTTACTAAGAACTCGAAAAGAAAAACATATATAGACGTGTAAATGATCGCAGGTTTCTGAAACGCAAAAATTTTCTTATTCAGAAAACAGTGTGCTATATATCGTCTGAACTAGAACTAAACCTAATACTTCCGTTCTAGACAAAATAGCGACCTTCTTATAAAAATATTATAGTCTTTCCTCACAAATTGTGTTTGTATTTTATTAAAGAAAAAACTAATCAATGTATAATATTTATTCTAGTTAAACGATAGCCATATTTGTTCTGAATAAGAAAATTGTTGGTTTTTGCATTTCAAATGCCTAGAACAGCTAAAATTATTTACACGTCCATGTGCGTTCTTTTTGTGAGCTCTAGTGACCGAATATAATATATAAAAACTAGGGCGTTTTGTTACTTGGAAAATAAAAAATATATCTTGAAATAAGGCTTAAAAGAACATGCAAAGTTAACGTTATTTACTTTTTTCGTTTGTCTAAAAAAATTCCTACAAAATATCTTTTTACGACGTTTTAAATCAGAATATCTCCTTGAACCATCACTGCATTATGTTTTCTTATCACATTCTCTCCCAAAAATGCTACCTTACGAGCCGCTTCCACAGCCTTCGAACCGAGTTTAAATTCATAGAACAAACAAATCCAAATTATATACATCAGATTTAATTGACATTTCAAAAGGGTTCAACTTACAGAAAAAGAATGCCAAGTCAAAGTGCACCGATTAATTGATGCGATTTATATATCCCTTGTAATGCACATAAAAACTTATACTCTGCAAATTATTATAAAATAAAATAATTTATTGTGCAGTGAACTGAACTAAAAATTGCACAAGCTTTTTTGGTTATCTAATAATTAACGCATTAATCATCGTCGCATTAATTCTTTCACGGAACAAACTCTGTTTGCTCAAGGCTCTTCTCGTTCTTTTTAAAAGATTTAGAAGACTGGATAGTGGGGTGGGGGGGGGGTATAACTTAAGAAGCGTAATGGGAAAATGAATGTCACAAAAGACTCAAAGTTATACTTTAGGTATAACTTAATTTTCTAATACTTAGTTTACGGCACCGGGATCCTCGCATTTTCCGCAGGTTTCATCACCGGACATAGCTTCTTGCCGTCGCACACTTCATGGAAGTGATATCGGAAATTCGAGAAGTCCGAGGTGTTCAGATCTTGCGCGACATGCCTAAGGGTGCTGTTCTCCACGCTCACGGTTCCGCCATCGCCTCGCTCGACTATCGGTTCAACAACCTGACTTATTGCGAAAATCTGTACGTGTACGATAAGAATAACACCCTGCGGCTCAAATTCTGTGACGTGCCCAGCAATGATTGCAATTGGAATTGCTGAACAAGGTGCGTGAAGATCCAACCCGAGCTGACGCTATTTAACGATGAGGATCAAGCGGTCCATGACCATGGTCACAGAAAACCCGAACAGCGTTTACAACACCGTCGACAAGGCATGGAAGAAGTTCGATAGCGTCTTCAAGGCGTGGAAGTTTCTCGTATCGTACCGACCCGTCTTCGAGGATCTCTATATTATCGCAATCTCCAGGAACTATACGAGGACAACGTGATGTACGCAGATATACGATCAACGCTGTCGTCAATATACGATCTCGACGGCAGACGAATGGGCCGTTCAAAATGGTGCTGATCCCTCAAGAACGGTACTGATAGGCAAGATGCTTTTTTTCAATTAACTTATTTCTCTAGCTTCAGATTAGTAAAATAGTAAATAAATAAGACACAACAATACTCGCAACAATATTTTCCCTATTTGTCAATAAATAATGAGATACAACAATTTTCCCAATTGGTGGTCTCGAAGTAAATTTCATGAAAGAAGTTATTTCGTTTTGCTGGTTACTTCGATATTCAGCGGCTACGCCAAGAAATATTTCGAGCGAAATAACGTAACATAATAAATGAACGCGACAGGTTTGTAAAGGATCATCCGGACTTCATTGGTGCTGAGATCATATACGCGCCACGACGTCTCATCAACCAAGAAAGAGTAGAGAACTACCTGAAAACGTTGACTACAGCTAAGACGTCACTATCCGGTATTTTATCGCTGATTTCGACTCGGTCGGCCAGAAGAACAAGGGGAAGTCCCTCAGTGAATTACCGACAAATTGAATACCGTTGAACCGGGAATCTCCATTTTTCTTTCACGCCGGCGACGAAATGGTACGGAACGTCGACCGACTTGAATCTCTTCGACGCTTTCTTGCTCATCACCAAACGCATCGGCCACGAGTAAGTAAAACAAACAGAAGAAGATAAATTAATGATATGAATTAAACATTGAATTAAAACATAAAAAATAATTAAGAAGTTAGATGCAAAGAGCAATTTACGATTTTCCCTTACTTATCTAGAGTTATTTCGTAGTGTCTCGGCTTGTCTAAATTTTATTCCAAAATTTAGTAAAATGAGTAGTAGTAGGTATACCAAGAATATTTGCCTAAAATACTTCACTTTAAAATACTGGTTTTAAACATCAACATTCGCGGTATTTCTTCAAATATGCGTTAACGAAGCATCCGCTCCTCTGGAAGTTAGTGCAGCAGTAGACATCGCAGTTGAGGTCTGTCCCATCTCAAACCAGGTTCTCGGTCTTCTGGAGGACATAAGGAATCATCCCGCGGCCAGTTTGTTCGCATCGGGCTCGCCTGTGGTGGTCTCTAACGACGACCCGGGAGTCTGGGGGGTGCTAAGGGACTAAGTTACGACTTTTACGAGGCCTTCATGGGTATCATGAGCGCCAACTCAGATCTCAGAAGTCTCAAGCAACTAGCGATTGAGCAAACGACAACAGCGGAGTACGTTGGGCAAATGGCAAGTCAAGTGGGACGCCTTCGTGGCCAAACTTGCCAATAACGTGGCCCAAATTAAGCTAATAACGACGAATTAGAGCAGCAGACGTGAAAAGTGCCTAATTCCTTTTCGTTAATATACGCAAAGATAAAAGGATATTCCCGACAGAATAACAGAACGGTGCCATAATCCAAAAATATTCTCAAAATATTTATAGAAAATATTTTTATCTACTTTAGAGCAGACAGTCTTGTGTTCTTCCATGTTTTTAGTGGAATCAGTACCACCAAAACTGCGTATCAATTTTGTGGAACTGCATTCTATCTTATAGGATTCTTACAATTTTATATATGAATCACTACTACCTCGTCACATTTTTTAACGATGCACCTAACAACGCACCGTTATTTTTGTAATATGCGTGGATATTCCAATGGATATTACTCTTATTGCGAAGAAACCAGCTAATAGTAGAACTTTTGAAAAAAAATACTGCGCCGTATTTTACGTTTTGTCTAATAAGATATTTTTGTCTATAAGTTTTGTCTATAAGATTATTTTGTACAGCAAAATAAATGTTATTTTTTTCATTATATACAATACGACAGTCAATTAATTGGATGCTCGCTGCAGGAGATTGTAAGCTGAATAAGAAGTCCTGCAAATCTGCGAAAATAAGATATTACATCACTGCGAAACGCGTAAGAAAGATCTATTTATACTCATGTTAATTTGCGCAATTGTTTCCTGCCATAACTCGAATGCGCAGATAACTATCGCAATAATTTTTATACCTCAAACACGAATCTCGCAATACACGTAAAAAAATATATATATATGGAAATTTATGTTTTAATTATTATTTACTAACACATTTACTACTTACCCAAGTAAAAGTGTTAAGAGATAACGCAAATACTCCGTGATAGGAGAGCATTGTTCCCCTTTGACTGCTTATCATAATCAGCATCAGCAATCTGCGTTCTTGCGGTGTCACCATTGTCCAGTCGCTGGAATATACAGCGGTCACGATGCCTTTACTCTGCGGCAGAAATTTGCAAAGCGTTAAACAACCAATATAATATTTTTTCGCACGGAGATATTTTAACTCTTCTCAATGCGGGATAATGTTCGAACAATCATCGCAAGTTGCTTTTTTAATCATAAAACTTTTTAAACCTTCTGTTTCGCATTTAAATGTTTCTTTCAAATACTACCCTGGTGGAAAAATGTCTCAGAGTTTTTCATATATGATTAATCAGAGTTTCTATAAAAATTTTCAGATTTTCTCAGAATTGTTCAAATTTTTTACACGAATTGAGACGTTTTTCAGAAAAGCTCAACATAATAGAATGTTTCAGATTTTCCCGCCAACACATCTTTGTAAAAATCTGAATAAATACGAGAAAATCTGTTATTAGATATTTATTAGATATTTTCGTACGGATACTGAAATATTCCAAAAATCCTTGTCCAATTATTTCTAAAAGTATGTGAGAATTTATATACATTTTTTAAGAATTTTTTATAAGTCTCAATTCTCAGAAAATTTCTGAGGAAATATGAGAAATTTTTTGACCAGGGTAAACTTCTCTACGTATTATTTTTAATGTTACGCTTATTACCTTCAATTCAAGCTCATTTCCGTACCAGCAATAGTAAAACAGTTGAAGCAGCATACCACTCAGATATAAGAACATCGAAAGAAACTCAAAGCTGAGTAGGTTTCTTCTGCAAGAAATAAATGTACGTCGCACGGCCGAGGGTAAATAAAACATCTCTCTTGCGATACCTTTGATAGAATGAAGATACTGGTGCACACGATGAGCAGACTGAAGAAGAAGAAGATCATTATCGTCCATATGAACAACGCTCGTATTTTCTTTACCAGAATGTCCACGAGCAAATGATGTCTGCACATTCCACGATCGAGGCTTCCGTATCCGGCTTCCGTCCGGAAGAAATATCGCCGGTGCTCTTCAAACTATCCGTCAATCGGCAGCACATCAGCTCGATCTGCGCGCAAACTTGAATCGTGAAGCCGTAAACGAGACAATCGAAGGAAACGTTAAGCATTATCGCATAAAATAGCGCCAAAATTGCTGCAGATACGTAGCTAGATATGGAAGTAGATTTGACACGGAATACGGGACTGTATGACTTCAACGGCAGCACACGCTCGCCCCCCTTGAGTAGCTCTAGAGCTGGCGTTAACATGAAGCCTAACCCGGTCGTATACGATATCATCATGAACGCGATAGTGCTCCACTTAGCTGTTATAAACATTTGACTTCCGATAAACATCAGCTACAGATATTTAATTGATTTTTTTATCTTTCTTTACTATGAGCTTTTCTAATTAGGAAGAAATCAGAAATGCGTGCGCTCACCGTCGACGCACAATTAACTTTAATTAAGTTTAATATTTTATCAAATCAAAGGAAATAAAAAATCCATTTTTACATTTTCGTAATCCAATATCTTTGACATCTACATGCATGTTAGATGACAGAAAAACTTTAAGATATAATATTTTAACAAAATTGTATGTTTGCCACAAAGGTTGTTATACAATATTTAATTGTTACATAATATTTAATTATGCTAACAATTAATTAACTGTTAGCATAATTAATTAATAATTAAGCAATTAATCAAAGCAATTATTTAAGTGCCAAAGTATTTATCAATTTGCAGTATGATATAGCAATATCCAATTAACAAGAAATTATATTTAGACAGGTGATTATTTATATTATATATATTTCTCTCAATTATCTTGGTTGATTAATGATCGTTGATATATGTATTTATATTTCGTGATACGTAACATTTATGCCAAACAACATGCATATTTGCGAATTGCGAATACTCGACTACCTCTGCGGCTGTGCTCTTCCATTATCAGCTTTTCCGTGGAATTTCTCGGCTGGCACATTTTCACGCGCAGGCACTCCAACAAATCCGACAGCTCGTTCTCCCGCAGCAAAAATTTGCATACTTCACGCACAGCGTTAAGAAAGTCAGTCCTAAGAAGAGCCCTTCGGTCAGCTCTTGAACGTGGTCGCGCGTACGAATCATCTCTATCACATCGGATATCGTAAACTCGTATATCAAGAGAAAAATCGCGTACCTGTAAATTTACCACCGCTTTAAATGATCGATGAATAAATTGGCGAGAAAAGGGGAAGGCTCTCATAGAAATAGCGAAATTCACAGATTGATGCGGAAAACCTTGTGTATCACTATCTTTATCTTTTGCTGTATGGTATATTTTAGGTATAACTGCTTCATGTGTACTACCTGTAACAAAGGCGCAAAAATCCAACGCACATGTTGTCGTCCTCCCGCTCTTTCCATGCGCCGCAAAAACGCAGGGCTTTAAAGTTTATCGGTAGAATGTCCATATCTTCACCCTCGTGTAATTGCTGGCTTTATTCTCGTCCCGTCGTTTAAGTCGTCGCCAAATCTCCTTCGTCTTTTTAATAATGTACAGGTTCGTCTTTCTTTTTCCAGCGGGATAGTAACATTTCTGACAACATCCTATCATTACAATTGCATTTATGAATTAATAATGCCGTACACGTTGTCAAGCGCACATTAAATTTTAATACGACCGAGTCGCCTCGGTTTCTCATCGGAGCCCTTTTTCAACATCGCGTATATTTCGTTTATCGAAGAAAAGAATTTGTTTCTATATATATTACGACGTTAATATAACGTTGGGTGTCTCACAAAATAAGAATTTGTTGAGCAACTCTTCTGTTATGCAATATTAAATACCCGCAGGAAAATACAGATACAGAAAAATAGTATTGAACTGGCGAAAGGTATAGCGCTACGTGAATAATAAACTGCGCGCATAAGCTGGAAGTGAAAAGATAAGAAGTTTCCGCGAACTGGCCGAAGAACTGTATAACTATTTATCAATGTGAATTGATTAAAATTGAACCCTCCAACTTTTATCTGAAACAATAAACTAATAATTTCTGATATATTTGGCGGAGATATTTGGCAAACGAAATAAAACTCACCCTGTATAATCTGGTTTAATAGTTCATTTCTTTAATCGATAACAGATTAATTCGATTCATTTGTTACCCATTCGTTGTTGATTCGCGAAACAGAGCGAGTCAAAGAAAACGTTAAGTATTATTGCATAAACAACTGCAATCTGTTGCAGGTAGTTGCCATATATGGAAATGCTTTTGAGACAAAACAGGATACGATTTCGCAGGTAGGTTTCACGCTTCTTCCTTTGCATAATCCCAAACCAATTGCTTACGATATATTATTTAAAAAAAAAGAAGCGCTTAGCTGTCATGAATATTTCAATTTATCTCGTTAAAAACCCACATGTGTCAATATAAAGCATGAAATGTTAAAGTTAAATTTTAGCAATGTAGATATGCATGATAATTAGATCAATCGTATTGATTAATTGTGCGAAACGAGTTCTCTAGATTGCATTTGTTAGTCTTAATTAATTATCTTGTTATTTTTTTTTACTATTCCTCTATTATTTCTTTCTTCGTAGAGTTTCTTAGTTGGCACATATCAACGCGTGAATAATTATATAATGCTACGTCTGCTTCAGACACAAAACATATAGTCGCGAAATAAAATATAGCCAACACCAATATTCACGTAGTCACGTAGTGAATAAAGAACACTGGTGATGAGGCATAAAACTCTACACATATCGATGACAGAGATCTTTTTTTTCTAGTTTAACGCTATTATTATCACTATAAAAATTTAGATAAAAGTCTAATTCGTCTAATTGACTTAATATTATTATATAAAGGATATTATTATATAAAAACCATCTAGAAATTTAATGAATGTAGAAGATTGTCACGCAGAATACTGGTTAGTAAAAAATAATCAATAATTCAGAGATGATTCTACCTTAAAGAACTTTTATGTGTGCCTAAAATACACGGATGTAAGAAAAAATGTATGTCTATATAATTTGTCATTCTTTCTATAATTCAGGTGTTGTCACATCGACTGTTGTAGAACATTAAAGGTAGAGTAGGACATTTTCAAAATCTGCAAAGGGAAGAATCGTTGACTATCTTGTTACTGCCGCGAGGCCAGGTATATACATAAAGCGCACCGTCATTGCAAACTTACTCCAGTGAAAGTGTCGATGCCTAAGCTGAAAATTCCGTAATAAGACAGCTTCAATTCCTTTTGGCTGATGGCCATCACGAATAGCAGACTTCTCCGGTCTTGCGTCGTGGCGGTCGTCCAATCACTCGAATAAATAGCGTCGCCGATGCCCCTGCTCTACACATACGCATAACAAAAAATATCTTTACGCATTCATGGTAAGCCCGTTTGAGATGATCTATAATTCGGCACAAAATTATAAATGAACATTACACGAACAGAAACGTGTTTTATGATTTTATATTATATAAAGGAAAGCGAGGTAAGATGGACTACGGAGTAAAATGGTTCCATCGCTAAATCTTGTTAACAAATAGTGTCATTTGTTGGATAAATATGAAATTAATTTCAACTGTAGAAAAGTTGCATTGCAATGCTTTGAACTTATCTTCAGTTATTTTTTAATAACCGTCAAATTTTTTGAATAAGATCTTGTAGTCTAATTTTCAAATAATGTTTTAAATAACTAAATTCACAGATCATAATGTATTAAAATTTACATTTTCTTTTTGTGGATATATCTAAAGGTAATATTTTACAATAAATTATATTGAAATAAAAAATTTAGTATAAATTAAAATAAAATTGTCATGGGATAAGAAGAATTGTTGGATATGGAGTAAAATGAATCAATTATATAT
This sequence comes from Temnothorax rugatulus, assembly GCA_035220575.1. Lineage (NCBI taxonomy): Eukaryota > Metazoa > Arthropoda > Insecta > Hymenoptera > Formicidae > Temnothorax > Temnothorax rugatulus. The sequence continues at coordinate 16,500 of JASTWL010000171.1, forward strand.
ACCTATCCTTTTATGTTTTATCCTTTGTATTCTCAAGAAACAATCATTGGTGATGTTTAATTATTGTAATGAAAAGAATAATATCGATCCTGACCAATCACAGCTTACTTTTTTACCTTTTAACAACTTTAAAATTTTTCTTCTTTTAATAATAAAAGATATAATTAAATATAAAGCTTCTATTTTAATAAATTAATTTACTTCTCGGTACATTTTATCATTTAAAATAGTCCGTTCTATGTAGATGGGATAAAACGGGCTAAAACTCACAATTGATAAAAGCTTAATAAAATTCAATTTTGATAAGTTTTGAAAATTCAATATCTTAACCTCGAAATAAACATTCTAAAGTTTCATGTATAATTTTAACCGTTTAATACAAATTATGTAGGTGAGGGGGTGGGTCTTACCTAACTTTCCTATACAATTCATATTTTACTTATATTATACCGTTACGAATTACAGATTGAAACAGGTATTTAATTAAATTAATTATTCATTTTCGATTACCTTCAGTTGCAATTCATTTCCATACCAGCAGTAGAAGAACACTTGAAACAGCATGCAGCCGAGGTACATAGTCAACGAGAGAAATTTGACGCTGAGAATCTTCTTCTGCGAAAAAAAACTTATCGTTAGGTCAGTACATTCACGCAGTACCGCGACACACGTAGCGAATTATACATATATTTAGTGATAGCGACACTTTCTTTTATCGATGATTTGCTATCTGCTATATTGGTATTATTTTAAATTTTTATTTTTAATATTATTTAAAATATTTTTTAATATTTAAAGTAATATTAAAAGAAACGAAATAAAATTAGATTAGGCCAATATTAAAAGAATTTGAGATGCCAATTGAATTAATTATAAGGATCATCGTAGGGATTTCAGTTTACGCGACCTTGGACATTTGGAAAATACTGGTGCACAAGGTGACCATGCTGAAAACGAATAAAATCGTCACGGTCCACACAAACAACGACTGTATCCTGCGCACGATCTCGTGTACGTATAAGTGATGTCTCACGCACTCGCTGATCATCGTGCCTTTGCTCGAATCGATTCGATATTGCTCTGGATGATCCTTAAAGATCTTCGACAGACGATAGCACAGCAGCTCAATCTGCCCGCAGACGTGAAGGGTGAACCCGTAGACGAGAGAGTCGAACGAAACATTCAACAGTACCCCGTAAAATATTGCGCCTACGTGCTGAAGGTAAGTCGCCAGGTACGGATATAAGCCGGATATCGAGTACGGCAGGTATGTCTTGACCGGCAGAGGTCTGTCGCTATTCTGAGGCCCCACAATAGGGGCGAGTATAAAAGCTATACAAGTAGCTTGAGATATACTCATGAAAGTTCGAACGCACCACTTGGCTATGACAGACATAAATATTAAAAATATATTTTTCAAGTTTATACATATCAAGTACCTATTTTAGAAAAAGTATATCATAGAGAAGAAAAATAAAGTCACAGTCTGATATAATAAATGTCGTTGGAACATGGTGAAAGATATTAATTTCGAATTTAATTTAATACATTTTAATTAATTAAAATTGATATCAATGTATACTCTATTACTATCTATCAAAATTTTGATTGCATTGCTGTAGCAAAAGTATATTAAAAATTCGTATTATTATAATAACTTTAGCTTTAAAGATTATTTAAATTATTATTATTAAAATTGTACTAATTTCGTCAGAAATACAATTACTGAATACCTTTACGATCGTACTTAAGAAGGATCATCTTTTCTTCGGAACTCCTTGGCTGACACGTTTTGCTTCGAAAACAGTCCAGCAACATGGACACTTCGTTTTGTCGCGCTAAGAAGTTTCCGTATTTGAAACAAAAGCTACATAAGTTAACGCTAGGAAGAGTCCTTCAGTTATATCTTCTATATTGTCGTACGTCCTTACAAGCTCGATTACTTCCGATATCGTAAACTCGTATATTAATGTAACGATAGCATACCTGGAAAAATTATATTATATCTTAATAATTTTAATTACATCTTAATTAAGTAGAAATATCCAACAATGTCTGATCGTAAAATCTTAAATGAAACAAAATGAAAATTGACTGAGCCTAAGTAGAAATTAAGTAAAAACAGATTTTCCATGCAGTCAGATGATGTAATCAGATTACAATTCTTTCATATTTATTTTATTAAATATAAACGATGTAGCCGCAAAATAATTATCTCAATAAAAATCTCATTAACAAATTAATTTTTCAATAATAAGAACAAAAAGAGAAAAATTAGCTGCATATATAGATTCGAATATATAATATATGTACAATACGCAGATTTATATCTGCAATAGAGGCATGATGTAGATAGAAAAGTATCGTACCTATAGCACAAACTTAAGCAACGAACGAAAAGATTATTATCCTTCTCTTCGCTCCATGCACCGCAGAACCAGAGAACTCGGAAATTTAATGGCAATATATCCATAATTCCGGGACGGCGCCGCTCCGATGGATAGTCTCCCTCTTGTCATATCTCGCTATGCTTTGAAAAATATGAAGCTTGTAAAAAAATATATAACGACACATTCTATACATTGTCAACGTCCATTCTCGTGAATTAGTAATGATATCGCTGGGACGTTCTAAGCGTTCTTTAATATTTAATGTCGTCGGGCAGCGGGAGAATTTGCTGATTTTCTTTCTTTCTCCGCTACATTTTCTTCTTGTCTCTATATTCATTTTTACATGTTTATCAGACGTCCGCGATGGCAATACCAGTCATTTTTAAATTATGAACTTACGTAATGTGTGCACTTATGTAATATCAAATGCACGAAGAAATATACTGAGAGTGAGGAATATTAAAACATTACTACTATTGCTGTGTATGACAGGTTCTTTTTCAAACGTCTCTCAAGAAACCTGCGACGAGCACTACGAGTAGTTGGAAATTTTGTGAGGGAAATATAGGTCTGTTTTCTATTGCCGCACTCCTGAGAGAACTAGTGCAATAAGTTAGAGTGGGACAAGTATATTTTGTTTCACTCTAACTTACTCTAACTCTAAAGCCCCTTGCACAATGCCAGGCAACAGGCAATGGGAACAGGGAATAGAAATTAGAAATCATGTATAAATGCAGAATAAACAGTGACAATAGACACAGAGTTTCCATTACGTTGGAAATTCTGTGCTTATTGCCTGTTGCCAACCAATCATAGCATTCGAATTTGTTAGTTTGTAATTAACGATTTTTTGATTATTTCCTGTTCCTATTGCCTGTTGCCTAGCATTGTGCAAGGGGCTTAACACTCTAACACAGTTCAGCAGTGCGGCAATAGAAAACAATAATAAGTCGTGAATTTGCAAAAGCGCGCCGAATAAACTGCAAGTATATATTTTCAGTTTTGCAATTATTTTTAGAGAGTGAAAAGGTTGAAGAACACAATGGCGATAATCCACATAAATAACGATTGTATCCTGTGTACCATGTTGTACAACGAAACGTGATACCTCACGCATTCCGCGAATTTCTCGATGGCGACGCGTTTCTTTCTTCTCTCCGTTATTCTTCTAGTTTGTATAATGAGAGCGTTAAACGTGAGGAATCAAGATTGACGTTCAATAATATTCCGTAAAACAATAAGCTGCAGCTTGCTCGAGATGGGTCAACAAAGAAGTGATTCTGCCATGGAGTACGGTATACGTACATCTTCAACGGCAACTACCTTTCGTTCTTACTCATCAAAGGTATAAGGACCAGTAAACCCGACATTTGTGAACGGAGCATGAAGGCACAGATGGTGTTTGCAATGGAGTTTGCAAAATAATTAGGTTCTATGAGATGTACGGGCGACTACAATTATATTTATTTCATAAGGTAGTTACTTTACCAAGAAATCCTTTATCTCAGTTCCTCCATGCCATTGAGCTGATTTTACAGTCAACTAGTTTTTGCTTCGACGGCCAATTTTATGAGCAGATCCACGGGAGTCCCATGGGATCTCCGCTCTCTCCGATATTAGCTGATATGGTCATGGAGGATCTACACTGAACCAAAACTGTACATGAATGCAATGAAAACATTCATTGTAGTAATAAAAAATTTATTAAAATTGGTCCAATGAGTTATTTTATTATCATAATGATTTAGGGTTTATAAAAGAATAATTTGAATATTAAACTATTACTACAATTCATTGTAACAATAAATATGTACATTGAAAAATCTGCTATGGATTTATTATAATAATGAAAGACTTTATTGAGTCAATGAAAAATCCTTCGATATTTCGATACATTGGTTCAATGAATTCGGTTATTGAGCCAATGTACAAACTTTATTGATTTATAAAATAATACGTTAATATGATCTTTGCGATTACTCAATCCATGGGCCAATTCCTACTCACGGATTAATAAATAAGTTAGAAAAGGTAGATGATAACCGCAATAAATACTAAGTAGCGCCCATAAAATTGGCGCCTTTAAGAGGTAAACCTCTTCAAAAAAGTTACACCCGCCATTTGGGTATTCGTGGGCGGCTGGCGCCTGAGGAGATCTGTCAGGCCCCGTAGGGGGTCCCTTTATATACAGGTCGTGTCGAATCTGAAATACGCAAAACGGTACAGGCGATGCGGCGCCTAGCGGCGTCGATGCAAAGTAGCCGCTTTATGGTACATATTTAATGAATGAGTTTTTTGATTCCACTAAACACGTTCATTGGAAGAATGAACTATTTTATTGGTTTAATTAAATGTTACATTAAGTTATGATACACTTGAGTACAGTATATTAATGAACAGTGATTTGTTATATTAATGAATCCAATTATTTGTTAATGAAAAATATTCAATGTCATATTATATTATCAATTAAAAGTTTATTGTATCAATGAATTTCAAGTCAATGAGCTTCATTCATTGATATTACGAATAATATTTTTTTCAGTGTAGAGACCCACTGCTTAAGCTTACTAGAATTCGATGTTCCGATCTTCCTCCGCTATGTCGACGACATTTTCACCATAGTACCGAAATCGTCTGTAAACGCCTTACTGGGTGCGTTCAATGGTTATCACCCGCGCTTGCAATTCACCTACGAAATTGAAGCTGACAATTCTTTGCCATTTCTGGATACCATTGTAATTAGGGATGGTGACGAGTTAATCACTAATTGGTACAGGAAACCAACTTTCTCGGGGAGATACATTAATTACTTTTTTAACCATCCACTTAAATATAAAATCAATAGTATAAATAATTTAGTAGATCATGCTATCCTGCTGTCAGACGAGCGTTTCCACCACGCCAACATCAATATTATTAAGGATATCCTCATTAATAATAGCTTCCCGACAAAGTTGGTCAACAAACATATCAACAATAGATTGAGACAATTAAAAAATAGAATTGACACGAGTACTAGCAACGCGGATTGTGATAACACATTTGATGCACGCAGGTGCGTGGCGATCCCCTACGTGAAGGGCTTAAGCGAGGGCATACGTGGTACTCTAGAGCGTGTCGGGCTTGATGTGGTATATAAGATACCTAAAAAACTCAGTGCTGTCGTCAGGAGAGGCAAGGATCAACTTGCGACAGAGAAAGAAACAAATGTCGTTTACAAAATTGATTGCGAGAATTGCGATGCTTCCTACATTGGGCAGACGAAGAGGCATCTTGAGACGAGAGTTAAGGAACATTTCAGTGACATTAAAAAACACGACAGCAACTTCTCTGTGGTGAGTAAGCATCGGATACAGAATGATCACAATTTCAAGTGGTCACCCAGATAGCAATGCCTGATGATCAGATTTCATCACGTCATGATTTTCTGATATTGATCAAAATGTGATGTATGTCTTGTGATCATATTGTGATGATACACATCATGAATACAAGTTAACATGTATATGAGGAAATATATGAGCTCAGATATTGACGTTACTTAGCCAACTCATGATAATCACATGCTGACCCTGGTGGAAATAATTTTACAACAATTTTCGCGAGCGTTAGTACCGCACGCTGCCGCGACGCGGCTATACCATGCGTCACTTTCTCGTAATAAAAAATCATCAGGCGCTAGTATAAGAGGCGAGCTTGTGAGAAGCCTAATTACAATGTTCTTTGCTGCAGATCAGCTTAAGTGATACCTCTGGTATCACATAGTGCAGAGGTCTGCGAAGCAATTTTGGATAAATTGTTGGATACGTCTTACTTATTTATTTACATGTTTTTAAATAATTTTATTAAGCATGAAATATTTAAAATTGTCATTTCTTGAGCTTTATATGCACACAATATGCAGTATTTCATTGAACATTTATGTGTTCATTATGTCACTATTTTGTAAACTTTTATAGATTTCATAACATGTCTGCATTCTGAGCAACATATGAGCCCGCATCTGTGTCTATTCTTGCCATCATGTTTTTAATAAACGTGAGTACAATATGTACTCAGAACGAACACATTTTGCTATCTGGGATACCAGACTCTCGGGACAATGCTAAAAACACTTTATCCAAAACACCGGCCTCCAACATTTCTTTTTTCTCTTGTCTGTATAGATCCAAATTTCTTTGACGACAACCAAAGAAGAGCCAAATCTTACCGAATTTTTGATCTATAAAAATATCGTACGTTTACATAGCATGTGTTAATGGTGTCATAAGAGTATTTGATATTAAAATTTATAAGTGCATAAAATAAAGAGATGTGTATAAGAAAAGCACTCGTACTCTGCTGAAGTTTCATCTGAGCAAATCGATGATGCCAGAAACCTCGGAAAGGGGCAATTCCAGTGCCTGGTCCCACTAATATCATTGGTGCTTCAGTTTCCGTCGGCATATAAAAGTTTGGTGCGCTTAAATATTAATTAATGATTACATTCAACGTAAGATCTTTGTAAGTGGCACGTTTAACACAAAATTGTCATTCTTTACCTTCGCACAAACACATACAGCAACTCTCCCTCAGATATTTCCCGCAGATAATTGGAGCAAACGCCGAAATGTACTGGCCCAGAGCCGTCTAAAATTAATTTATTAAATATAGTGGAAAAGATATTACACATCAGTTCATTATATTAAATTAAATGTGCATAGATTATGGATAAAATTCTTCGAAATGAGAAAGAAAACGAAATCAAGAAAACATGAGGCTTATAAATACTTTGCGCCTGATATTGCACCACTGCGACTGTCAGGTGTATTTGTCCCCGGTGTACATGTGGAGCTGATGAAATGCTGTAGAATCTCGGTTGTAAGGGTGTTAGATGAAGCAGAAGCAATGGAGCAAATGGAGTCACAGATGGAAATTCATCCAAAACTTCGGTCAAATTAGGATACTTCCAATGTCTCCAATCCTCGTAAGCCGCTGGATCCTATTCCAAGAAGAGAATTTTTTTAAATTTGGTAAATTTCACTGTACTTTTTTGCAAATTATTATGTTTAATGTTGCTGTATATGTTCAATAAATTGCGTTAAGAAAACTTTGTAAAAATTTTTAGGTCTTCCAATCTCTAGCCATTTTAAATTAGAATTAATAAATATGTTATAGTTAACAACGTTAAATCAGGAATTAATATGAAGAATAATATTCGATGAATAATATTCGAAAAATGTACTTTTTTTCTTTCATGTTTTGCATATTTTTAGCTTAAAACCTTAACTTTTTATCGCATTAAACCGTTCTCAAATTCTACATTTCGAAAAACGGCTACATTTATACATTTACATATTTACATATTTACAGAGGCCAGAAGATCAAGCTGCGTCCGTTCTTTCGCGTTTGTAGCTATCGAGGCGAAGTATCTCAACAGATTCGGCGTAGCCCAGTGAGAAACGATATATCGGATCGACGTCGATTCGATATCGATTCTATCAGATCTCATCGATGCGGTTCTGTCAGGTTGTTAAACATCGATAGTTTCAAATATTTCGAGGTTATTTCGATGTTACGATAATTTTGCAAACAATCTGTTGGTAGTATGTAGCAATATAATATAATACTTTCTTTCAAGATTTTCAATGTTTTTCATGTTTGTCCATTATCAACAATTCGATGTCGGTTCGATATCGATTCGACTTATGAGATGAAAAGAATTAAATTGTTTCCTGAATCAAAGAAAACTGAAAATTATTGTGCTTTAAATTACATTAACTAAGTATATATATATATATATATATATATATATATATATATATATATATATATGGGGCATTCCACGCCAATTCGCAAGGGGTCAGACTTCGACCTTTTTATTTTTGATGGCTGCTCGTTTTTTAACAGGTCTTTACGAGTACTATACCCATGTAAGAGCGTTTCTATAATAAATGTAGCGTTTCCGAAATAGAGCCTGCGCAAAATAAGGACTCCAAAATTTTCAATGAATTTTTTCGCCTATTAGACAACGTCTAAGAAAAAAATTCATTGAACATAAAATACGCTATTTAGATCATAGTTTAAAAAAAAAATTACTCCAAATTTTATAATAATAATTTTAAGCTATTAAAGTAAAAAAAACACAAAAATTTGAACATCTCGAAAACCCCATTTTCTATTTTTTTGAAATTTATAGGGAATATTCTAGGGAGTATTAGAAAAATTTTAAGACCGGTCCGAAGTTGGGCAGAAAACTTGGGAATTTTTTATAGATTTTTTTGTAAGGCAGTAGTAATATTTGATTCACAAAAATGCAGTTAAAAACGCGTTTCAGACAATTCTGAATCGATTTAGATATACTTTTTTTTCTTAGTAATTGACGTTACTCATTGACAAATAAAATGAGATATATATATATATATCTAAAAAGGTATATATGATACATACATACATACATACATACATACATGTGTGTTTGTGTGTGTGTGTGTGTGTGTGTGTGTGTGTGTGTGTGTGTGTGTGTGTGTGTGTCATATATACCTTTTTAGAAGAGGTTTATATATATATATATATATATATATATATATATATATATATATATATATATATGTTGTTATATGAAAAATTTGTTACCGGGAATTACGTTTTTCAATGAGAAAAACGAGTTATGGTAACGATAAGTTACCTTTCTCAGTGAGAATAATGAGTTATTATTATATTATTAATTAATTATAAATTTATTTGAAAAATATTATAAATATTTAAAATATATTATTATAAAATATTCTTAAAATATATTGGGACAACTTTGCCGAATAATGAAGAGTCATGTATGATGCACGCAATCAAATCGATGTCGTATCGATGTCGACGCGTGCAATTTCATGTGAGAAGGCATTCATGTCCCTGTGTATATGTATGTACATACAATTATGCGACAATATAGAAAAGTATATAGCCAACTTCGTGTATTTTTTTAAATAAGTGCATTCGAATTGCCCGCCAACAATCCCGCACCTTCCCTGGTGAAAATAGAAAGCTTCTCGGAGCGTCAAAGAAGCGTAAATGAAGAAATTTAACGCTTCTTTGACACTCCAATGACTTTCCATTGACTCTTTGCGGTTTCGAATACCCATACACGCTCCCCAAACGCTCCCCATCCAGTCAGAAATGACCCGTCTTTCAATGTCGAATCGACGTCAATTAGACGTCGATTCGACGTCGAAAGACGAGTCATTTCTGGCTGGGCAAACGCTCCGTAAAGAGTGTATGAAGCTTACCGATACACTTCTCGCACACTTCACTAATTGAAACTTCGTTGACGCTTCCTAAACGCTTCACAAAAAATATATATATACAGAGCATTGTGCACACTCAAAATTTTATTACTCTTTTTAAACTGAATTGTTTCTTAAAATGATTTTTGAAAAATTATGTATTTGCGCTGGTTATGACATATGTAGACTATATATAACACTTACATCAAATTGAGAAGTAGTCTACCACGTAAGGCAGTTGGCTCACGATCCAGAGGTCCCGAGTTCGAATCCCACAAGGTAAGTGTGTTTTTCAAATACGAGAAAATATTTATAATCATAGACTGCATCTTAAGAAACAAATTTAGTTATAAAATAGTAATAAAATTTCGAAAAAAATTATTTTTTTTATGCCGGGTGAATATACGAAATATATCGATTTTTCAAAGATTTCGATATCAATGAATGTCAAAGCTCTGACCACCTGAATACCGAAATTGATGTGAAGATCGATTTTATATTGATATCGAGATTTCGATATCTAATCGACATCGATCCGATGTATCGTTTCTCACTGGGAGGCGGCGTCGTGATATCCAGAAATCGAGGTTAACAACATCCTGAAGGAATTCGGTAAATATCTGTCGTGAGGTATCCACGTTTTTACAATTCCTAGAAAAAGCAGGTATTAGTCATTTGTATAATATAAAAGAGAAAGGAAAAATAAGAGAAAATTGATACCCACCATTAGGAGTATGCGCTTGTTTCTGCATTTGCAGTTCGATGGAGGTATCGGGATCGAAAGTAGACTGCACACGGTGCAAGATTTTCTCCACGAGATTCGCACGATTGCACGCGAACACACCCAAGTGATCTCCGGATTTATAAGAAATATCCATGCCCACTATGTCGTCCAGTTCCAGAAGCAATGTCGTACCGCTGAACTCATCGCGGCTCAAGTTGGTCCTTCGAAGCATATTGCACATTGTCACGTTTCTGTTATGGCATTTGCTCAATGCTTTGGCGATCGGTTGAGGATCCGCTTCTACAAAACGGACTGTAGCCGCAGACAATGCTTCGGAACCCAAAGACAAGGCTACTTCCAATAACGTATCGTCGTCGTCCAAGCAAAAGGTTTCGCACGCGATTGCGAAGATATCACCCGCCCATTTCCGAAAGGTCTGCTCCTGACCACACATCTCGTCACCCTGGGCCAAACGCGCCAATCGCTCTCCCCCCAATTCGCCTAACAAGTTGTCGACGTAGCGACCGAACGCGCAAAAGTTCGGATACGCGGATGATCCCAATGCGAACACAGCGAATCGGACATTGCTGAGTGGTCCAAAGGTATCCTCGGTTTGCGAGTCCGTCGTAGAACCGCGCAAGGAATCTAGTCGATCCAATTTGTTCGACCCGCTCACTTCCGTTTGGCTGTTATAGCTTTGATAAATGACTTCGAGGTCGCCAAGCTGATCTTATTCTCGCTGTTTATGTAAGCGTCGTTCATTTTCATCGCGTACAAATTTTGTGCGAAGACCTCTCCATTTTCCGGCGGGTCGCCGTTTCCAAAAGTAGAAGTTATCACCAGCAATAGGGCCTCGTGTTCTATGTTACTGATGTCATATTCTTCCATCGAAAGTACCTGGGAGTGAAAAGCGTGGCCCAGTAATTCTCCTAACTTTTCTGCGTACATTTGGGACGTGCCGGTTTCCGTGGCAAACAGAACGGTCGCTTTTATTCGACGCGATAACGCCCGTCCGAACAGCTTGGACGTAAATTTCACGGCTCTCGCAATCTGCTTGAAGTGAAACTTCCGTCTTGGTTTTTTTCGACGTTGCCTTCTTGTCGCGCCCTTTCTTCCATACGTGAGTTTTCCAAGCTGGGTCCTGGGCATCGTAAGAGGGCTTCAAATGATAAAGCGCCATTTCCTGATGAAATACCGGCGTAGCGGATCCAGATATCGGCGGCACGATCCACAGCCAGTCGGCGGGACAACCGTTTCGGAGACGCATCTCGTTCTCGTAATGTTTCATGAAAGATTCCGAAGCGGTATGGTGATCTACGATTGTCACGTTCTTCATTTGAAAGCTGTGCAGTACCGCGACGTTAGCTTCTATCATCGCTTTATCTTTCCACAATGATGTGGATGTCCTTGTGTCCAGACCCATGTTCGTCGCTATTGTCTCGAGCATATTATATCTTTGAGCATCGCATAAATCTCTAGAGCCAATCTCGGTGCTCATGTACCAGCCGTTGAAAGGCGCCGCGGTAAACACTAAACCTCCGCAATCGAAAACCATTCCGGACACGGCCGGGACGGCGAACCACTTCAGACCCAATTCCTCAAACCAATCGTATCTATTGTTCAAGTACATATTATATTTTATATATATATACTTATTATATAACAAATATATTATCTTCTTCGACAAATATTACTCGTAACGCTGTATAATTTTTTAATCAACAAATCTGAATATCTAAAGCATTACCTACAGAAAAAAAATTATCTATATTATATGTTCGGTTTACCCATGCAATTTCAAATTTTGTCAAGTTTACTTTCTCATTCAAATTTTATCTTCATACAGAAGTCTTTTATTTCCTTCCAAACGTAAAATTAAAAAAAGTGCAGTTAAGACAAATAAACTAGTAAGCTTTTTATATTGTTCATGTAATAATTAGATAGTTTTATCAAATAAATTAAAAATATAAAAAAGACTTTACATATTTAATAAAAGCTTACGTAGGATGACTAAGAGGTACTTCGAATACCAAGTCGTTAGGAATGTCAAAATAATCTGGATCGTGCCCATTGGCAGATAAAACCAATGGCAGTATGTCAAATCTGGTTCGTGCCCCTTTCCATCCTAATTTCATGCAAACCTATCGAAAGAAAATAGTGCCTACGTTAAATTATTTTCGAAACACGTGCGTCCCTTCTTTATAGAGAATTTTTTCAAGAAGTTTGATATTTTTTCGGTTTAACAAATAATTAAAAAAGAATTTAGATCTAATAAATATATATATATATATATATATATATATATATATATATATATTCTGACCTCTGTGAATTCTACGTTCGCAGGGTCACCGTGAATGGTACCATCTGGATTTTTGTATCCCGCATAATTGATCAATTGCGTGTTCCCCCGAGAAAAAATAATTTTGACTAATTATATATAATTGTATATGATTATGTATAGAATCATAAATAAATATATATGGGTATATTTATGATCATGTATATTTACATCTTGCTCTTTGTATGATTATATATGGATCCATATATGATTAGACCATATATGATCTGACCATTCCTAGGCTGATATGACTAATATATTCTAATTTGTATGAGTAGGTACAGATTCATATATGATTAGATCTAATCAAGCCTGACTCATACCTGACTGTATATGAATTCATATATGACTATATTTAAATCTATGTATGATTCTATCTAATCATGACTGGCTAATATGAACTCGCACCTGACTATATGTGAATTTATATATAACTAGATATATATCCATATACAATTGTGCGTATTTAGATCTGACCATTTCCATGCTGATGTGATTAATATATTCTAATTCGTATGAGTAGGTACAGATTCATATATGATTAGACCTAATCAAGCCTGACTCATACCTGACTGTGTATGAATTCATGTATGACTATATATATCGAGATTTCAAAATCTCGAGATACACTGCGTTTGCCTCGCGTATATAGAGTCACGAGGTCTCGCTTCGCGCGTACTTGGCGCGAGGCACTACCGTGTCTCTTGATATATACATATATATATATACATACCTCATTGTTTATTGAAGCTTTTCCAAATATATTTTTATTATACATTTTATTATATTTTCAAATAAACGTAATAATTGAATATATTCTCACAAATATTTATGATAATAATAATAAGCATGTTAAATAATTATATTTACTACATTATAAATATATTCCATCATACTATATACATAATTATATATGTGGCGGTACGCGCCACCAATAGTACACGCCCGCGCGGTATCTGCATTACCGGCAGTTCGCGTCGACGCCGCCAGGCGTCGCATCGCCGGAGCATCTTCTCGAGTTCAATATTTCGTCTCGACGGCTACATATAGGGACCTCCTACGGGACCTGATATCTTCTTTTCTCAGGCGCTAGACGCCAGTATTAGGAGATCACATAACTCTTTTCAGGGCTAATTGCCCGTCGGCAGTAGTGCGTGAGGTACTATTGGTGGCGCGTACCGCCACAATATACACAATCATATATACTTATGTATGATCAAACATAATTATATATTATTATATCTACTCGTTACAATGCGTGACACATATATGAATAGATGTGATAATATTTTAATGGTCATATATGAATAGATATGACCGTCTATATGACTTTGCATGAGCATGCATGGTCAGACCTGGCCAATTTTCGGATCTGATCATATAAACAATAATATATGATCATATATAATTAGTCAAAATTATTTTTTCTCGGGTAGACAAGTCTATGAGTTAGATAGTACTATTTGAGATAATTGAAAAAGCAAATATATAAAAACGGATAAATGGAGTATATGTATTAATTGTCGATTATCAGATAAATGCGATAAGAATCAGTGATGTACGATCTTTATCTATTTTGAAGTAACTTCGATAATTTCTTCCTTTTAGAACATATATGTCTTTATTTATCTGAAAGAAACCTATTTACGAACTTTGACCTAGAGCATGGGGATTTTCGAAAGAACAGCCATTTCTTCTCTTACGTGAAGTATAATAATGTTAGCTGAATTGTTCAAACTGCAACAATTTGTAAAAGTAATTTCAATAATACGTCACTAATATCATTAACTCCTTTGAGCAATGGTCTTGTCATACTATTCCACAATATATAAGTTTAATATCGACGATATTCTAGATTAATAATAGTTACACTTTAGTCGCGCCACAAGAATTAAAGTTAAATATAGAAGAGCTATCTTTTACCTCACAGCATATATGTGTTAAGCTATTCATAGATTGGTCCGATATTGCATGCCGCAAATTTACTCGATTGTGAATAGAATAACCGAAATAGAATAACAGAAAAGTGATATAAATCAAATAAGAATTATAATAATGTTTTACGTGAGGGGGACTTATAATGTAATTATAAAACTCCTTTCGTACACGTGTTATCCGTCATAATAATTGTGTATGCATTTCATCAAACGGTATTGAGTAATTCGTGAAATCGTTCTAATACAGCTTTTTATAATTAGTTTAGTGACGCAGTGGCTCTGGATGTGGAAACGTGCGGTTTTATCGTGCGTTCTAACTTTAATACTTCTAGCTATTGTAGTGCCCATAGCTGTACATTTCACTCATCAATCGGACGCATCGATCTTCCCGGAGATTCCAACCTCATCGCTCGAGGGTAATTGTCTACATTTAAAAAAAAAGGTAAAAAAAGGCGTCAAGTCACACGCGTTCGAAGAAAGTGGTTATCTAAAAAAAAACCGATGAGGTATCTTTGTACCTAAAAAAAACTGATGTGGTATGTTTGTATCTCAAAAAATCGAAGTATCTCTGTACCTAAAAAAAAACCGATGAGGTATTTTTATACTTCTAAAAAATCGATGTGGTATGTTTGTATTTTCACAAAAATAAATGATATCTATAAATTACGCCAAGTAAAAAATGAATATATATATTCCTCGAAAAATAACTGTTGTATTATTTTTAAAAAATATCTTTGTATTTAAGTGTCTTCCTACACAAGTCATAATAGCTTCATTTTTCCTTACAGACATTATAATATAACCAAATTCCGTTACCTAACTCAACCCAAGTGATATGTATCTTTTTAAATAAATGTTTTCTTGATTGATCTTTAAATAAATCTTTAAATTGCGTTAATCAGGAGAAGAGAACATACAATTATAAAATTTTTAATCCAACACAGGAATACAAGGTATTTAAATGCAAAGATGTTAATCGCAAAGATTAAAAACTGTTAAAGAAGTAACAATAAAAAATGCAAATATTTTATTGAAATAAAAAAAAATTTCGTACAAAAACTTGACGCAGCTTTTTTACTCCATAACCACTTTCTTCGAGCTAACATGCTGCGCGTGTACTTGGCACCTTTTTTTAAAAAAGGTAATTTTGTTGTGACAGTTAGGTAACGGAATTTGGTTATATTAGAATGTCTGTAAGGAAAAATGAAGCTATTATGACTTGTGTAGGAAGACACTTAAATACAAAGATATTTTTTAAAAATAATACAACAGTTATTTTCCGAGGAATATATATATTCATTTTTTACTTGGCGCAATTTATAGATATTATTTATTTTTGTGAAAATACAAACATACCACATCGATTTTTTAGAAGTATAAAAATACCTCATCGGTTTTTTTTAGGTACAGAGATACTTCGATTTTTTGAGATACAAACATACCACATCAGTTTTTTTTAGGTACAAAGATACCTCATCGGTTTTTTTGAGATAACCACTTTCTTCGAACGCGTGTGACTTGACGCCTTTTTTTACCTTTTTTTTAAAAAGGTAATTTTGTTGTGATATCATTTCTTTTTGTAGTATTAGGGATCATATAAGCATTAAACAGTACATGTTTATAACATATATATTTTGCGACATAAAATACAAATACAACTCAGTGTAATATGTTATTATAAACATGTACTAGTATAGTATATCCTTAGGTGATAATATGTCTAACAATAAGTAATAGTATGTAAACATAACACTTCTGTATGTTTAACAAGGATCTGTACATATAAAAATAAATTTTCTTTACTAAACACATGCACATGTAAAGGAGATTAGGCTATTTACAAACATCTTTATTCCTGTATTACAATAATTTGTTAAAAATAAACGAAATTAAATTTAAAAAAAGGATTTTAAAGCTTCAAATATCTACTTTCGAAAAGTTACTATTATTTTTTAATTTCTGTGAGTTTGATAATTTTTACATATAGAAAACTACGAGCTGGACAAAATAGAAAATTTTTCTCTCACTTTGTGGGCCTGTCACGTGCACAAAAAAAATCTGCGAAAATTTTCGACTTTGTAACGTGAAAGCTTGAAGTTTTCCTTACAAAATCTTTTTTTAAAAATGTTTCTACGATTTTTTGTTGCTGAGTTATCGTGGATCAAAGTCAAAATGCTCATTTCTTATTCCATCCACAATAACTTAGTAACAAAATATCGTAGAAACAGTTTTAAAAAAAGATTTTACAAGGAAAACTTCAAGCTTTCATGTTAGAAAGTCAAAAATTTTCACAGATTTCTTTTGTGCACGTGACAGGCCCACAAAGTGAAAGAAAAATTTTCTATTTCGTCCAGTAGTTTTTTATATGTAAAAATTATCAAACTCACAGAAACTAAAAAATAATAGTAACCTTTCGAAAGTAAAGATTTGAAGCTTTAAAACCCTTTTTTTAAATTTAAATTTCGTTTATTTTTAACAAAGTTACAGCTGCTTGAATTTTGCCTATTTTTAAAGATAAATTTAGCATTCTCCTTTAATTTATGTGAGAAATGAGAAGATAAATGATCGGGTTTGTTAGATTGGGCACTGGATTTTTCGACACGTGCAATTCTTTGAATTACGTTCACGATGATATTCGTGTTATGTACAATGCTTCTGTTGAAATCGAGGAATCACATGCCGGAAAAGTTTTTCTTAGGTATTTATCATTAAAAATAACTTTGTATAATTCTCTTTTATGTTATTCAGTTATTGGGATGGATCTGGCCATCGTCGGAGTGTTATAATGAAGAAAGGTGAATGTGTATATATATATCTGTGATTTAGAGATACTCCAGTGTCACTTTTGGAGTAACATTGGCGTGATATATAATGTTCTCCTGCATAAATTTAATTTTCACATACAGGTAATTCTATCTATCAGCTTCTTCAGAGATGTTTAGAAGTTTTGAGGCATGAATTCAGCGAGCTTAAAACAGTAATGGCAGATCAGTTAATGTATGTCAAGGAGGATCTTATATTACAGCACCATTAGACGTTTCACGATTTTATTGTAACTAAGGTAAATATACTAAATGATAAAACTTATGAAGCAATATCACAATGTTGGCATGTTATTTTATTTTACTTAGGTATTTATCACGATTGAAAGAATACTTTGTATAATTCTCCTTTATGTTATTTTAAATCATGGTACGAGAGAAACAAACACATTTTTCCAGTGAGTAGATGGAAACCTTTTAATCCAACGAAAAGTTACGACAAGTATACAGTGTCGGATAAAAATAGGAAGAAAGATAAAATCTGATAAACTTATATTCAACGAATTGTCCAATTTCGTTTAAAGGATTCAGATTCAAAGGACTGTAAATATTATAAATATCCAGATAAACATCTTTGTTTCATCATACAATTGATTCAGTATAAAGAAGATTGTAATATATATATATATATATATATATATATATATATATATATATATATATATATAGTGTAGATACATTGTATTTTTAGGGACTGTCATTTTAATTCATTCAATTATGTGATATTTAATTCATTTACTCGATTATGTAACTCTACTAAATTACAGTCCTTTGAATCTGAATCCTTTAAACGAAATTGGACAATTCGTTGAATCTAAGTTTATCAAATTTTATCTTTCTTCCTATTTTTATCCGACACTGTATACTTGTCGTAACTTTTTGTTGGATCAAAAGGTTCCCATCTACTCGCTGGAAAAATGTGTTTGTTCCTCTCGTATCATGATCTAAAATAACATAAAGGAGAATTATACAAAGTATTCTTTCAATCGTGATAAATACCTAAGTAAAATAAAATAACATGCCAACATTGTGATATTGCTTCATAAGTTTTATCATTTAGTATATTTACCTTAGTTACAATAAAATCGTAAAACGTCTAATGGTGCGGTAATATAAGATCTTCCTTGACATACATTAACTGATCTGCCATTACTGTTTTAAGCTCGCTGAATTCATGCCTCAGAACTTCTAAACATCTCTGAAGAAGCTGATAGATAGAATTACCTGTATGTGAAAATTAAATTTATGCAACAGAACATTATATATCACGCCAATGTTACTCCAAAAGTGACACTGGAGTATCTCTAAATCACTGATATATATATATATATACGTACATTCACCTTTCTTCATTATAACACTCCGACGATGGCCAGATCCATCCCAATAACTGAATGTGATCTCAATTTCTTCTTTCTTCAACGCGTTTTACTTTTTAGCCCATTCTTACTTTAATTCTTTCCTAAGTTTATTTTTTTCCCTATCTGGCAAGAAACTTGTATCTACATCTGGATTTTTTTATCTTCTTAATCGCGGGGCCATCAGATTGCACATTTTCTGACTGCGGGGATTTTTCGGCATCTTTTCTTCGCCGCTAGCGCTCTTTCCTTTTCCTGCTCTTTTTCACGTTCCATCTATATCAAAGCATCAAATACACGTACAAAAACACAAATTATGAGATAATCGGGATCATAAGAAGATCGTAAGAAATTACTTGTGAGTATCAGGATTTGTGAGATGTTCGCTCAATTTAACCGTGGCTTTTCTCTTGCATTCCGCGTGACCGACGGTACATGCCCATTTCGTGACATCTAGCCTTAACATCTTTCTGATATCGTCATCATTAGGATTTTCTTCGCATCCTATCTTCTGAAGAAGCCCATCGAAAATTCCTGATATGTATAACTAGATGACATTCAGAGCACTGAGCAGAAATCACATATAATATATATAAACCGCACATATAACATCGTGTTATTTCCTCATAGAGGAAGCTTTGTTTTCGTGAATTTCGTATATGAACCTTCGATTGCGTTTAAGTTGGGTTTAGTCAACCAAATTTAAAAAAATTATATATGAAATAGGGGTAGAAGAAACCAACGAAGAGATTGGTTTTTGAGTTTTTTCCGCCAATATGTTCAGATTGTTGACAAAACGTCGAAATATCGCCTAAAAAAAAATGTCCGTATGTATGTGTGTATGTGCATATTTGATGTTGTGGTTGTTCTAACTTCCGCAAATGTTGAAATATCGGGCTGTTTTTTTTTTTTTTTTTAATCAATAGAGTATCATTCAAGGAAGGTTGGTATTGAATTTGGCGATGATCGGTAAAGGAGTTCTTTTTTTTTTAAATTTTGAAATTTTTTAGAAATGTCCGTGGTTGCTCTAACTTCTGTAAATATTGAAATATCGGGCTGTTTTTTTTTTTTTTTTTTTATCGATAGAGTATCGTTCAAGGAAGGTTGGTATTGAATTTGGTGATGATCGATAAAGGGGTTCTTTTTAAAAAAAATTTCCACTTTTTTTAGAAATGTCTGTGGTTGCTCTAACTTCCGCAAATTTTGAGATATCGGGCTGAATTTTTTTTTAATCGATAGAGTATCATTTAAGGAAGGTTGGTATTGAATTTGGCGATGATCGGTAAAGGGGTTCTTTTTAAAAAAATTTTTGAATTTTTTTAGAAATGTCCGTGGTTGCTATAACTTTTTCAAATTTTGAAATATTGGGCTATTTATAATTTTATTATATTCGTCAGTCTTTTCTACCCCTATTTCATATATAATACTTTAAGATTAGGTTGATTATCGGTATATCTAATAATCGGTAAAAGGGTTTTTTCTTTATAAAATTTTGAATTTTTTTAGAAATGCTCGTGGTTGCTCTAAGTTTTGTAAACTTTGAAATATTAGACTACTTCTAATTTTATTATATTCTTCAGTCTATTTTACCATTATTTCATATATAATTCTTTAAGATTTGGTTGATCAGTTCTTGAGTTAAAGGCATTTAAATTTTGAAAAATTCAATATAAAGACAGGACCTTTTTACCGATTATCGCCAAATTCAATACCAACCGATTTCTGTTAAAAAAACAACCAAGTTTACTGAAATTTTTATAACTCAAGAACTAATTAACCAAATTTTAAAAAATTATATATGAAATAGAGGTAGAAAAGACTGAAGAATATAATAAAATTAGAAATAGTCCAATATTTCAAAATTTGCGGAAGTTAAAGCAACTACGGACATTTCTAAAAAATTTAAAAAAAATTTTTTAAAAGAACCCCTTTACCGATCATCGCCATTTCAAATCTCAATAATTGAGACTTCAATTTTAGGATAATAAAAAAGTATGCAAATAGAAACTTGCACATTGCTTCCTCATAGTTTTTAAGTGTGCAAGTAGAAACTTGCACATTATTGCTTCCTCATAGTTTTTAAGTGTGCAAGTCGAAACTTGCACATTGCTTCTTCATAGTTTTTAAGTGTGCAAGTAGAAACTTGCACATTGCTTCCTCATAGTTTTTAATTGTGCAAGTAGAAACTTGCACATTGCGTCCACATAGTTTTTAAGTGTGCAAGTAGAAACTTGAACATTGCTTTCTCATAGTTTTTAAGTGTGCAAGTCGAAACTTGCACATTGCTTCCTCATAGTTTTTAAGTGTGCAAGTAGAAACCTGCACATTGCTTCTTTATAGTTTTTAAGTGTGCAAGTAGAAACCTTCGCTCACAAAGCTTCCTCTATGAGGAAGCCAAAACAAAAATAAATACTAATAATTATACATCAAATAAAATAAAAGCTTACTCATAGAGGAGCTTTGTGTGAGCGAAGGTTTCTACTTGCACACTTAAAAACTATAAAGAAGAAATGTGCAGGTTTCTACTCGCACACTTAAAAACTATGAGGAAGAAATGTGCAAGTTTCGACTTGTTTGAACTGTTTGCAAAAAAGTGAAAATTCAATACACTGTATAAAGAGCCAATATAGCCAGTTCGAGCGAGGAGAGAAAACATACGATCTGCTAGCTGTCTCCTTCTTATGATGTAGCTGCTTAGCACGCCTTTCGGGTATCGCGCTATCGCGTCTCGCGTATCACCAAGCGCCGAGTCTCGAGTTGGCAAATCGACGATGCGTTGCGTTACATTTATGTTTACACTTACAAATTTTAATTTTTATGTTTATAAATATTTATTTAATTATATTATATATGAAATTTATAAATATAATAAAAATTAAACGCATCGTCGATTTGCCAACTGGAGACTCGGCGCTTTTGGTGAGACGCGAGACGCGATAGCGCGATACCCGTGCGAAATGCGTGCTAAGCAGCTACAGCTATATACATCATAAGAAGGAGACAGCAGATCGTATGTCTGTGCTTCTCTCCTCTCTCGACTGGAGCCCTATTCTCGAATCGTTTTCATGAAACTCGCATGCGAAATTCAATGCTTTTCAAATAGAAAGTCGCATACAAAAATCATTAGGGTAAGCTCGAGAATACGATCCCAGGGCTCGAAGCTTGCCGAGCGTCAAGCGTGGCCGCTGCGGCCAGCAACCCAGCACGTCTCCGGTCTCCGCTATATGTAATACGTCCAAATACGTCTCCCCACCAATCCCACCATCCCGCGGCTTGACTGAGCAAGGTTTTGGAACGCACTGCACTACAGTAGACTCTATAGAATGTAGATCGTTTACAGACTGCACGAGGCACGAGTGAATAGTATGAAAAAATTAATCCTACGAGCTTGCCATGTGTTTCTATCGGCAGACTACTAAATTTAAGATTCAGTACTTATAAGTTGCTTTCTATCGCATAGTTCGTCACTTTTGTTCACGTTTATAGTTAACGTGGGAAGCTTATAACCAACAAATCGCTGTAGTAGACACGATACCGGCAAGAAACCAAAGCTGTTTACAGTAAATGTAATTTGCAGTAAAAAAAAAAGAAGTGGAAGAATATCACGCCAATATTCGTAAAAAAGTATGTCTGTTTATATCTAAACTTCAAACTAATTAAATTAATTAAAAAATACATAATGTGCTTGTATAGCTTGTTTTTAAATTTTACAATACACATTATGGTGCAGATAATTATCTTCATATTTTTTTAAGTAGGAGATATGTATACATATATTATTTATATGTATGAATATGACAACTTTGCGATATATAACGTTGATATTTTTGTATGATCTGTCTATCTTGTGTAAATGATTTTTCAAAGCTATTATTATATATATTTTGTTTGCTTGCCTTTGTATTTTTTCGTACTCTTTCTTTTTTTAATAAAATGGATATGTATTCAAATTTTGGACGGAGAAAGAGAAAAAGGGTGAAATATAAAAAGTGGTATAACCAAACAAATTTCTATTGACATAAGGCCTGTTTATTTTAGCTGAAGCTTTTTGCACAGTTCATCTTTTCTCTTTTTCTTTTCACGTTGGAGAGAAAGAGAGAAAAGATGAACTGTACGAGAAGTTCAGCTAAAACGAACAGGCCTAGAGTTTGGGATAGTTCCCAGACAACATGCATGTCTCGGGATATAAGACGTCTTAAAGACGTTAATCAGACGTCTTATATCCCGATTTGAGACATTATTTTCATTGAGTTCTTTTGTAAAATTTTTAAATTTTACTCTAACTGGAAGTACGATATAAACTACAGTTATGAGATTTACAATGCTACAAATGTTCTTTATGTTATTTGATATATTTGTGTGTTCTGTCTATATATGTGTGCTCAAGTTGTAAATTTAGAAAAAACTATAAGCGTAACTGTTATTTTCAGAGTAGTCTTTTGTACGAAGCAGCGCAGTAAATACACACGGATAAGTAACTGCAACTTTTGCAACATATACTGTTGAAAGTTAGAGAATAATTTGATTAACATGAGTAAAACACCAGTTTCCATTCTCCAAGAGATGATGGTGAAACAGAATATGATACCTGATTATGAATTGATACATGACGGTGGAGGTCGTCATGTGAATACTTTTACATATCGTGTTAAGTGCGACGGACTCAGTGCAACTGGTACAGGTCGTTGTAAGAAAGATGCAAAACATGAAGCAGCTAAAGCTATGCTAACAGAGATTGCTGCACATAGAAACTATCCACAGTTGCCAGCTGCTACTACACCAACAATATCTCCATCAATGTCACCATTTCATTCCGCTCCACCACCACCAAAGATACCAGCAAATATGCCTTTTTTTAACGCTGTAGGTGAATTGCAGGTAATTATCTTAAATTTATATAATTAATGTTATAATCACGTATTTCTGGGTTTATTTTTTTTTCATTTATTTTTTTCTGTTTAGGAACTTTGTGCTGATAATCAGTTGCAAGAACCAGAATATATTCTTATCCGGGATATTGGACCACCACATGCCAGAATCTTTACTATTCGATGTAAAGTATCTAGTTTTGAAGAAGATGGAATAGCAACTACAAAAAAGCAAGCAAAACATGATGCTGCAAAAAGAATGGTAGATAGAATAAAATGTCTTGTGAATAATTCAAACGATTTCCATAAAGAGAAAAGTGAAGAAAATTCTTCAAACTCGTCTATTACAACTATTGACACGGAATTAATGAATAAAAATGCGGAAGAACGTTACCGCGCACTCGCCAAAACGGCAAGAAAGATTAATTTAGGTATTAAATTAGCTGAATATCATATTAAATGGAGAGATTCCTTGGAGGAGGATAAGCGCAATAAAATATTAGAACAATTGGAATCTATTTTTCCCAACGAATTTTTTGGCAATGAATTTATTACTAATGAATCCATAACGGAAAAGATATCTGAATTGGCGTCTATATTGTCAGAAGTCGATGTAACAATTAATACGAAGGATATAATTACAGAGAGTCATTATTTCATGAAAGCAATAGAGCTTAATACTTGTCCTCTTCTCATGCAGATTGGTATGGGAAGAAATGACGTGGAAGCTTCCTGGAAAGCATTATCCCAAGTGATAAAATCTCTAAAATTACTTTTATTGTAGAGTAAAAAGTTGCTAAAATAAAATTAACAATATACAAATCATATATTTTATATAATGATAATACTACTAAAAGTTGTTTTCCAATATAATGCATTTTTGAGAAGGTTTTGAAAAGTTTTGAATTGATTCAAGTTGTTTTCATTTTGTACACACTGTATAAAATGTAAAAAGTTCTTTATTTCTAAGTTTATGCTATGCAAAACTGGACAATAATTTTTATTTTATTATATATATTTTTTAAATATATGGAAAGTAGAAAATATTTTTGTTTTTATTAAGTACATTTTCATAGCACTATAATTATAAAATTTAATCATTCAGAAGACTTACTTTTTTGTTATCGATTTACATACCGTTAGTGATAAAACAAGAAATATCAATAATTAGGGTTAATGTGTCTTTTATTTTGTAGTTATATTCTTTATAAATATAATTTTGTAGGGATACGTAATAAGGGTTCCGATATATTGTGATTTATTTTATTAAGCAATCAATATTTTTATATGTCATGATTATTTAAAGAAAATTGTAATTTGTATTCGTCATATAATATAAACGTTTTAAACATTTAACTACATCTCACATCTTTTATTGCTTGATACCTCAATACGGGGAAAAAATAATACAACAAATTTAGGTACCAGACATAATTCGAATATAATTTCAAGTTATTTAAATTGCTTCTTTAATTTTATTGTACTTTATCTAATTCTTTATTTAATATCACATAACAAGGCTACACCTCTAAGTGTCCAATGCCGGGGATTGTAATCCGTTTCAAAATCAATAGAACCTACATATTTCGCGTCTGTTCTTTGAGGTTTTCTATATATAGGGCACTCATATAATTTTGGATCTTTACCGGCGGTTGTGTTAATTGCAAAAATATAAATAACCGGCATTTGTTCATAAAGAACTTTCGGCCTACTCTCGACAAGTTTACCGGCTTTTCGATCAAGTGATGCACCTTCCAGAAACAAACCGTGGACGTAAACTCCTTCCTGAGGCTGACTTTTAATGTCCTCTTTATTGTAGCGTGTAATCACGTTTTGCAAAACTACGGAATCTAAAGCCCAACCCTTATGCGCTCTGGTCACTTCCTAAAATTTATGTATTTAATTGAAGTTAGAACGACTTAAGCAGTAAAAGACAAAGTTAGTTATTGTAACGAGGTTAAACTGTATTTATTGCAAATTTTATATTTTCTAGAACTCTACATATTATATTTAATATAAAATATTATATATTTTTTATATTTAGCAGTAGGCAAATGAATCTAATTTTGTTAAAAAATATTGTGTCTATAAGTGTAAGTCTGAAAGTCTGTAAGTCATGTGTTGTATATTTACAGTCAATTCTGTCGAAAACAGATTCTGTAAAGTATTTTTTACAAATTTTATCGGCAAAAGGCCGATAAAACAACAAAAACTACAAATTTGATATCTGGTATGATACTTTTGACAGAATGCTAGCAGAAATATAGAAAAGTTCATCAACAAAATATGATGATAGATTAACGGCAGAAATCAAGTAGACTTTAATATACACTACACTATAGCTACACAGTTTAATGTAGATTGGTGTCAGATATAAAAAGCAGAGGCTGCTTTCAATTCTGCAACCAGTCTTCTGTTTTGTTATATCAATAGGTTTTTCTAACAAAACACGAGCTTAATGTGGACACAGTTGATACTAATTTGCTAGCAATTTCTGACGGATACTGCTAGTAGTTTGCTTACTGAAAAATATAATTACAAAACTTCTGACTTAGAATTTACTGACTTTACTTGTAACTACATTTGTTATCTCTTGAACTCTTATTAATTATTAAATTAAATATCTATTAGATAACATATTAAATATATCTATGTAGATATTTCTCGTTAATAATATTAATCGATTTATTTATTTCTGTATTAACACAATTCTTTAACGCTTACCTGCCTCATTGCCGTTAAGAATCCCTGTGGATTAAAAAATCCAGTCATCCAAAATACTCTTGGACGGCCATGAATGCACCATTGTCTGAACTGATGATCTCTTTCTAAAAGTTCCGTATACCAGAAACCTAAGGTTGCCGATTCCCAAGATATTTTCAACCACTTGTCCGGTATGCGTGCATCATACATCGCATCCAATGATTTCCGCAAACCTTGACTCATTATTATAGTACCTTCGATAGCTAGCTTCAAATCTGTTAAAGTACTTCGTACTTCCTTGATGACTCGCGAAATTCTACAAAACAAATCGTCGTTATAATGAGGATTAAAAAGAGAATTAACTTTTTATTACTGTATTTTATAGGCATCATATTTAAACTCATATGTATAATAGATGAGAAGGAATACTTACCGATCTATTTCTTGTCTTAGAAAAATGTTCATCGGCAACAATGGACCCATTCTTTGAAGTGCTTCTTTCACTTCAAAGGAATTGTACTGCTTGGGTAATTTAGATAGCATATCGTTGGCTAATTTATACACGACGTTCTCTCTAGTTTCACCTCCCTGTGCACCACCCTCTTTTGGCTGTACATTAAGAATTGTATCGAGTATTCCTTTCGCTGTATTGATTTGATAGGTAATGTCGGCGTTAGGATGTAGCCCGAAGACTTCCGGTGTGTCGGTAGCAGGTAAACTGTCGATGTAATCCAGATATCCCTGAAGATTTCTCGTCTGGGGCACTCTATATCCCCGATAAAATTCAAAGCCGGGTCGTAACAATACATCACAAAACCAGACATGCGTGAAAGTAGTTAATAAACGTTTGTCAAAATCATCCGTAACTCTACCTCCATATTGAACCTAAGTGTAAACATATTATAAATAAATGTAAAAAAATATGAATGAAATATAAAAAGTATGTTACTTTACTTATTTAATGAAAATGAAAAAAATAGATTGAAACCTCTCCAAGCATGTAACAGATTGTCGGCCAAGAAACACCCTTTTTAGGATCCATATCATCCAAGTGATTCTGTATGAATTGAACCGATGCTGCAAAATCTGCTTGATTAAATTCGTAAGGTATATTCCAACCGAGCGGTCCAAATTTTCTTCTCTCTTGTACTACAGTGTGTAAAAATGCAACAGCATATAACAAAGGTGGCCACTGCGATTGAGTACTGTAATCCAATGCGTCCTGAGTTACCGCTTGATACGTTCTCTTTAAACTAGCTCTTATGCCTTGAGGTGGTTCATTCGTGAATTTGATTGCTATCTGAAATATATCACTTCCTGTATTTGCTATATTTCTTCAAATTTGTTTCGCAAATTTGTTCTTTTTCCATTTTTAATACGACAATCGATGTTTACGTGGGTTAAGAATTAAATACGTTAAGAATTATGAAATATAAATTCAACCTGTAGTAAACCGATGGGAAATTGAGGGTGTACTTCAGTTGTCATCCACAATCTGAACACTTCATGAACAGTTTCTGTTTCAACAAGAGCATCCATTATTTCCGTACAGAAAGGCAAAGATAAATGAATATTTTGTAACAGCACCCAGCCGCCTGTACTCATAGCTTCGCTAATCATTCTTCGAGCATGAAGCTCTTGGCCTTGCCCCATAGATACTGAATTTAATGCTATAATATTTAAAATATTGTTACGACATACATTTCATTATTGTGAAAAAAATTAAGTTTCTTTTAACTGTGTTAAGAAAATAACTAAATTGCTGACTTACGAATCGTTTTTTGTTTAGCTAGCGCTGTAATTTGAGGACTGGGATCAGATCCTATAGATAATAAGCATATCAGTGGCGTCCTAGTTTCAGACTCCAACCACGTTGCTTCTAAATCTAATATTTTGGCCTCCCCGTATTCTTTACCCAACGATTCGGTGATATACTTTCTCGCCTGGGACAAAGTTCTGTCGGGACTCCACGATCTGATGAGCAATAATTTTCGGAATACATCAAGACTTTTTTGATAGCCGCAAGGCAAATCTTCCTCCTCTGGCTTCTCTTTTTCGTACCATACCCTCCATTCCTTCTCACTGAATTCAATTTTTGTCAGTATATCCGAGAACACTTTCAGTTTACTTATCTCGACTAAATTTAGCCACGTTATATCAAGTATCCATTTGAACGGTTTTGGTGTTACTGCATTAAGATCCAAGGATGCCCCACCTTTTATGAAGGCATTGAATTCTGCATGGGAAATGGCGTTTCTATGACAATCTATCTTCATACCTAGCATCAATGTAAATAAAGATTTATGCCTTTCGTAGAGACTTCTCAGAGTAAACGCCCAAATTTCATACGTGAGATGGCGTAGGATAATATTTATTCGCTCCGAAGTTATAGGACTCTTTGTAGATTTCGTAATTGAATTATCAAAGATTGTCAAGAATTGTCTCAATGAATTTTGATACATTACATTGACATTGCTCATTTCGACTATCAAGAAATACAAAATGGATCCTCTTGACGCAACCGCGCGGAACTCTTCGCGCGCCAAGGTGATTTTTTTCTCAGTAAGAGTGGACACTTGTAGTTTTTCATTCACCGATTCGGCCGTAGTTTTAGTTTCTCGAAGAACGGTTATTAACGCCTCGTCGTCCACCAAAGAACCTTCCGAAGATGTAAGTCTGTGTAATAGCGTACTTTCAAGTTCCTTCATGGAACGTTGATTGGTCATGACTGATTCGAATAGAGCGACTCTTTCCGCTTCTAAATCGGCCTTCTCCATAAGTATTACTCGACCTAACAACTGATCTTCTAAACCCAGCATTGTCACGGTAAAGTCAATAATCGATGTCTTCGCGGATATTTCTGGGCTGTATGCTGGATTTGGTAGTTTGGTGGTGATATATAACATAAATCCTGGCATTACATCGCATTCTTTATCCCCAACGATGACCTTCTCAATAGATCCTGATTTAATGAAGTTCTTTTCAAGTACATTATCGAGTACTGGATCGAGTTCTTCTGCAACGTCTTCGATCAGCAGTGGTCTACCCAACGAAAGACTGTCTTCAAGATGAGTTCGGAAATACTTATGATTTAGTGAAGTAATCTGCAACTCGTTTGTGCTCTCCTTATTCTTGATCCACATCTTTCCTTGATTCTGAGGATCCACAAGAAGCGGATAAGACGAAGATTTCGTGACAATAAGTGCATTTTGGACGGACAATTCGTCGTTCGGCAATCCTTGAAGAGTCCATTCCGACGTTGTTGCTGTGTCGACGAGCATATTCGTTATATTCAAATTCTTAGTGAAAGGTATAGATTTGGTGGTCAGTATGTTCATCCATGCAGTCACCAAGCTGGCACGATACTGTTGATTATAAGGTCCACAGTACGACAAAAATCCAGTTGCCAACAAAACATCTCCGACCAATCGTCCCAGTTGAATTTTAAATTCTCCACTTTGCTCGGTCCAACGAATCTTTTCGCCACCTAATCCATTTATCAAAGCAGTCGCAGCTGTCATTTTTCTCAGACACACGTTTGCCGCTTCCGTCAACCTTTGCTTCTCCGCTACCGCGGTATCGTATTGCTCTTTGACTGTTTGCAAAGCCATTTCTCTCTCGGACAATTCCCGCTCAGCGCTTGCCAGATCCTCCATTGCGAGCTTCAATCGTGCTTCTTGTAATGCTAAGTTAGCTTTTAAAGGGAGAACTTCTTTGTTGACAGAATGGAAGAATGCCATAGCCTTGGTCCACGATAACAAACCAGCAACGTCGCCGCATACACGCCTGGCTGTTTCCATATTATAATCTTCCATTTTGAAGTACGGTTGCAGTAGCTCAACCATCTCGTTATTGATTATGTCTTTTGGATAATTTTGCAGTTGTAATAAAAACGTCGTACTGGCCATGAGTTTCAAGGATTCTGCCCACGAAGGTTTAGGGCATGGCGCAGCCGTGTCAGGTACAACGGATCCGATTTTACGTTGGAACAAGATCAGTACGCAATCCATAATTCTCATTATGAGATGAGGTGGTCTACCTAGCTTTCTCACTGTTGCTATATGAGCAGGTTTGATGGTGTTCAGAGCAGCTTCCGCCTCTTCTAACGCTGGTTTCGCTGCTTCTAGCTTTTGTTCGGCCAGCGCTTTTTCATCAGCTATATAAGCTACCAATTGCTCCGCTTTTTCCTTCACTCTTTGCACTTGATTCTTAAAAGCTTCAGCTTGCATAGCTCTCTCCGTTACTTCTAAAAGCACCGTCTCGGCTTTCTCGGAAGCTTGAACTAGTTCCTGTTCCATCACGGCCAAGTCTCTTTTCAAGATTTCAACTGATATTGATGCTTCCTCGAGTTTCGCTAAACCTGTATCCATTCTTTTAGCTCCTTCACCAAGTTCATGTTGCTTAGATCGATAGATGTTTTTGTATCCACCGATGAAATTTAAATAAGACTTCGGAGTCACGTGAGTGGCGCGTCGAAATCTTTGGAAATATTCGACCGACGTTTCCGAAACGATGTCTTGTATAGATCCTAATGCATTCACCAGTTCAGCTTTTACGTCGCTAGTGCAAGCGATTTCAAAATCATGAAGAAAATGATGGGCAACCAAAACCAGAGCATCTTTAGGCCAAGGTTGGAACCAGTCTATAGTGCAACCTGAAATGAGCGCCGGAAAACGCTGGGCGCGATTCCGGAATTTTTCACCCACGGGAGAGAAACAGAAAACGACATGTAAATTTTGACAAGTTCTTTGCAAAAAGAAATCCATCACCAGTTCATTATTAAGTGTTTTTTTAGGATTTTCCCGTCTCAAAATAGGTGTTAATTCTGAGATAATTTCCGCTTGCTCGTCACGAGTAAATAAGTTGCTGATAACTCCAGAACTCAGGATATTGTTTAAATATTCGAGGAAGCCCTCCTCTTTGATGTCGAGATCGGTGAAGATAAACGTTGTGCCTTTGCCTTGAGCGCCGCAAGTGCGATATAGAAATCTTAGGTCTTCCAAGAAATTGGCTACGTTGTAAGACCTAGTCAAGGTGATTTGAAATGTTTTGTATCCAGCAATAAAAGAGGATAACTTTGTAAGACTCTGTTTGCCAGAACCGCCGACACCTACTAGCATCACATTGCCTTTCGGATGTCTAATGACTCGAGATATTTTCACCAAGTGCAGCATAGCGTCAGGGAAAAATACTAAGTCCATTCCAGCACCTCTCTGCATTTCGTTGAACTGCGCCAGAAACATGTCTAATCTCTCTCTTAACACTTGAGGATCGTAAACAGGTTCGTATACTTTGGGAAGTTCTACGTCTGCGTCTTCACCTTCTTCACCGGTTGGTTCTGGAGCATCTCTGTCATTAAAAACAATCTTGTTAATATTACGGAACATTTTTTAAATTACAATATGGGTGTTGATAATTTCATTGATCATAGTTACCATTACTGTACGTACCTCATGAAATCGACGAATGTAGGATCTTGGTTCAGCATGTTT
Organism: Temnothorax rugatulus; assembly: GCA_035220575.1. Taxonomy (NCBI): domain Eukaryota; kingdom Metazoa; phylum Arthropoda; class Insecta; order Hymenoptera; family Formicidae; genus Temnothorax; species Temnothorax rugatulus. The sequence continues at coordinate 48,397 of JASTWL010000171.1, forward strand.
ACGTATTTTTCTCCTAAAATATCAGCTACGGTGCTTATTAGTCCTTCATCAAACCAATCTTTGTCGCTTTGTATCGTTAGCCTGTCGCTGAACACTCGTGTACACTCGTGCTTCCAGAGCAGCATCAGTACGCTTTCTTTGTCGATGACTGTCGACAACGTACCGACCATACCTTGCCAGATTCTCGAGAGATCTCGGAGGCTAAATACATAATGAAACTTTGCAGGCGTTGGCAACAGCTTTGCCCGTGTTCTTTCCCACAGTATTCTAGTCAAAGGAATCATTTTCTTAACGAGCTGACGGACTTCTTGCGAGAATCCTCTTTTAATGTTGTAATGGCCTTCACCTAAAACGCTAAAGATTCGATCAATTGACGCGTTGTCAGGTAAGGTACAATTAAAAATACAAAATTGTCTCTTGAGTCTCGAGGGAATATCGTTTCTCCCGCCTCCGGGCTGGCACATGGCTGCTAGAAAAGTTACATCCACAATGGCAGTGAAGTCACCGGGTTTTTCCAAGGAATAAAATCCCTTCATGTCCATAGTCTGTCGGACTATCTCGTTGGTTATCTGATCACCCCATTCATTAATTTGCGGCAAATTTACATCATCGATAAAGATTAACATCTTTTTACCGCCTGGCGGTCCGAATGTATTTCCTAAACGCTTTTCCACGTAACTCTCAATGGTTTTTTGGAATTGAAACGGACTGGTCGCAGAGCTAAAGTTGAAAGAGCGACTCAAAGTTGTATCTGGATTTGATTTTTTCATATATGATTTCATCATGACAGTTTTCGCAGATCCTTGCTCGCCTATTAGCAATACAGCTTTATCCTGACGGCCAATCAAATCGATTAAATGTTGAATCCTTACATTGTCCGGTATAGGCACCAAAACATTACTGTAGTCAGGCGTTGAGTATTCAGGATAGACATAATTGGTTACCATACTTGTCCACGTATCCCATATGCCTTTATCGGTAACGAAGAAATCAAATACTGTAGCGTCCAAATACCTGTCGGAAGTTGGAAGGTCCAAGGTATCAAAGTTTTCTCGAAGATACTTGTCGTACTTTTGTCTGTCGGCAGTCTCTAGCAATGCTCCTATGCCCCACACTAACGCGAACACGTAGAGACGTGTTAGATATTCCGCCGTTATGGGAATGGGTTTGTCTTTTTCCATATCTTCATCTTCAGTTTCTTCCAATGATATTTCGGGAGGTATCAGACCTTCCAGCAGGCAAAGCATTTGTCTTACTATATTACATTGTAAGACATCGATAGCGAGTACCAACGTTTGAGTGCTCCATGAATATATCTAATAAATGAAAAATTCAATTATATTTTATATATGTATTTCAATATCGTATTTTTATGTCAAAATTAAAATAATATGGTATTTTTTACTTTATTAATTTAAAATATTTATTTTAATGTATGGTTATAATTAAAAATAAAAATTGATCTAATCTTCCTCATATTTACAATTTCTGTTTAATAATAGTGAACAATGCGATATTGTTTTTTATTAGTTAAGGAAATAATTAATTTTATAATATATAACATTAAATTAAAATAAAAATATATAATATTGTAAATAAATTCTCAGAAGATATAGAATTGTTTGCTATCAATAATTTACCTGTGCGAAAGAATCTGTAAATAATTGCTCGAGAACTTCTTGCTGCAATGACGATCGTGATTTTACCCAAGCGGTAACAACTGGATTCCAGTCTAATCCTGAGGAGCTCATGTATACCATTCCGTTTCGCGAAACAGTCGCAGGACTTGCATTATCAATATTGTGCGGCTCGAAAATAATTTTACACGTTGGCGCCATTGACAATCTATCGCCATTAGCCAGAGTCAAAGTTTTATTATCATCCAATACAGAATTTAAATTTTCTATCCAAATGCTGTCAACGGGACCATCGAGCACTAGCCATACGTGTTCGCCCTTCTTTAATTTCAACGTTTTACGCCATAAAGCTGAGAAAATTCCATCTGTCCAATCATTTGTGGCTACATCTAACCGGCCAAACATTTGAGCGGCTGTTATACTTTTAGGATTCATTCTCATTTCCCTGTCAAATTAAATTACACCACTTGAATATATATATTCATAAATTCGGTAAAAATTATCATTGCATCACATAAAAATTGCTTATTAATTGATTGACAAGACAAGTTGCAATAAATCCAAAATTTTTTATGCAATATATAAATAAATGTTACATATGTACATATTATATTACTTATACATATTATATTACATATTACATTACCTATGTGAATCGCCACATTGCGTCAACGCTTTCATCAAAATATGTATACAAGTAGTTTTGCCAGCGCCGGTCGGACCTAGCGTCATGATGCCATGCCTCACTCTTTGCGTCTCATATAGCTGTATTAATTTAAGCACCCACGGCGAATGATAAACCAATCCAGCCTGCTCCACTTGTTCATTAATAGCTGCTTCCAATTCAGGATACGATGTTTTCTCTAGGACTTGGTTGGGAAACAGATCAGCTACGAGAGATATAAAGAGTGGTTCGTCCTCATCTACAGAAAAGTACGTCACATGTTTCAGCATATTTGTGTAGCTAACCAGTTTGTGCGTTTTTCAAAATTGATTATTAATTAGCATAAGAACCTATGAGTTTCGACAGATTCATGTCTCTTAGAACGCGCATGACGATCGTGCTTTCCGTGTCCTTGGAATTGACTCTCTTGGCCGCTCCTAAGGTCCTTAATACGGACAATATATTTCGCAGACCGAAATCGTAGTGAACCTAAGACCAATACATTGTAAAATATCACGACAAATTTTAATCATTCTTCTTTTTAATGTTTCTCTCTCTCTCTCTCTCTCTCTCTCTCTCTCTAATGTACATAATAATGTTACCTGTTTGGTCAACTGCTCTTCACACAATTTATAAAGAGTATAAAATTTACGAGCAAGAGTAATGTTCTCTAGAAATCCACAACTAGCTAATTTTACACGTATGATAATCTGACGATCAGGCACCATCATAGCTACTGTGCGAAACTGTATCTTCAAGTTCTCCGGCAATTCTTTTCGTCCCGCATACCCAGGATTCTACAATTAACATTGGAATCTTTTTATATGTGTTAATTGTTTTATTAATTTAAGTAATTTGTGACGTTATTATAAAAAAATAGATAAGAAAGTCATGCAAGTATATTAAAGAATGATGTGCCATAAGAATTATGCGCCATGTCTTTTATATACATTCAATTTTGGCAATTTTTCTTTAAAAAATTTAGAAAAAACCTGTATATGTGGTTATAACTTCTTTAATTTAGAAAAGTTTGTTACATGATAATATTACCATAGTAATGAATATTCCAAGCTCTGGGCACATATCGACTTGATCCCCATCCGTGAAGACAAACTGCTTCTTCTTTTCCTTTTTTGCTGCAAGCACTACGGCGACTTGCTGCGCGGCAACGGATAGAACTGGCAATTCGATTCTATTGAATTCATCGAAACAACCCCACGAGCCGCTTTGTGCCAATCCTTTGTAGATGCGGCCTAATCCTCGATAATCCATTTGATCGGAGCAATTGAAGACTACGACGTACTTTGCTAAGGTCTTCCCCATGTCTTTTACAGTTTCGGTTTTTCCGGTTCCTGCCGGACCGCAAGGAGACCCTCCCATTGACATTGATAGAGCTTGCGCTAATGTTATGTAACATCTAAAATACAAAAACTAAAATAACGCATACGATGTCGTATGATAAAATAATATTATTTACGATTGCATTTACCTATCGGTTAATGGCGTAATAACCAGTCGCTCAGTACATCCTAAGTATTCATTTTGGTAGGTAAAATGAACATCCGTGATGCATATAGAAGTCTTGTCTAGGTCTTCTTTAAAATAAAACCTGCACTGTTTCAACCATTCAAAGTCATTCACGGATCGTACATTCAGACGACACTAAATAAACGGAATATGTGATTATTAATTTTTGCATTCTAGTCAGCGATTATTCATGTTTTTGACGTTGTATCTGTACAGTAAAAATTTGATTTAGCGACATACCAAAATGTCGAAGATATCACGTTGATGCACATGTATAGTAATCAATGTTTCGAATTTAATCCGTTCTATTTTAGTAAGATCTCTCGTGGTTTGATCGATTAAAGTATTTAAAAGATCAAGGAATTTATTGTTCGTTTCGATCATAATTTTTTTATCGGCGCGAGCTTGAGCCAAGGCCAATTCGCCATCTCGCGTCCAAATCATTTGAATGCCTAACAAACCTATTTGAGCAGGCATTTTGTCGAGAAAAGTCAAAAAATTGAAATTTGCGTCATTGATCGTGGTGTAGCATTGTCGGATGATAGAATGCAAAGAGAGTTGCGATGTTTGTAATAATTGCATCAACCACGTTTCCACGGAACCCTCTGCTCTTACTGCTCTCTCCAGCTTCATAGAAAATTGTAAACAAATTTAGTTTCATATTTCTAAAACTTATATTTACATTAAACAAATATATTACACAAATCTGAGAAAAATTAATCTTCTTAGATTTAGGGTCTAATATACTTTTAAAGTTTTTATATTTAGGAATTTGAACATTTATATATGCAATATATGAAAACGGCTAGAAGAAACAATAATGTACAAGGATTGTATAATTATTATTTTGATTAAATACATATATTCACCTGTATAGTTTCACCTTCTGATGAAACAATGGCTGTCATTTTATTGTATTCGATATCATGAAATTTCACGTAGCGTGTGTTATCGAAAATAGAGAGTAAGTGATTTTGTATGGTATGAGAATCGGACGCTTGGCCAAGTATCTCCAAAAGTGCGGGATCAGAAACAAAGAAGAACCTCGGAAACATCATGCGCTTCTTCTCCAAATATCTACAACATTAAAAAGAATAATCTTTATATTTATAATAGATATATTAATAAAAGAAATTTCAATTTATACATTAAAATTTACTGTCATTAAACTAAAAGTTGCAATTAAAAGATCTCTTTTAAATTTACTAAGAAGGAAAGACGATTATGTGCATCACTATATATTCGTGGTATACCTACTTACCCACTCAGAGATTTTTGACATAGCTCCAATTGCTCCTGCAAGTGTGGCAGAAGCTGTTTCAACAAGTCATCGCCCACGCAACAAGGTACAACTCCTGGTGTTTCGTGAGCACGTTGCATGATCTTCTGCCAACTTTTGTCGATCTTGCTGAATCTTTTAGCCTCCTTTGGCAGTTGTTTCGCAATATCGCCGCCCACAAACACCGCCTCGAGATAGACCCACATGTTTTGCACTAGCAACCATCTCTCGAGGATCTCGTTCGTGTTAGATAAATCAGTAAGCCACTGTTGTATTTGCTTTCTGAAAGGCGCATTGTAGCGATTTGACATGAGTGAGCCGAGAACCATCAAGCTGTCTTCCAACTGACTGATAGTTTCCGCTGTTGTATCTCCTCTGAGCAACAATTCTCCTCTGTTGTTAAACGTCATGAAAGTCAACTCGTGAGATGACCATTCGTTTACCACTGTCCTTAATTTAGCTTCGATATCTTTCTCCTTCATAGCCGATATACAAATGTCTTCGATGTCCTCTTTGTTTTTCAGAAGCGGTGCTTCAAGAATGTTTTTAAGACAGAAACCCTCGCTCTCAAGATCGAACGAATATCCCGTGACTTCTACGATTCTCTGCCAGTGGCGCGGTTTCATTGCTTTGTTTGCCATCAGCTCGAGAAGGGGACACATATCGTTAAAGTCGTCGATTGTCTTCTTAAGTGCAAAGAACGCCGGCCATTCCTTCAAACCTTTTGGCAATTTGCGACAGCGATTTTGAAACTCCATTAGCTCATTGTTTATTTCTTCGATATTAACCTAAATAATTATAACAATCAGCGTTTTTATGTATTGATAAAGAAGGTCACAAAGATTTTTTAAAACTTTGTCATTAATAAGTTAATAATGGATTAATAAATTAAAATTGATAAATAATATTATTTAACTTATACATTAAAAGAAAAATCTGCAGAATGTGTATATTATGAAGGTTCCATGCATATGAAAAACAGCGATAACACGATTTCTTACCTCGCCCCATGGAATATCATAATAGCTGCTGACTCTGTCGATGACGTCGTTGTAAAGTTTATACAACTTCTGCAATAAATTCAACTCCTTTCTGATTTGCGACAGCTCTGGGTAATCTGTGATAGGCAAACCGAAAAGCTCCTCGCCGCTTTGGTAGGTCTGCAACTTGCGCCACATTCCGTCAAATCTATTCTGAAACAATATTTGCCTGTCCGAAGCGTCACGGGGACTCAAGCCTGGCTGCATCGGTCCGGATGATCTGTATTCTTCGCAGTACATTTCGTTATCGGCACGGAATTTCTCGAGATTGTTCCTTAGATCGTTCTCGAATTGCGGTTGCAAATTCAGTAGCAACACGTGATTCTCTTGCGCTCGTGCCAACAGATTCTGCCAGGTGTCTCGCAAATTATCAACCTGCTCCAAGCATTCCTGGTCCACAGGCACCTCGTATCTCGTGACTATGTTGAAAGCTTCTTCGATAGGATCAATCTTGAGTTCCATGTCGACCTCCTGCTCGCGAATTTTCTTCAGAGTGTCCATAATGAGACGTACGTCATCCAGATCGCGAATTTGATGGTCTAATTTACGATCCATTTCGTTTATTAGCGCATAAACATATTCCATTTCGCGTCGATACTTCTTTTTCATTGCTTGACCAATTTTATGTGTGCAACCTGCAGGAATTGTTAAATGAAATAATCCATTGTTGACACGCATTGAAAGTAGAAAACAGACAACTTTATTATTGCCTGAAACTTTTGAGTAATTTTCGTAATTTTTGTACTTGACTTATTGTTTTAAATTTAAAAAAAGTATATATTTATTATCTTTATACTTTGTATTTCTTACTTCTTGAATTATTTCTGAAGAACTTATTTTTAAATTTGAACACAACACTTTTTTAAACGTATTATTTATATACATATTTTAAAACATATAAATACATAATCGTAAAATTCAAATAGTATTCAAAATAAGTAAGAAATTTAAAAGCCAATAAACGAGCAATACGAGAAATGTCAAATTTAAAACCATGTTTAATATCTCATAAATACATAAGGACATGAATTGATTGAGAAAAATTCTGTGGAGATCGAAAACGTCCCTATGTATTTATCTTAAACTGGTTTTAAATTTGACATCTCTCGTATTGCTCGTTTATTAGTTTTTGAATTTTTGACTTGTTTTGAAACATATACCAGCTTGATTCTTTTTGTAATTCAAATAGTATTATATTAGTGGTACCTTTGATTTCCGTATAGACACCATACTTCAGTTTTTCCGTTGATACAGCGATCGATGTACCGAATATGATCATATCTGGCTCGGTTGCCAATCGATCTTCGAGTTCGCTGTGTTTGCGGAGAGTAGTTTCAAATTCTGACAAAGAGATTTGTAGTAATTCTCGCATACTGCGCTCGTTCTTCCACAGAAACTTATAAGGCTTCCAACGATCGAGAAATTCTGTCAAATCCTGTAAATCCAACGTAATAATCGATTCTGTCGATAAATGAATGTCATCTAGCTCATCTTATTATTACTTACTTGCCGCAATTCCATTGTGCAAGTGCTCAACATGCTGAGAAGTTTGATGATTTCCTTATTGTCCATAACCATCGTGTAGAAGTTTCTCTCTTGAACTGGAAATATGGGTCTCTCTTCAGAAAGAATTTTGTAAAGTCTTCGTCTTCTGGTTTTCAAATCTTCTGGTTCTTCCTGCTTCTGCTTCGTGGCGTTACTCTGCGCTCGCAACACGACATCGGCCAGATTTCGTTTGGATGGATAAGGGAGATTTTTCCACATGCTCTAATAATGATCGTAAAGTAACGTAAAAATCACATAATGTGTATTGAACATGTTCGCCAAGTTTAAGAATTTCAATGTAGTCCTTTTACCTTGCTACCTCTGGAATTCCATTGCGCCACTCCTTTCGCGACACCCGTGATAATTTTTCCAACTGATATCAATGCCTCTTGAACGTCATCCAGGCTTGGCTTGACTGTTACTGCCGGAATCATCAGGGTTGCGTGTAATAAGAACACTGGATTCGGAGTTGCTTCTATAAATACAATTAATTTTAAATACAATTGCGAAGATATTACTTTATTATACTTTATTATACTTATCTCTAAGTATAATAAATAAGTATAATAAATAATTAAAAAAAAAAAAAAAAAAAAAAAAAAAAAACGCTAAAGACACTAATTTAAGATAAGATTTCTTCGAATCTTTGGTAATAATTTATATCATTTTATATGCGTGTGTTCTATTGAAAATTTGAATATTAATTATTTTAATCTTTGATTAATTATTTTAGTCCAAAAATATAGACAAGCATAATCTTTTGTTAAATAAGAGAATAATGTCTTAACGCGAAAAAACTGTCAAATTAATTTTATAATTTTCGAATATTTTACAAAATTTTGATTAAAATTCTACGATCTAATTTACTTGAAATACAACATAAAAAATGTATTTAAAGAAATTATTAATTTAATTAATATTGATATTTATATTAAGTAAAAACTTTTTCTGTCATTGATAAGAATAACTTAAATCTTTGTCTTGTTTGTTAGCATAAAGATTTTGAAAAGTTCTGTTTAAAGAATTACCTGAATCAAGTTCCCGAATAAATCGTTTTCTAATCGCATCTAGAGATACTTTGGTGATCTTTATTAACACGTCCACGACTTTCCTAGAATAATATCGTCTCATCTCGGATACCGCGTTTCGAACCATATCTTGCATGCTTTTGGGTAAAGTACCGGGTGTCGTTAGTAATTGATGAGGGTCATCGAAACAATTCCATATCACAGACCAATCTTGCTGACCTGTTTGTTCTGTTGCCTTCTCTCCTTCTGACCCTTAATTTTTAATAAGATAAAGATTATATTTTGCATTTTAAAAATTTTCTACAAGCTGTAGATGTTTTTGTTATTTTTATAATAAATGTTACAGTTAAATTGTCTTTAAGCATTGTTAGCAGGATATTATGATACTTATCAAATAATATATGTATATAAACGAATATTACAACAAGTGAATTAAGGTACACACTTTTTATTTATTACGTATTATTGTAATATATGCATTTATATAGATATGTCAAAAGAAAATAAATAATCCAATTTTCTGCACAAAAGCTCATATTTCAATTGCAAAAGGTTTTAAAGATTGATATGCGTTACCTTCAGTAGTAAGAAAATCAAATTGGTTGGAATTGGTACTTTTGAAACTATCTGTAGCTTTTCTGACAAGCTGCAATACTTCCTCCACCGCTTCCTCGACCATTGTGCTTTTACGATGCAAATCTACCGCTGCCGTCCGACATATTTCCTCGTTCTTTTCTACAAATTCCTCTATTGTCCACGGTTGATCGGACTCGGGCAGAGCATGTAAAGTTACTTTCCGCATACTCGTCAATACTTGCAAAATTCTAGTATCACATATCATTAAATTAACTTGCATAATTCCGTAAGCTTCTAAATGTTTTTTATATAACCACGAAATAATTATTCAGCAATTAATGTACTAGAGGAAAGTACCCGATTATGAGATACCATATCTATTTTGTGTGATTGCCGGAAGTCTATGGGCAGAATTGAAAAATATAGTAGGTCATTTTGAAGGGAATTTAATAAGCTTTAAGATGCTGAAATGTAAAATTTAATTTAAATATTGATTTTTCTGAAAATTAGAAAAATGTAAAAAATGAGCTTTCAAAAAAATCGAAAAAGTGTGCTCCTAATATGAGAGACCCCGGGAAATCGCTAATAAAGTGCAAAATACATCATATTGCAATTACAAAACTTTATTTAAAGTTTTTAAAAGACAAATGTAATGGAGAAGCATATTTGCAACAATCGTAAACCCACTTATACTCAATATTGTACCTAATCTTCCCCCTCCACCCTTCCCATTTAAATCAAGGTCAGCACAGTCTTATAAATTCGTATAAACCTTCCCTTAACGTTAATATAGTACTTTCTCTTCTTTTATTACTATACAATAACTTTCATACTCCAGCAACCCAGGAGTACCCTGAGTATCTCATGTTACGAGCACCACGCCTTGCTGTTTCGCGATCACCAAATCTAATCTCTACAATTGAGCAACTCAACATATCCCGTATTTTCCCATTAATACGACCTTACTCTATCGCTGCATGCAGAACTTATTGCCAAATATTTATTAATAAACAAGGTTTAAACGTTTAAAGACTCATATTCATGACACTTGACAACATCCAATTTCACAATTTCTTTCTCTGCAACGACTACACGCACGATCAAACAATGAATTTTCCACTAAATAGGTTTTACTCCAAGGGCAATAAGTTCATGGTGGAACCAACAGATAGGGCCTATTAGTTTAGCAGAAACCTCGCTGTCGCATATTAGGAGCCTATCTCATAATAGGGGACTTTCCTCTATTAATTATTTAATTTTTTTTGTTATTACATAAATTTCAAACACAATATTAAGATTATCATTGCTAAAAAATTTGTTTTTAGAACAAGACTAAATTTAATTTTATTAATTTTATTTTGGTAAAACTTTAGATTACGGGCGACCTCACCGATTTCAATGACCTCGATATATGTTGTCAAGGACATAATTCTGAGTAACTTTTTCTTATAACTTAATCGTCGCTCGTTGCTTATTAAAAAGTTATTAACAAAAAAAGTTTGAAAAATATAGCAGGGCGGGAGAGGGACTCACGCGTGGAAAGTTATAAACCCATATGGCACCTCGTTTCGCGTGGAAAGTGTATGCGTGGAGGCAGTAGGTTCCGCTCTTCACTTCGCCTTGCAAAGTATATGCGTGAGTCTCTCTCCCGCCCTGCTATATTTTCCAAACTTTTTTTGTTAATAACTTTTTAATAAGCAACGAGCGACGATTAAGTTATAAGAAAAAGTTACTCAGAATTATGACCTTGACAACATATATCAAGGTCATTGAAATCCGTGAGGTCGCCCTTAATCTAAAGTTTTACCTTTATTTTTAACAGTTTTAATATTTTACGTACCTATTATCATATACATCGTGAACTCTTGTAGTAAGGATATCGAAAGTTTTGATCTGCTCTTTCGTATTCTGACAAAAATCCTTCCAATCTGGCTTGGTCCATGTCAAGGTCGTTAAACCGGGTTCTAATAAAGATGCAACGCAAACTAAATGCGGTAACAATAATGGGCGCACTTCCAATTTTACACGCTTTGCGGTACAAACGAATTCTTCGATCATAAGCTGGAGAGAATCCGTGACCAGAGTAAAATAATCTCTTTTCGCTAATATTGTTAGCGCTACAATTGGAATTTCCAAATTTATTTTTGCTAAACAATCGGCTTCACGAAATAAAAGAACGACTCGGTTTTCCAGGTTGACTTTCACTTTCGCCGATTTCTCGTCGACAATAAGCAGCGGTCTGTTATGTAAAGTTATCTTCTTTATAATTATTATTATTTAATGTATAAATATTTGTGATGTATATGCGTTTTACGAGTTATCTTAAGAAAGCAAGATTAATTCTTGACTATATTGAACTGACCGTTTTAAACAATCCTCGATGATCCAGGAATTTTGATGCGTCCAAATCTCAGCAATATCGGTTTGATATTGTTTCAAAATAGTAATTGCATGATTATATCTTTTCACCAAGTCGGCAGTCAATGGTAATGTCTTTAACACAGGATGATTTGACACGGATGCCGTCAATTCATCCAGATGTACTCTAATAACATTTCAATGCTGCTCTTTAGAGAATTGTTTTTAAAACTATATCTCATAATTTATATAATTTTTAATACTTCTTTAATTTGTAGATAATTATACAAATAACTATATTGCTTACTTTAGAGAATTTGCCCAAGTCAATCGTCCAGCTATAGGTGGCATATGTCGCGGCAACGGAGGATCGTCTCTTTGCCGTTTGAATAGTTTTAAAATTCGATCAATCTCTCTATCGCAATATTTCACGACAACGTTATATTTTTCCTCCAATTTTGTAAGCGGTATTTTTTCGCTGACCTTATAATATTAAAAATATTTAGAAAAAGAATATTTGTATACTGAGAAAAATAATTAATTTTAAAATATTCTACGCAAATTAAAAATTTGAATATATTCATCACCTTTTCGAATCGCGTTAAAAATCGTATACCCTGTGGTGTTTCCCATACATCAGCGTAATTTTTTTCAATAATCTCTCCGATATTCTCTTTCAAGGTATTTGTCTTTGCCATAAAGTCGTCATAATCGATATCGAAGTCGGTGTTTCTTGGATCGAGATAATCGTAAGATTTGCTAGTCGCAATCTTCTTAGCTTCTTCAAAGGTTTTCATGGCTTCATCTAATGCTGTAAAATTTGACAGATAGTAATTTATTTAATATACAATCAAAATAAGTATCTTTTAATCAACATTTTCGCATTGTTTCGATCAAAATTAAAACAAAATTAATTGTAATAAAATATATGGTTTTTATTAAGATGGTGAATTATTTAGATAATTTCATTTAAATTTTGAATAACATAAGAAATTTAAAATTAATTATAGCATAATAGAAAATTTATTTAATTTTCTAATGTTTTTATTGTTATGATAGTTTAGAGATCTAAAATGTTTAACACATATATGTATTCTACATAATAAAATTTAAATATTGAAGTTATTATACGTTATACCTTCTCCGAGAAGCAATCCTTCCATTCGTCTTTCAAAGAGAGTTTGATAATCCTGTATGAGATCAAACATGGTGAGAATCTTGCGAATTCTAGCACAGAAAGCATCAAATCGCCCAAAAACGTGAGTTTCCGAGAAAGAAAATTCTTGTTCTGTAACTGCTGGTGAACATCGAACTAGTCTGTATGTTTCTCTATAAGCTCTTGAACAAAAATTAATTTTGGTTATTTTTATTACTTATGTCTCTTTAATTAGAAATTAGTATTAGAAATATATTCTCAACTGAACTTTTTCTAATTCTTTGAACGTCTTTAAGACCATAATTTAATGCTTGGAGTTATAACAGAATTAAATTTATTTACTCTTGTATAAGATTATTTAAAATGTATAAAATATTCAGTACTTGTTTAGACGTAAACAGTGTTTCAATCTCGACCGAACGGCTACTCGATCTTGGCCCCAAATAATTTCTCGACCTCTTTTCGTGACGTAATCTCGACAGGCAACAATCATTTGATTCGTAATTTTAATCATTAGCGAACTCGTCCTTTCTGAAGTATTATAATATCTCGAGACACTATATATCAATCGGACAGTCTGTAATAGTGATACTAGCGAATCCCGCATCTTCACCTGCAGAAATCAAAATTTAATTGCATGCAAAATCATGTAAGGTTCAAGGATTATATATGTCTCACGTTTTAACTTACAGGATCATCGAGATAAAGACAATGACAACATTTTTCTAATGCTTGGATGAATTTCGCGTTATCTTTCGCTTCATTATAACAGTAAGTCACTTCATCTTCTGCGTCGACCCAATCTTTAATTAACTTTGAACGCGCGACTTGCAGACATAGAAGTGACATAGTTATTTCATGATCCTGTTATTTTTTTTTGTTTAAAAGAAGATTTTATATTTATAAAGGTGCGACCTATTAGATTCTAACATAATTTACGCAGAATTAAAATAATTAATATGTATTATGCATTATAAAATAACTAAGAAATGCTGTATTGTTAGTTATTTATATATTTAGTTATGTATATATATATATATATATATATATATATATATATATATATATGTATGTATAAAGGGTAGAAAGCAGAACCTGTAAACGGTTGACTAGTTGGCTAAATTGTGCACCGCGCCGTTTCCAATACTCGAGTTCTTGCTGCGGTCCAGAGATATCATTCTCTCTTTTAACTTGTTTACTTTCCGCCATAAAATCCTTGAGCTTTTTTATCCAGAGTTTTACCCTTTCCTCAATTCGTTCCAAAGCATTCTCTTTTGCTATAAAAGCTTTCGCTTCTTCAAAATTGTGCACTTCCATCATCATTGGCTCGCCGTCGCTGAATATACCACCATCGAGCGCTACCTTTTCGCAAACTTTATAAATATTACGTAAATTTAAACAAATGGTCACGATCAGCTTTAAAAAGTATTACTGTCTTTATAATATTTTTAATAATTATTTGTTTTTATAAGTTTTTAACAATTGTAAATGTTATTTTGGTGTGAGTATAAAAATAAAATTTCTAATTTAATATGAATTTATAAAAGTACCTTTAAGAGCGCTGCAAAAAGATCTTAAGCCTGGTAACAGGAGACTTTTAATCATCGAACAATCGTCTTCACCTTCCGCACCAGGATGCGCTAACGCATCCATGAACACCTGTTCCACAATTCGCTGAACAGAAGTTATTATTCCTACCTTCATCGTATCTATTACACCCGTGTAAAGGTCTTTTTGAAATCCTTCTTCTGGTAATTGTTTAGACACACTGATTCTATATAGATGTATATTTTAAATAAAAAGAAAATTAAGTTTTTATGTATTATTCCAACATTACACTGTTAAATTACCTGAACATATAAATACAGATGCCTGTGCAAGGCACTTGCCAGCCATCGGTTAGAAAAAGCTTCTTCTTCGGTGGTTCCTTTGACTCCTTTTGTTCCTTCACCTTTGATGCTGTCGCATTCGGGGCTGATCTAGAAGTTACAGTCTTCGGCTGCACCTTTAATGAAATTCTCGCGATTATCTCTGCCTTTACTTGCCTAACGATTGTCGAAATTTTATACCGCATCAGTCGGAGGTTCTGGCTCTTCAACCTCTTGATAGTACCAGACGAGAGTAGATCTCATGTGCGGTACAAACAACTGATTAATTTCGTCCAACATGTCATCTTCGAAAACATGATCCATGACTTCGTGACGCGATAACTGCGTCGCGTCCATCAAGAGTTGAAAAGCGAATTCCAAACGGGGGTCCATCTCTCCCCGTCTGGCTTTTCTCTCGCATTCTTCCCGTCGTTTCTGTAAGCACAATGTACAAGATATTTCTTCAAATTACAAGAAATTAAAATTTATTATTATTACTTAAAATTATAACAAATTAATGACACAAAAGAGCTTTTAACAACTATCAATTACGTTTAGTTCCTTATAAATTTTATCTTTAGATGATTACGAATAAATTTATACTCATTATGTATGAAAACTCAACACTTATAACTAATGACGTACATAATAATGAATACTGTTGGCGCACAATAAAAAAATTCGATTAAACTTAAATATATGAAATGTAAATATATAAAATATTCCTAACAGCACATGATATCATAAATGTACTGAGAATATCCCTATAATATTTTTTTCTTGCGATATTTTCCGAACATTCTCAGAATCTACATGTTCTGTTAGGGGTATCTATATATTTTTTGCGTTTAACTATTGGTATAGTTCTATATCAATAAATAATAATAATTTTTTATTTAATTGTCAAGTCAATTTTGTGTCGGAGGATTGACCTGGAGAGCGTCTTCAGGACCTTCCTCATCACTATCGTCTTCGGAATTATTCGATCTATCTTTGATGATCTGCGGACCTTGTACGAACATGACTAGAATGAGTAGAAAATGATACGTGGTTGAAGGCTCACTGAGCAGTGAAGTGCAAGTTGCACTGAAGACTACCCTCAAGCTCGACGAAATTCTACGAGCGTATGAGGTGGTGCGAGGGGGATGGCTCACAGTGCCACGGTTTCGTGTCTGGCACCGCCCTTCGACGCATTGGTCGTGTCGTGTGGGAATTTCCACGCGATTCTACTCGTCTGCCACTAGTCAATATCGCTATAGCGTAGATGTTTTTTTTTGCGAATTGGCGAAAGTTAGCCGCATTTACTATAGATGTAGGACCATTATGCACACGTATTCAAATTGCATTGCTTATTTGAAATTGTAAGAGCTGAACATCTTGTAATGTCTATGAAATAACGAATAACAGATAACACATAATAGAGCAAGACAATAAGTATTCTAACACGCGGAACCGATTTCGGAGGTATTTTGAAACACGCGAAACCAAGAATAGGTATTGGTCTGTGGGGGGCTTACATTAAGTTTGTTATTATACAATCTAAGGGATATATAGTAGTAATCATTTTGAAAATTATAAGTGTATTCATCATTTTCATGCTCCAATTGTCCTTAATTGATTGATTCAATGTGATGTTTAGAAGATTCGAATATTACATTTAATAATCGAGGAAAGATAAAAAAATACACAAGTAATTGATACATGTTTACATACAATTATTCATGTGCATGTTAAAATTTTGTAAATATGTTAGAAAAATGTTCTGTAGATTAATAATAATAAATGCGTTAATTGACGGATCATGATAATCAAAATGTGGATATGCCGCGTACTACAATGTAGTGACTACATATATACATAAATTAGCTCGTATCAATTTGAATATGACATTACGTATATACATATATATATCGCAAAATAAGCGGTGCATTATGCTCTGTACAAATGGAACATTACACAAATTCTTTCAATTGACTAACACACGCAATTGCTTTATGTAAAATTGCTCGTGCAATTGCATCATGTAAAATTTGTTGCTTGCGTGCAACGTGTAGACACGTTGCATTTTATTAACCCGTTTCAGTACGTGCGATCTGTTAGATAAAGTTGCATATTAAAAACTTTCGTAAAGTTGGGAAATAAATCTTCTTGACAGGTTTCGCCGTAAATTTGCGAAAGGGCATATGTTCAACTTCGCTCAAGATTGCGATCTGCAATTTTGAGAAGTGTAAGTAGATCTTGCCGTGGCATTTTCACACTACTTATATGCAAAAAGACGTCGTTGAAAGGTGTAATGCGATCGGTGGTCGTTGGTCTTGGTACCGGCAGGAACCGGGCGTATCGCTCAAATAAAATCGATAACATGCACTTGTCAAAGGCATCATAAATAGACGTATCTAAGCTGTTATTAATAGTTTCGTTGTTTCGCGATTTTGGCTTACTCTGGCTTCGTCGCTGGTTTCCGTCATGTCGCGAAACTTCTGAGATCTTCTTTTGCGAGAGGACACCGCGAAACGATGCACGGCCTTGTGCAGTCCGTGCCGTAATGCGACATTAACTGCGTTTCTCCGTCTTTTAGTCGGTACTCATTCTCCTTCTTTCGTCCTATCTATTACTTCTCTCCTTTTCTTCCATCACTCGTTCAAAGGGTATTGCAAAGTTAAATAAAATGTCTCTAAGAATAGACAAAAATTGATTTGATTTAATTATTAATAACAACGCAATATAAAAGCTTAAATATTTAAGATAAAACATCAAATTGATTCGAATGATCCGACATTATCGGCTATTAAGAAGCAACTGATGTGAAATAATATATACAATTATTGATTAAACCACGATGCGAAAGCTACCTTTGAAGTACTGTAATTATTATTTGAATCAATGCCCGCGCAATGTATTTAGAATATAGTCAAGTTATATAATATTTAACACATATGCATGTAATATGTGTATCGCGCGCGCCTGTGTAAAGTAAAAGTTATACAAAAATTGAAGATTTTAAGGCATTATATAATACGATTAAAACTTATTCAGTTATTATATAAAATATTATAAACAATTAAAGTAAAATGAATTTAATTTTATAATATACAGTTAATATTAATGTAGATAAAATACATGTAGATAATTGCTTAAAAGGTTAATAGAAGCTTAAAATTTTATTTAAAAATTAATAATTTTTAATAAATTAATAATTTTTATCGCTTTTATTTTATTGATTCTGTAGTCTCTTTACATTTTGTACAGCATAAATACACATTATATAATGTATTTAAGAATTTGCAGTCAATTCTGCTTCAAATGAGAAGGTAATAAACGAAAAATAGAAATTTTTTTAAGCAAAACTTTTTCTGCATTTAAATAAACCTCAATATTTTTTTAAATTTAAATAAATTATAAGTTTTAAAATTTAATATATAATTTAATAATTAATGAAATTAATAATATAATAATATAACATAATATAATTTAATGTAATGAAATATTAAAAATTTGAAAGAGAAAAAATATCTCTGAATGTCTAATTAAATTTTGTCTAAGGGAAGGAAATTCATATTTACATGTTAAATTTTACTATTAAAAGATTTATTATTATAATAATTAATATTGAAATTTTTGAGGAACGTCTTTGGTATACATACCTTACAATTTTTAATTATTTGCTCGTCTATAAGAAAGAAAATTTTCATAAAACTAATTATTAATATTAATAATTATATGAAATATTGGGTAAGAAATAATGGAAAATTCTGTTACATAAAAATTTTGCTATTACATGAACTTTTCCAGATTTATTTTGATAAATGAATATATCGTCAAGCTATATCGACTAACGTTTAGTATTGACTAACGTATAGTAACCCCTCCTCCCTCCACTGGCCTCCCTCCTTCCAGCCAAGCAAGTAGTACCAGTTGGTGTCAGGTCAAACATACTTGAGCATACATTGTATTTGACGTTGTGTTGAAATAAAATAAAGATACATTTATATAATAAAAAGCAATATAGTAACTAGTTTACTAATTTACCTTTTTTGAACAAAATAAATAACTTTGTGTAATTTAGGAGAGAAATAATGTGAGAGGAAAATCTTTCAAAAATGTAAAAATTTTCTAAGAAGTCATTTTAAATATCAATTTAATAATTACAATTTAACAATTACAAAAGAGGATGTTTAGAATACTTGTGTAAAATTTTCTTGGAAACTGATATGAAAAATATGAAATAATTTCATGATATAGTGTATGCTATCAATCAAACTTTATATCCACGTATGCATTTAAATAATAATATGACTACTTAATTAATTTTTTACAAATACAAATAAATTAAAGGGAAGATGGTCAAAGAGATGGAATTATGAAGAAACAAGACGTATTTATATCGAGTTCCATATCGAGTGAAATATGCGGCATCTACGCCCTCTTTGTTTATTATTGTAATATCTTTCACTAGACTAATTTCTAGGACAATAATTGTTAATATTGTACCATTATCATCAAAGTCGTATCACTTTATCGTCATGACATATCTAGTACGCTCATTACACTCCAGTCGGGATTGCTTTCACGGCGTTTCTTCTTGCGCATTTTCTTCATTAGCTATTACAAATTAGTATTTTTAAGACGGATGCATGTGATGCGTTATTATCATACTATCTTTCCATCAATTAATTTTAAGAGACATATCGAGATAATATTCTGCAAGTTTATTGGATTTGATTAACGCTAATTTCGTTTTAACAGTACGTCCGTCCTAAAAAATGTTACTTATTATTAAAAATCCATTTTGATTGCCTACATACGAGTTAACATTTTATCGAGTAAATAAAACGATTTACAAACCACATCGTAAAGTTTTTAGATTAGACAATAACTATATAATAACAACAACTTTTACTTATAAAATTTAAAGCTTATTTATTTATAACATAAGTAATAACGTGTAAAACATATGTTTATATATGTCTAATATTTATCGATATATTGCGGTTACATATAGAATGTTGCATTTATATATTATTACTTTTATTTATTTAAAAACTCAATCAAAATTTACAACTTTTTACAACTATTTTAACTTTCTATATTAAATATTTTATAATAATACATAAAAATATAATAATATTAATTTGAAATGCACTTTTTTCTTGAAATTAAATACAAAATAACATATCGTTATCTATTGTAAATTTAATTTGTCAAAATTATGATTTTTAATTGCCCATGGAAAATTGCTGATTACTGTTATTATTCTTATTGTTAGATTGTCTTGCAGTGTTTATAGTTGGCGATAATTTTCAGTTAGTCAGTATTGATTTATAATTTATATAATCACGCAACAACTATTCGCACGCGCATATAATTATACATAATTATATTATTTTGTATAAATGTAAGAATTAAATAAAAATTATGTGTGTGCGGGTGTTTGTAAACCGTCTCATATAGTCGGCAAAATGCAACTTGCGTTACATCATGTGTTGATTTTAAGCTGATTGAAACCGCGAAACATTCCTGATCTGTAAATAATTCTTCAAGATGTCACTTTCTACCTCATATATACTAAATGTGGTAATCTCAATCGCTGTACGTATCTTAAATAAAAATTATAAAACATAATACTTAATACTATAGGATAAATTTACTGCAAATATCGATAGATACGCCTCGTTAGTCAATAAAAATATGTCTATATATTATGCTTAATTGTGTAAAGAAATTGACACAATAAAATGGCGCAACAATTTTTTGTAGTCCTCCACAAATCGCAATATCTATTAAATATTAAAAAAAAATTATTGTTAGATATATCATGTAGTTGCAAGAAACTTTTATTTTATTATCTTTATGTTACTATACTTTTTTCTTTTTGTTCTTATATACAATAAAAATATTACGTTTTAATAAAAATTACAGATTGTAATTAAAAGTGCATATATTTTTAGTCATAACGTTCCGACGCATATCTATTTTACTAATATCCTTTTATTTTTATATTATATAAATTTTCTACAATTTTTAGAGGACTATGAAACATCAAGCATTTCTATGATGCGACTTTTATGGTTACCACACCGAGCATACAATTCGATTTTCACGCGAAAATCGTCAATCGCGATGTCAAGATCGCAAACGTATTCATGCGATCGATCAACACGACCCAATCTGCGAACAACCAGTTAAAATATGTAATAACAGCGCGCTCGTGATGAGGTACGTTACAAAACTAGTACAAAAAACTAGCAGCTAGGTACAAAAATGTAATTAATCGTTAATAATGGAGGCCGCCCGGGAAACTGCCAGGGACCAATTCTGTTCGCTCATTATTTTCTTTTGCATTCTTCCTCGCGTCTTTCTCGTCACTTATTTATTTTTCTATCATCGGCAAACTCATTTCTATCGACCACCAGCAATCAAATCCACTTGGACGAGCGGTTCTTGTTTTCTTTCAATTCTAAAATCTTACTGTCTCACATGCAATCATTATTCACTTTCCTTTTGAGCGACTTTCACATGTTTAGACTGTCGTAATTGCTGAGAAATTTAATACTGCTCGAATTTGGCGAATCCACGTGTGCAGAGTGGCGCGAGATTTATTTTTACGGCATATAATTTAGTAGAATCACGAACAATTAAGCATATAAAGAAAAATAAGCTGTAAATTTTATTTAATTATTGATTTAATTAGATATTTAACTCTAAGATCACAACGAAATCACGTGGAATAATTATAAATGGCCTTGTATTTCAAATAAAAATTGTTAGATACTTAAAATCTTTTTATAAATATTATTTGTTGTATTATAAATAAATTTATACACAATTTACGAATTTCTTGCTTGAAATAATTATCTCGCTTATTAAATTATTTACAAAAGTCTTATGCGAGTTTTTAGGTGCTGGAAATCTGATGCCAATGCCTTTTATGTTTGAAGTGAAACATAAGTTATTATTTAATATAAACTATTAGAATTATAAATCTTTTGTAATATCTTAATGATATTTTTATCCAAAACGCTAAATAAAAACTTAATTAATATATAAATAATATTAAACTATGTTTTAAAAGTTTTAGAATATTTTAAATATTTGAAAAATTTTTGAAATCTAAATGGCCGTGAAAGTCCAGTGTGATATTAGGGTTAATTGTAGATACTAAAATAAAAGACGCAGAAAGAGCGACGTATATATTCTATCTATCTGTAAGAGAGAAAGAGAAGTTGTTCAATGCTACATGATAATCTCGAACCACTGCGCAGCGGTGAAGTTAGAGTACAGGAGTAAAGCTTTGATGATATATTCGGATCTGAACGAGAGAACCGAATCACGAGCAATTATATGCGTACGAAGAGATATACGCAATAAAATCTGTTAGTGCGTCATAGCCGAGTCTGGCCAAAAATTGTCACAGTTCGAAAACATATGGAATCTTTCTGGGGAAACATTTTTGGGACCGGAAAAGTGTACGTCAATAACACAAATTATGCTTGCTTTTATCATTTTTATTTGTATTATTATCAGCGCAATAAGTAATGCGGTTGTTTAGTATTAAGTCTTCACGGTTGAGCCGAAGTATTCCATTATGTAATTACATCGCCGTTACTCATTGTACTGGCAATAACTCATATAACAATTTCCGATAATATATACGAAAACATACGACAACTTGACATACTTTATACGATTTTATACTCTTATTTACATCTGAAATCTCTTTGAACATTCCCCGAAATTTTCCTTAAATTGTATAGTCGAACCTGCGTTACTTTTTAGCCAGGTATTCAGCCGATTTATACAGCTAACACTCGAACTAGAAAATAGTTGATAGTTTTGTTTGATTCCGTTGTACAATTAAGACATCATGATACCATAAAGCGTCCTTTACATCTTCTTATTTGATTTATTAAATAAATTGTTTAATAACCAATCGTTTCGTTTTCTCGATAAAATTATCCTGAAAATTTAAAATCTGTAAATTAATTTTTAAATGTATTTTGTTACAACATTAAAAAAAAACTGTAATTGTGAGGACTAGATAGTTTGAGAAAAATATTAAAATAAATAATCTGTTAATAAATCTGTTAAAATAACACTTGAATCTTATTATCCGATGTGATTTGCTTAAAATTACATATATGTATATAGATGCAAATTACTTATACAAAAATATTATTTTATATACGGTAAAAGTAATTGTTTTATGTTTAAATTGCTTTACTATTATAAGCACTCAAGCTAAAAAGCTTAAGTATCTTTAGTATTTAAAATAACGAGCAGATGTTTCGGACTATTTTTCTTCATTCGACAGTAAAACACTTTTGTGCTTTTTCAACGCTTTAAATGTCATGAATTAAACAGCAATTAAACACTCCTATCGGATTAATTTCTTAGAGAAAAGTTATACTTGAATGAAATGTGTGTATTAGAGTCTATAGTAAAAAATAGAAGCAGAGACTTTCTAGACACCGATTTGCATATAGATTTTCATTTACAGAATTAATATTTGTCGAAAACATTAGGGCACGCCCATACATCCACGCGAGCACTATTCAGGAGCACCACGAAGAAACTTTGGCAAATTTCATTGTCCGCTTTTCATTTTAGCGATATTACGTGGCAGTTTAGCTACGCCTAATTCTAGCATTCCATGCTATTATTAATAGGCGTCACAAATCTGTTCACGTTCGCTAATTCTTCTTGTATTGGAATCTATAATTTCTTGCAAAACACAGACAGATATTTTATTCAATGTCAGATGATGAACTTTCTATTTCTTAATCGTTATATGTGTGTCTATCAGTTTAGTTTAATGAGTAATACAATTAATTATTTTTACAAACAAATATTAAACAAAATTCTTTTTCTGATTTTGGTGTTGGTCATACATTTACATTTTTTACTGCAAAAATGATCAGATACTGCGTTTCTTTTTGTCATTTTTTTTGTCAGAGTCGTATATAAATAGATTCCACAATTTTAAATAAATGTTTATATTTTCATATATTTTCATGTTTTTAACCTTCCGTCATCCATGTAGGGCTTTAAGCCTCATATGGATGATGGAGGGTGGTTAATCTAGAGATAAATGAAACCAATGGTCTGTGTCTTGCATTCGCACTCGTTGATTGCGCTACGCCTAAATTTAAGCAGTCGAAAAGTTTTTTCTTTTTCACAGAAGTATTTTCCAAAACCGAGTTTTCCTATTATACGATCAACATATATTTTCTTTTTATCTGCCTTCTTCCGAAATATCGATCCCAGTTTCAACTTTGGTTGGCTTGTACATAATCCGTTCAAAACACATTCGAAATTGCGTCTCGAGTTGTCATGGTTCACGTAGACGTGCGAAAATTGGACGCAATAGTTTACGCTCTCATGCAAAAAAGTTGCTATTAACCGATTTCGTATATGTATATCATTTAGTACAAGATTAGTAATAAAGCTTACAGCGGGCGCCGAGTTAAAATGCCCGTAAAACTAGCGCGTGATCTAAATTAAGAATTAGATTAAAACGACGATATTTTGATTTCCATGGCGAGGGTATTTCGTTAATGCAGTTTGCGTCAAGAAAGCCAATGAGAGCCCAGCTAGACTTCTGAAGAGAGAGGCACCTTTTCTTTCTTGTCGAAAAACCCATTTCATTCGAATAATTAAGCAATCAATTCTCGCTAGCATGTTAACGAAAGCGAATCTCGATAAGTGGAAAAAATTATTCGAGATTTATATTTATCATAGAAGTTATCAAGCTATATAAGAGAATTTTACGCGCAATTCGCCAACTTTTTGTTCGCATTAGTTGACAAACTCACAGTCGCCGGCTTATCCCTTTTACGAACATGCTGTTAATATTTTTAAATATCTATAAGTCAAGTAGCCGTATAAACTATACCATTTTAATAATTTTGCTACAATTTACGACTATATTTGTTAGTGTACTCTACTAACAATAATAAACGAGACAAGCGAATTAATCGACGTTAAGACGCTCAGACGCCTTGATTTCAGATTATTTTGCAGCTTCTCGACGAGAAAGAGAAAGAGCGTATAGAAAGCCGGCGCCTAGGAAGCGCATTAAAAAAGCGTAACGTTTGCACGCTCGGCACTCGATTATCTTTCATCGAGGGTGTTCTACGGGCACGACGACACTTCGACGACGCAAAACTCGTCGCCGACGACGCGTCACATTTATATTTAGAGGCATCTCCGTTAATTGACTATTTCTCTCCCCGCATATGTTCCGGCGTCGATTAGTTTAATGGATCAATTTTATAATTGGATCTGCTTGCGCGACAGTCATTAGTAAAACTCACGATTTTCGCATAGTTTGCTACGACATTTATTGAGCGTGATCTTACGACGTAAACTAGGCGACGATTAGTTTTAAATATCGTAGAACGATTCTCCGTTTTATCTTCGTATACAGCGCAGAAAGTCATCCCGATTAATGGGATTTTAATTAACGGACTTTAGCGTGTTTGAGCGAAGCGAGATTATTTTTAGAGAAATGGACGCGCGTCGGCGAAGTCGCCGAATTCTGCCGGCAAAAAATTTCGCAAAGCTCGTTGCACCACTCGCATTTTTTCACTACTTCGCGTTATTATTATTATTATTTTTTTCATATAAATGGACCGTCGTGATGTTGATTTTTATTTCGAAAATTGGGTAAGCTAAATATTAATTGTAATTTTGATTATTTAGATTATAAAGTTCAATCTAGGTAATATTTAAGCTATCTATATTATCTGAGATACTCGACTTAATTTAATGTAATAATTTTAGTAAAGAACGTTTAACTACTTTTGTGGTATTACTTCTATGAGCATTGCAATGAGCAAGATACAGTGCAAGTTATTAATAAACTTTCCAAATCTTTTTTTTTTATTTTTCTTCAAAATTTGGGAAATTTGCTCTTTGTACCTTAGTTTTTTCTCAACGTTTTATAAATTTTTCATAAGCGGATAAAATTTAATATTTTTTTTACAGAAAGCTATTCTCTTCAGGAAATATATAACATATATAAATTTTCGTTTATACAACTATATGTGAATACAATTAGAATGCAGATACTATAGTACAGATTTCTTTCTTTTGAAAAATATTAATTTTTGATTAAAACAAAATTTAGAACTTAATATTTTTTTACCCACTTAAAAATCCAAAAAAATTTATTTCTGCGCTTATAAACTGCTTTTATATTTCAAATTTTTTTCTTGATATCCCATATAATATTCATGTTATTAATTTTCATTAAATGTATTTTTTATTTCTATTCATTATTTATTTTAATTAAATTAAAGGCCAGTACCGATACGTAATGAGTTCTTTATTCGCGACTTTTATTCATTCCTTTCATTTAGAGCGCGAAGTTTTAACCATCTTGCGAGTGGTGCCAAGATGCGAGGACGATCCTTGAAGAGAGGTGAAAGCGACTTCTTAAGAATGCGTCGCGAACAGAACAGAACGCAACAGAAGCGCTGCTGCTCGTAGACGCGCGTGATCGATGTGACGTTAGTCGTCGTCGTCGAGGCCGAGGAGTTCCGGCGGAAGTCGCCTGTGCCGACAGCATATGGTGAGACAGAGCACTCGCACGGCCAACCGGAACTGGGGGCTTAGTGTACTGAGCACAACCGCTTTCCAAAAGCTGTTTGTGACTCCCAGCCACACCACGGCAAAGTTTAAAAACGGCACCTACGGTTCAGTAAGATAGGATCAGATTAGAGATATTTTAATAGATATTTAAGATATTTAACTGCCATAATCTATCAGAATTTACTTTTTTATTAATTTCTCCGTTTATTTTTTCTTTTAATTTAGAGTTAAAATCTTGACTGTTTTTTTTTTGTATTTTGTCAAACGCTTTTGAGGCCAATTGTAATGTTAAATAGATAATGTTAACTTTTAGTGATTGGTATTATGTACATAGAAGCGCAAAAAATAATAAATTTCTTGCAATAATGCAAATTGACATCTATTAATAAAAATCTAAATAATTAGAGAAAAATAAAGTTTATTTTTATATAAAAAAATAAAAAATATTGTGCACAAGTAAATATTAGAGAAGTATTTCATATTTTGTACCTTCTTTCTTTTATAGAAGTGTTACACGAAGTATACCCTTGCATGCGAACTTCTTACGCTTATGCTTACGCTACCGAGCATTCTCTATTAACCTACTTTGCTTTGCAAACGTGTCGACCTACATTTTTAATCGTCTCATTTTCAATGCCTCTTTTCACAAAGTTTAGAGTTATTTTTAAATTACATCAATGTCAAGCGAGTGTCATTACAGTCGTCCTAATACCAGCGTTTTCAGAAAAGTAACTTTTATAAGAATAGAAACATGCTACCTTATCGGCAAAATAAGAGTTTAT
This sequence comes from Temnothorax rugatulus, assembly GCA_035220575.1. Lineage (NCBI taxonomy): Eukaryota > Metazoa > Arthropoda > Insecta > Hymenoptera > Formicidae > Temnothorax > Temnothorax rugatulus. The sequence goes on from JASTWL010000171.1 coordinate 75,449, forward strand.
AAAATGTAATATTCTTAGCATCAAGTTGGAAGTGGTTATTATATTAATCACTTAATTTTGTAGGTACTTAATTGTACTTAATCAGAAGAAGTTAATCAAACGTAAATCCAGATTGTTTTTGGTTTAAATTGCGCTTAACCGTTAGCTGGCACTGTGGAGTATTAAACGCCCCAGCCTAGTTCAGCTCTAATTTAAGCCCCCCTATAGTACGAAAATGGTACTAAAAAATGGAAGAGTTAAAATATAAGAGTTATGAATTTTTTAATGAAAACAGTCATTTTTTCGTTTTCTTTTACGTTCTCCAATTTTTTTCATACTTAATATTACATTTTATCAAAATAACCTATGACATTTGTTAAAACAACATTCGAAGACTATCTTGGAATTTTTTTTAAGTAAAAAAAATCAATAGCTTCCTCGCAGCAAGCATTTTGGGTCTGAAGTGGTGGGGTCTGAAACGGCCCCAGTGTGCCAGCTAAGGGTGATTCTGGTGAAGTGTGCCAGCTAAGGGTTAACATTATATTAGATGATTTTTGTTTTCCTATTGATTCTGAGCTTATTACTTTGTAAAATATTAAATTCACTTACAGGAACGTTATTTAATACTATTTATTAAATTTACATGAATCAACTATACTGGATACTTAATTAGTATATAATCCAAAGGTATTAGTATATTAAGGTTCACGCATGTCTTATGTCTTATAAGATAAAATTGCTCTTTCAAATATTAATTCATCAATATTAATCGATCGCAAGAATTATTACCTGAGGAGGTCCATTAACGACCGCGTATATCCTTAACCCGGCAAATGGTGCCCATGATATCCAGAAAGTCATCACTAGGACGAAGGACATAATATGACTCGGGTTGCTCAGATTTTCCGATAACGCGGTAGCGTACTCCTTGTCGTGGATTAGAGCGCCGGACTTTAGTCGCCTCATCGTGGAGAATATGTAGGAATACGTGTAGACAATGGTAATGACTGACGGTCCCAACACGAGGATGGACAGGGTGATGGTATATGCGGCCATGTTGCCCCAATCGAGCATACAGATGAAGGCCTCGCGGTCGAAGATCGGCTTGTTGAAACCGAGCAAGGGCGGGCAGCACATCATCGCCACGCTGATCCACGTGAAGACCATCCAACATTGACATCGGGTTTTCGTCTGTACTGTCTCGTATCTCAATGGTTTCCTGCAAAAGTCATAAATTAGAACCTGATATTAAACGCCTTCAGGAAAATCTTGCAGGAGTCTCAGATGTGACGTTGCAAAAGAGGACTGCCACAATTAAAAAATAATAATATATAATTTGTGTTTAACATAATAGCAAAGGTATTTATAATATGTAGTAAAATAAAATAAATAATATAAAAAAGTGTGCAAATTAGAAACTTGCACATTGCTTCCTCATCATTCCAGATCGACCGTTGCTCCTATTTTATTTCGCTCACAAAGCTCCTGTTATGAGGAAGCTTGTATTTTATTTGATGCATAATTATTAGTAATTTATTAGTTTGACTTCCTCATAGAGGAAGCTTTATAAGCGAAATAAAATAGAAGCAATGATAGCGATCTGTAATGATGAGGAAGCAATGTGCAAGTTTCTAATTTGCACACTTTTTTAATTTTAAATTTAACCTTTTTATGAATTGATAGAGGGTCAGATCTTAGTAGCACAAGTGGGGTTTTACAATTGACGCAATGTCAACTCAATGTTGACTTTGGGACTTCAGGCTACATGGTCCATATTATATGGACTTTGCATATGGACCTTTGATCGCGTATAAAACTGGGTCTAATCAACCAAATCTTAAAGAATTATATACATATGAAATAGGGGTAGAAAAGACTGAAGAATATAATTGAATTATAAATAGCCCAATATCTCAAAATTGGCGGAAGTTAGAGCAACCACGGACATTTCTCAAAAAATTCAAAATTTTATTAAAAAATACCAAACTCTATATAAAATTACATATGCTTCTTATACACTTTTTAAGCATGCATCTAAAACTCGAAATCTCCTATGTGTTCTTTTTCCTTCTTTTTTTTGGATCGTATAACAATAATCTTTAATGCATCTATCGCTCTTCTATTTTCTTTTTAAAATTTTTCAGTTTTATAATTTGTTTATCATTCTTACATCTTTAATAAACATTTTGTAACTTATTATGACATTTTATTGCCTTATTTATAAACATTATTTGTAATTTTTTATAAGGCGTATATTTCATCCATGAATGTCATATATCCCACCCTTCTAAGATATATATGGCAAATATGCAAGGATTTTTAATAGTTTTTTTTTAAATTAAATACAAAGAATAAATATTTCATATTTCTATTTTTTTAAAGTAGTAGACAGTATAAAGTTTTTATTGGTATAATTTATTTGCCTTAAACATAGTAAATAGTACTCGATAAATTAAGTTTCCCTTAGCTGCGGCGTATATACCGGAGTTATTCTATAATTCTTTAACATTTGGTTGATTAGTTCTTGAGTTATAGATAAATGTGTACACACATACACACATACACACATACGGACATTTTTTTAAGGCGATTTTCCGACATTTTAGAACATTCAGAACACATTGGCATCAAAAACTAAAAGAACAATTTTTTCTTCGGTCTTTTCTCTACCCCTATTTCATATATATAATTCTTTAAGATTTCGTAGACCGTAAGATTTATTAGACCTAGTTTTATACGCAATGAAAGGTCCATATACGAGGTTTACGAAAACAAAGTTTCCTCTATGAGGAAGCAATAAGATTTCTTAATAGAGTATTAACGTTAATACGCATTGTGTTAATACAAAATGGACAGCTATGTGTTGCTATGTTTTGTCATGTGGTATACCTAATTGTAATATATCTATTTGTAATTGTAATTAGGTTTAATTATCATGTACCTGATAGCAAGATAGCGATCGACGGAGATCCACATAAAGGTATATACTGATACCGCCCAAAGTGTGACTTCCAAGTAACCGACGAGTCGGCACACGATGTCTCCGTAGACCCATCTTCGAACCAACGCTGGATACACCGAGAGCGGAACCACTAACACACCACAAAGAAGATCTGCCGAGGCGAGTGACAGCAAGTAGTAGTTTATCACCTCGGAGGGACCTATAAATAAAATAATATTTTTAATAAAATACGTGACTATTATTATATACCTATTCGTTCACTGGCACAAGTTCGTTATATTTATTTCTCTTTTTATTGGATTATATAGATCAGTAGTATTATTAATATAATTGTAAGATTAATTTTGAGAATTCTCAAAGAAAAACATCTTTAAATTTCAGAATTTTGAAAATTTGAAATTTAATTCGAATATTTAACATCTAAAATATAAAAAATTTCTAACCTGTAAATTTTTATATTATTATTTGGAATTAACAAAATAATATATTTTAAATTAAAAAATGTAAATATGTTAAAAATATAAATATATCAAGAATTTGATATTTTCAAAGATTTACCGTTAGGAGAATGTTGCAATTCACATCACACAAACCAAAATTATATAATAAGAATGGAAGTAGAGAGGAAACATAAGATCCAGGAATAGAAAGATTGCAAATTTGTCAAATTGCGAAAATGTACAATTAACATACAAGTCCGTTTGTTAACGATAAAGTTATACAGTTTATAATTTTCAAAAAAAGAAGTTCTTATCTTATACGCAAAGAAAAACGGGAGGATACGCTGGAATACTGAATGCATTCTCATCTAGCAATAAGTACCATAATTAAAATGGACAACTGAAATTGACATTATAAATATAATTTTGAAATGTGCAATGTTTGCGAATGCAAGGAATTCCGTCTTACCGCGGAAGTTGAGGTAGGTGACGATGATGAGAAGATTCGAGACGATGATGGCGACGGCGACCACGAAGATAAGGCTCGCCTGCATGAGAGCCTCCAACGAGTGCTCCTCCATGCCGCCACCCTTTCGAGCTGCATCCCCCCCACCCGCCCTTAGATGCTTTTACCCTTCACCCTTTTTCGCGATCTTTCCGCTACCAGGTACTGGATCTTCCTAGAAGCTTATACACTGAGAAAAAAATGTTCTGTATTTTATAATAAATATTATATAGTTTGCATACAAAACTGTGACTCCATTTACTAAAATAAAGAACATTTTCCTTTTTATTAGTACATGTGTATTCACTGAGAAAAAAAGATATTAATAAAAAGGAAAATTTTGTTCATTTTAATAAATGGTGTTACAGTTGTATACAAACTAATGTTTACTAAACTGCCAGAACATTTTTTTCTCAGTGTACCTTCGGCTTCCGCACGCTTGTCTTCTTGGTTACGTATGTTTCTAAGGCTACTCCGCACCCTTGGAAAGGAACGTGTTTAAAGTCCTTAGGCAAATGAGTCCTCGATACTGAAGTTATGTCTTCGAGGATCTTGATATACAATCGATGTAACTGTATCACTGTAAATTCGAAAGAATTAATTTGTATGTGCATGTTCCGATATTATTAATCTTATTTATTATTTACTAATCATTTTTTGTAAATTTTATTGTATATGACTGAGTAAAATAATTGCATCTTTCGCAGAAACAGTTTTAAAATAAAATAATTTTACACTTGATTTATTACACATATGTAAATTGGCGTGACAGAAAAACATCAGTACAATAATCTATAAATACATATTGACCGAGTTGATAAATATATAAACTTTAAAACACATAAAAATCATAATAATTATACAGGATAAATATTTACAACTGCGAAAATGTATTTGATTAAATAGTCTATTTTATAATAAAGATATCTAGAATATAAAATGATATCATTTACCGTTACATTATAGTTATCAAATGTAGCCATTAAGATTTCTTTGATAGTCTTTTGGATTAACATAATCCAATGTTTTATGATATGAATATTATGCAATGATTATTATTAACGGATATTTAGTTTTGACATTTAAAAAAAAGATTTTATAGCAGAAATAATTTAATTATTCGAAAAAAATTCCTTTGACTTATCTTTAGGCAAATATTGTTTGGAGAATAATGAGAATTTCTAAATTAAGACCGTCACGCGTGGCGTTCATCTTCAAGTTTGAGGTCAATGTGTCAGTCTAATTCCGTTTTAGGAATGGAGAGCGGGGGAAGAGAGAGAGAGAGAGTTACATAGGAAAATTGCATTCCGAAGGAGAGATCTATTAGATAACGTATAGTACGAGCGTATTGGACAAGTTTCTGGATCGTTCGTGTCGATAACATACGCCGCCGCCAGAGACTTTTCTTCCTTTTTATTTTCCCGCAAAAGCCACGTAATTCTTCCCTGGTGGGAACACCCCGCATGACAGTTTCCCTCCCTAAGTATCGACCGCCATTCATAATTTAGCTGAGTCAATTCTGAATGGAGGAGTGTATCGTGTGGCATCGTGCCGTCTGTCGCGTTTCCCGAATTAAAGTGGAAACTTTCACATTTTATGCACGACAAGGTGATACATTGTCACGTGGCACCGTTGATGACACAAAGTAAAAGCAATATGCAATAATGGCGTGTATATAATAAAACGTAGGCAATCGAGACACTTGCACCGTCATCTGGGAGAACATCGCGCTTTATGCAATTATTTAAAGGTATTTTTTTTAATGCGTCGATTATGTATGATAATTAATTGCATGATTCTGTTTGTAGCATTGGAGTGTTTATAAAATATAACCCCAAAAAATTAAAGTTTTGAAGCTTAAAAAATTAAAAATTAATATGTTAAAAAAAATAGGATATAAGATTTTCTTTTTTTTACTTTTCAGTTGTACATATATATATAAATCTCTAAAAAATATTATTTGTACTTGTGTAAATGATAATTAAATATTTGTTCTATCAATTTATTACGACTCCTATATAAATATTTTTGTATTACAATTGCAATACTCAATATTCCAATAATTTATTCGTACAATTTATTCGTAACATTTATTTTTGTATCTTGCGCATAACTGTTTCGAAATTATATAATTATTTGGATTGTCCCAGGTCTGCTAAACAGATCAAAGCTTCGTGTTTGAATGATAAGAATTTCTTTGATAAAATTGAATAATTATAACATTTTTCCCTTCAGTTTCTTCACCGTTTATGTTGCTTACAAATGTATAATATTATATAATCGCAAATTAAAAAAATATTTCATAGTCAACATAACAGTATCAATTATTTCTCAGTTAATTAATTGTTTTTGTGAAATAAAAAGTATCGAGAATATATGATTCGTTCAGAGATAAACTTAATATTAAGTTTGAATCTTCGATTGGACCTTTCTCGGGCATTACATCGTGCTTGCCATCGGATTGGCCTTTCAGTGGATTTGCAACCAGCAACAATTCAAAATCAGATGCAGTTCTAACCGAAGCGTGGGCATTTGCCCACGTGAAAGCGACGTAATCAGCTCGAAGATCGATATGTCGTAATTATCGTTTATAATGGTTGCTTAATTATAAATAAAACGTCATAAGCACTGACACGCAACGATCGAAACTTTGTTACATAAAAAGCAGCTTAATGAAGCCCCATCAGGTATGTTATTACGACTTGAGTAATTACGCTCGTTATTCCTTCGTCTCGTTGCCACTGGGTGTCGATATTTTTGACATAGGGCGTGACTCCGCTACCGATTTTCTCATTTTATTTCTTTTTTATCAAACATAAAAAAGTACGATAAATATTGACCGACGAGATTGTCAGAACGCGAAAAAATCACCAGCAGTTTTCATTCGCTGGCGGTGACATTGATCGTAAAAAAATGCGTCAGAGAAAGCGATTTCGCTTGTTGTACAATTTAGAAAATAATGTAAAATGTGGTGCAACATATATATTATGCATTATATATATTAAGAACATAGACTATGTTGATTGTATACCAAGGACTTAGCTAAACAAACAAATAAATATTCGTTACCGCTATCAGCACGAGGAGATGCTCTGCAGGGTGCAGGAAGTGGGCGATATTATAATGTACATATATTATTTGATAGAAAATTAATGATATTATAGTATTTAAGTTAATTAATGTATTTAGTATTTAGTATGCCAATTGGCTAATATTATATATGGTAATATGTGAAATTCACCTCTCACCAAAGTATCTTTCCTCCTATTTTTGAGATTATGTTATTATTATTTTTACCAACCTCCTCTACAAATGTATATAGAAGTGTGCGCGTTCCTAGCCCAGAACTCATAATGAAATAGGTGAAGTTTTGGATTTTAGGCCATAAATGTACACATTTCTATATGCATTTCAGAGGAGGTTGGTAAAAATAGTAGTAACATAGTCTAAAGTCCCAAAAACAGGGGAAAAGATACTTTGATGAGAGGTGAATTTCACACATTATTAATTATCATATATAATATTAGCTAATTAGCACTGAATACTAAATACATTAATTAACTTAAATATTATAATAATACTAAATTTTCTATCTAATAATAAATTATAATATCGCTCACCTTCCTACGCCCAGAGCATCTCCCTGTGGTGATGGTAACGAACAAATTTATTTGTTTGTTCAGCTAAGTCCTTGGTATACAATCAAGGCATGTAAAGAAAACAAAATATCATGTTTATGTTTTAGTAGAATGAAATGGCAAAGGATTAAATTCTATAAAAACGTATTACCCTTGCAAAAATGGAGCTTGTATTGTTGGGTGTTGCCCATTATATGACATTGATGTGAGTATTTAGGCTACGGCAAACACCCAAACGTAAGAATTAAGTTGTCATCAGAGTATATTGTAGATATTTTTATATCATTCTGATATTTCTGACAATGAAGATAATAATGAAAGGCTGATAATAGGTAATATAACTTCTTTCGCTCCCCGTCCCAGAATCTAAAATTATTTTTCTAATAATGCACACAACAATACTTACAAAATAAAATATCTTTTAATACTTGCGCCAATGGCTTATTTTGAGCGAAGTTCCTTGCGCATATATTATGTTTCTTTATTTTATATGAATTATTAATAATTTTTTTCCGGAATTTTGGAATTTTCCGCAATATTCTATTTTAAATTTTTACAGCGATATTTTAATATTAACAACTTATCTATGTATTCTTATTGTAGATGAGATTAGGTACAATACTGCACTGCAGTAGGGGAGCCCGGGGCGAAGTCGTCACCGGGGCGGAGTTGTCATTGCAATTATCTCGAAATCTGTATGTTGTGTGAACTCGCCATTAATACTGTAAACGCGGCTTATGGTTCCCAACGGAGTTTAGTGAGGTTATGTGCCATGTTGTGATTCTTATCGAGGCAAACGTGTTTTCGGAAGTCAAAAGTAAAATTTTTTGCGCGTCGAAAATTTGTAATATCTTAAATATTATTTTTTCTCCGAATCTCGAGATAAGTGATTCTAAAGAGTAATGCATGCTGTGAACACGAATCCAGTGAAGTTTTTTTATTTTCATTGATTTCTAATATTTTATGAGCGACCAAACTTGAAACTTGTGTCCGGGGCGAAGTCGTCACCAAGCCATATCATGGAGGCTTCCGGCGACAATCAAGGTCAAAGAAGGAGCAGTGGTCGGATTCCGGCGAGGACTTGGATAATATGTGCTGCGTGTGCTCAGAGATGACAGAATGGAGGGCACATAAGTGTGTGCGCTTTTCTTGTAATTATTTTCCGCCATCATGTTTTTAATTAATGTTTCCATTTTCCTATTAAAAAATAATTAATAAAATGTATCCTATCATTTTTCACGATTGGAATTATGAATTTTTATTTAAAATTCAGTCCGAGAATGGAGTGACGACTCCGCCCCGGCAATTTTGACATTTCAATTTTTGCACCTTTGTTGTTTTCACTCTATACCAGTTGAACAAAGCGACGTAGACCAAAAATGTCCTTATAAATTTTGTAGCCAAGGGTTAATTCACTCTTTACAACGGTATACCACATTTTACTAAAATTATTTGTTTTGTTGTTAAAAATCGGCACCGAAAAAATATAGTGACGACTCGCCCCGGTCTCCCCTACTGCAAAAATGCAATATCTTTATGACGCAAAAATGATACGCTTATTAAAATATAGAGTACGTAGAAGAATTAATCTAGAGTCTTATGTAAAACTATAATTTTGATTGCATTTTTTTTTATAATAAAAAAAGAATAGCTTATATGAATTGTTACATTTTTTCCTGTTTTTGGCAAAATATGAAATTCATGTTTTATTAATTTCTTATTATTATTTGATATTAATTGTTGTTACTTGTCAATTATTGTTTAACATTAGGAATTAATAGCAGAATTAATTTTTATAATACAAATATAATTTATTATTGTATATTTATATAATACATAAACTTCCATTAACAAAAAGAAATTATTTTAATATTAAAACGTAAAATAAAAATTAAAAAGTTATAGAATTAATCTACTTATTAATAATGTGAGTATTATTATAGGGTAACTCGGGGGAATATGCCAGTGTGGGGAATATGCCACTCGTTGTGCTTAACAAAGCTGCGGCTAAAAACACTTGTAAATACCATGAAATTGATCATAGTTCTATATTTGGTGTTTTGCATAAGTTTTGTTTATTTCCTGGTAGTATTATAGTTTTTATTTTAATAATATTATTGAAATTCAAAGAAAGTAATAAAAACACATTTTTTACACATTTTAAAACACATGTTTTGAACAATTATGCCTCGAATGTATACGAGGAAGACTAAAAAGAAAAAAAATGTAGTTGAAAAAAGTGAAGCTGTTAGTTATAAAATTTAAAGTTATAAAATTTACAAAGTTTTAAGATTTCAAGGTTTATAAGGTTTTAAAATTTGTAAGGTTTAAGGTTTTAAAGTTTTTAGATTTTTTTTCATTTTAATTTTAATTGTTGCAATCCAATATTACAATAATTTTAATATTACAATTTAATTTTAAAATTTTATTTTTTATGTTTAAAACTATTTGTACTGAGAGACTTATTTTAAAGACTATTTGTACTGTTTTTATGAATAAAGTAACTTTTGAAGTTAAATTACTACATATTTGTATGTAGTATATTATTTTATACTATGTGGTATATTATCCATATGGTTGGGTAATATGCTATTTTGCAACACTTTTGTATTTCTTTCTTTTTAATAGTAAGCAATCAAAATATTTTATTAAAATCATGTACAAATGACAGATAAAAGAAGGAAAAAGGAGACCAGTATGCAAAGATACTTCAAAGAGAAAGAAAAATAGAAAAAAATCAAATTTTTGTTAAGTGTGGCATATTCTCCCGAGTTACCCTATAAGAAAATATAGTAATTTTACTTTTAATTTATCAATATAATAAAAACGTTTTCTATGTAATAGCACAGAGTAACGGAATCTCGAATATGTCGACTAAAAACACATCAATCAATACGCCAATCAACACGTTAATGGCTTTATAAAGATTTTAAATTATTTTACAATTCCACTAACAACTTCTTGAATTTTTACAATATATTTCGAATAAATATTACTTAACTATTAATTCCCTGGCTAATATGTACTTTCTTCAACGATACCTTAATGAAAGTATTAAAAGATCAATATTGTTTGATTTAGTTATAATTAAACATAAAAGTCTTTTAATAATCAAAATTTTAAGACGCAAATAGAAATTACAAAACAATTTATTCGTTAATTTTAAGTAAAATTTATTTAAACATAACTCTGATATTAAATTTATTTACTAAGCTTTTAAGTGTAATGATAAAAGTGGAAAATTTATAATAATAAACGATAGCCTTCCTTAACTCTTTTGTTATGGAAAAATCGACTTCAGATTGATTAAACGATCAAAGCAATTGAAAGAGCACTCGGACATTTCAGGACACAGAGTATACGGCAAAATTATTATATGTATATCTGCCTACGTTGTTTTTGCATGACATGATTGAAGACAAATTTACATATGTAATATTTGCCGTTTAAAACAGAAAATTGTAACAGAAATGTCAAACGGTGATTTGAATTATTTCGGTGTATTATAGTCCTTTTTTTTCGTAAAACAGTATCTATATTATCTTTGTAAGATGACAGAAATGATTATTCAACCTTTAGTGTTGCATTTAGTTGCAATTAAATTTGTGATATAAATAAAGAAGCACTGTGACGAACTCTGGTATTAATTATCTGTATAATAATTTTAGTTAATTTATTTTTTATGTCATAAATAAATTAATACTTTTACTATGCTATTGATATAGCCAAGACAAAGCTAATTCGATAAAAAATTTATTTTAAAAAGAGTTATAAGTGTCTATTATGACTGCAAAAGATTGAGAAGATTATAATTACTATATTAATTGCATATTAACAAGATATCATAAAAATCAACATTTAATTTATCTATTTCAAAATTAAAAATATAATCTTGATATACCTATTTTATCAAAGTTATTGACATCTTATTATGTTAATAATCATAATTCATCTTTGTATCTATATTGTTCTTCGATATAATCAGCAAGATTTTATCATATTTAATCGCCGTATCAAGAGACACGGCAGTGTCTCGTGCCAAGTGTACGAGCCCGCACCAGCCAGACAGACAGTGTATATAATTATACATCCATTAGTTCCCTTTTTGAATATCACGATATTGAATATTCAAGCTAGAAAAGATTTTAACAGTTTTACTTTCTTTCAGGATTTATTTTGTATCTGTTCAAATACATCAAATAAAATGCACATCAATTTTTAATTATTTTTTTTTATGACGTTTATGTTTAATTTTGCTACTTTTGAATAATTTTTAAGCATGAAATTTATAAACAGAGTAATGCAATAAAATATAGAACAATAAGATAAATCGGATAAATAAAGAAAAAAGAGGAGTAGAAATCATTGTTTTCAATCATTTTGTTCGTGATATCAACAAAAATTCTGGTCTCAGATCCAGTAAATCCAAAGATTCTGAAAGAATTCCTAAATTATCTATAAATTATTCAATAATAACCTGTTAAAAAATGTAGACCTTTCTCTTGATGAACAAAGATTGGAATCTGATACAGTTAACTTAATTCAATTGAATTTCAAATTTAATCTTTAGTTTAATTTTCTAATTTAATTAAATTCCCAATATGTAGCCATACGAGAGATTACACGAAGGATGAAAGGGCTGAGTCGAACACAGCCTCGCGAGTTCGAACCGCTGCTATTTTTATCTATTCTCATATCCGACGGCAATCAACGGCATGGTCTCATTGCGGCTGACAAAAAAGAAAACATGGAGCAACCGCTTTTCCCGGCGGAGCTCTTCAATTATCGCCGGAGCGAGAACGCTCTTATATCAGAATGCACGGTGACGAACAACCATGTCCAAGCAGCTACTCCCTTTTGTTTAGTTAACCGAATATTTGCCCAACCATGCGCATGTGTCATGATAAGAGGTGATCCACGAGCGCGACGGACGCGCGCGAGTCAATGCACATCGTAGATTTTCAGGGCGATACAGCCGCGTGCTTGACTCGCAACATTTTAATATCTTCTGTGTGTATTTTATTAGTAACTTTTGTAGCAATTTTGTAATAACTAAACAAAAAGAATGGAAATATAAGAAAGTAAATTCTTTTGCGAATAAATGGTTTTAACGATATCCTGATAAGTGACTATTTTTGCATGATATTTCATGTTTTTGGATTTTATAGTAGTTAAAAAAGTGTGAGAGATTTATTTTATTTAATCAGTTTAATTTATTTTAATTAAGAGTCATTATATTTGGACTAACGCAAATACCATTTAATTAACATTGTTATACGCAATTATGTAAAATTATTATTAGTTTTATTATATCGAATTTAATGTTAAATAATACTAATTAATCAAAATTATTAGTAAAAAATGAAACATGATAAAGTTAGGGATCGTAGGGTGAAAGAGAAAGATATATGAGAATTAGCGCATAATGGAAGATCCTACTGAAAAACATCAAAAACTTTAAGAGCTCTACACATTCTACACATCTTAAGATGATCATCTTCATGAAACTTTAATAGAATACGCTTGCTCCAACCAACTGCGTACATGATTGCGCAAGGTTTCCCTTCGTTGCTGAGATACGATTACTGAAAGGACTCGATTACTGGGAGGTATTAGACACAGAAACAAAATTTAAATATTCCCTAGCTTGCCTTTCTAACTCGCAGTTACCGAATCATCAATTGGAAACTGTCGCGCGCGGTGATAGGAGAATCTGAATAAAAAGTAACGAATTGAAACGACACAATAACCACGTATCAGAATATCTCGAATCCCAATATAATTGAGTAAAGCAAAGATGACATAGTGGTCCAGCAGCATCCTAAATTTCAGGCTTATCTGCAACGCCGCTATTCACCGTTACCATTGACCAGATTCGATCGACGCTACACACATACCTCCTCGGTCGCATCCTGATTGTGTGCACCAGCAGCTCTCGCCGGTGCCTCTCACAATCTCCTACACTCCCGTCCACCCTCTCGCGCCACTTTTCTCCGCGCACCCTGGCCAAATCAGTGGCGACATTCGAGACGCTGATAACGCGTCCTCTACGTCCGTCGTCGTCCTCGTCGTCGTTGTTTCCTATATCACACGATGTCGCCTCAATGTCTCACATATTTCTTTTCGCGCTACGCAGAGATGTTACTCGAGATGCATTCGCGAAAGCACACCGTTTATGTACACGCGCACATGTTCGCACTCTCGCTCGACCCCGACAGGGACTTCTACCATTACTGGCAGAGAAATCCGTTTCTCTCCCTCGGCCCGGGCGTCGAAGCGTCGATACGACGGCGACGACGCTTGCGCGCCGCCCCCGATCCACCCTTTCCCACCCGGGCATTTTCGTGGCGCATTCGAGGCTGAGACCCTGCTGTCGCAATGCCCCGCGCGAACGTCGTCGTCGCGCGCGGCGAGTCCGCTTGCACCCTCGCCGTTGCAGGAGAATTTCGGCGGGGTTATTAAACGCAGCGTTATTAAAGCGAAAAGAGTCGGTGATTATTGGATTGATTCTTTCAGTTTTCGATCAAATATCTCATAATTCCTTCTTATCGATTTTGCTACTTCGCCGCCTTAATGTTTCCGCTCTGTCGCATTTTAAAGATTTATGAAATTTATGGATGATTTCTGGAATATTAAAAAAATTATAATATAAAATATCTCAGACCTATTAGTAGGTATATTTTTCTACAGACAGATTTCTTATCCTAAAAATCTTGCTATTAGAACTATAATTGGCTTGGACATAGAAATTATGTGATATTGTAATTTATCATTAAATAATTTTTATTTTACTTTTTATAGTGCCAACTGGTACGATGTTAATAAAAATTTTTGTACATAGTCGATTTTCCGTAGCTATGTCTATTCCAAGGCAAATAGATGTAGATATGGGCAGAGAATCGATACACTTGGTAACTTAGACGATCGGTGCGACTCACGCATCAGCTATAGTCAGTTTATGCTGACTATAGTTGACTAAATCCTCTTTCTCTATTTATGGATCTAGTCTAAATAATATATATAACAAAGTTAAGTTGGAGTTAGTAACCTAGAACGTTAATATAATTAAATCTTATTTTATTTTATTCTACGATAAAAAATATATAATTAACAATTTTATTAATTTCAAATGTTATATTAAACTGCAAGTCTCAAATGTTTTAATAAAAATTTGATACTATAGTAAAATGTTAGATATATATAATTAAATATACCTATTATCATTTTATAGTTGTAATTAAAAGCTGAATATTAGTCTAAATAAAGAGAAATGGCTTTTAAATCTACATTAAATAACAAAATCAAAATAATGAATTACAACATATTTTAAACAATTTCTACAATTATTTAATACGATTATTTTCAATGAGATCTTTAAAATTTTTAATTAAAAAATTATAGTCTTATTACAAGTCAACAAGCTGCTGTTAATCTAGTTTGAATATATGTCTATTTAAGACAAGTTGTCCCTCCATCGACTATCATTAAACACGTTAATGAAGTCTCCTCGTAATTTATTCGTACTCTTTTGATTAAAGCCAGAAAATCGCTGGCCGTACTCATGAGATGACTACGTACACTGTTAATTATATCAAATAGAAATTTAAATTAGGTATTTAGGCAGTTCGTTAGAATTTAATTTAATGCCACGTTATAATTATTTAAAAATAGGAAGGCTGGAACGTCACATGTTAATGTCGCCATTTTTACGATAATTTTAGCTTATTTGTTTCTTTCTTATACGATTTGAATGGTTAATTTGCTCGAATGTAAATTATGGAGTAAAAATAGTCTGCTATTCATTTGCTTCCCACTTATTGATTGAAACTCGAATACGTAATAAAGAATTTTTCTTTCATAAATATGTACTAATATATCAAAATAATTATCATTGCAGTTATGTTTTAATATTATAAAGCGTGATTTAATACCGTGGTACATAAAGAAAGTAATCAATATAGTAATAAAGAGTTTTTTTAAATAATTTAAAAGGATATGAGAGACTCTATATAGCTGTATTAAAAATAATATTTTGAGAATAATATATTTGTATGTAATGTGTATTTTTTTATATACTTTATGTTATATATAAATATATAAACTCCTAAAATTTAGAAAATTAGAATTAAAGAGGAAGATACGATATATTTTTATACATAGAGAAGAAAAGGTACATCTGAAGAATATAATACAATTAAATTAGGTTACAAATATCCTGCTGAATGTTTAGAACAGCAACACGCAACGAGTACAGCCCCGATGTCAGTGACGTAGCCCTGCTACTGAATGATTAAATTTGGCATAGTTACGTACCATTCTGTTCGACGACGCACACGTTTCCATACGTTTGCTCATTCTGAAACCGCGGGCATTGTGCCGCTCAAATTGGCACATCTCTGATACGAAAGTTCTGCAGCATTTCATTGTTACTTGGGCTGTGCCAACGAGCGCTTTTCCGCGAAACATCGCTTGCGAGACAGCTTAGGGAAAGACGTTTAGACGTTCAATCATTCCAATTGGACGAATTAAAAAATTTAAATTTAAGTTAAATGTGCAAGCGAAGAGATATGTCTCAGTTAAAATTTGTTTGTTTAAACTTTTGTAGAATATAGAAACTAGATTACGTTAAAAGCACAACTTTTTTCCTAAAAGTCAAAAAGAAATGTATAAACATCAGTGCATGAAGTATTAATGTGTAAAAATTTATAAATTTTTAATCACTAGAGTTTTTAAACTATTGATTCCTTAATATTAAGAAAAAATATATCTATATTGATTAAAATATCCGTAATTGAAAGGATCTGGAAAAACTGGGACACTCTGTATAAACGCACTAGGCGCCCTAAACGCAACCAGCTCTTATTGATTCGTGGTTGGTCGACAAAAGAGATGAACGCAGTTAGAAATCCAAAACGTTAAGCGGCATGATGACCTCTTCACAAGGTCTTGCACTTTATATGCAAGTTATGTCAAGGACGTAAAAACGGACGAAATAAGATTTTTTTATGGAGAGATTTCTTTGAATATCAAAGAAAATACTTCTTGAACATATTAAACAAGATATCGCAATTATTTACTTTCGCACGAAACATACATTTGCGTTATATAATTGCCGTATTACATTTCGTGCAATAACAAAAATAGCGGATATAGTCAAACCAAGTTTTGGTGTTGATCTTAAATCTTGTGGAATATATATATATATATATATATATATATATATATATATATATATATATATGTGCAAAATGGCAAATTAGAAATAATTCTACTATTCAATTCTTAAAAAGCGCGGAAAAATAATGCACATTTCTCTTTTGTATAAACAATATTTAAAAGGAATTTAATGCCTTTTTCATAAAAAAAATTTATGCCAAAAAGGAGAATATCATATGAAGCATATATTTGAACGATTATTTCTTTTCAAAGAGTATGAAATTATGTCGACTACACGACGACAATGACGATCACGGGATTTATACAGGGACAAAGACAGTAGCTGAGAGTTTGACAATTTTAACATGATGTCAATGGCCTTCTTCGATGCTGCCGTTTGGAATGGCGGTCTTATTCGGGTATTTGCCGTAAATTCTGCCGCTCCTGGTGACTCTGTAGTGGATCTGTGGTCCGGCTTGTATCATGGACATATTGCCGGACACGTGCGGACCGTCGCCGGTGCACAATCGCTTTGCTCGCCGTATGCCGGCAGCCTTATGCTTGTTTAGCTGGGCCAGGCTGTGTCTCTTCTGCTGCTTCAGCATCATCTTTTGATTGATTGCAAGACCGGCGGCGCGTTTCTTTAGCAACCTCAGCGGCGAGATTCCCAAAATCGCTCTGGTGATGCGACGTCGACAACGCCACAACAGAACAGCCGTCGCAAACCAGGCGAACCATGGACCGGCTCTGGGATCCGGGGTTGGCTCCCTCGACCAGAGAAACAACATCTAAGGGCAAATAAGGAAATGTCAAAATTGTTTAACACTGAAAAAAATCAAAGAAATTGGAATAATGCAATATAATTTCAAAATACATTATCAAAATAGATTATTGTAAAGTGGTATTGCGTCATTGACTACGTTTACACGGCGGCTTATAAGCCGAAGTTATAACTGCCGTATACTATCCGATCCAAAACGTTTCTTCTTTTGATCACAATAATCATTTAAATATGAGCCTCTTTCATACTCTAAACATTTGAATTAATCTCTTTTGATATATACATACTAGAAAGTGTAGTTTAAAATCAAAAGAAGCTCTTATTTAAGTAATCATATTGATAAAAAGAAGAAAAGTTTTGGATCGGATAGTATACGGCAGTTATAACTTCGGCTTATAAGCCGCCGTGTAAACGTAGTCATTAATAACTTTTCCTTTGTTTTATTAAAGTAATAGGAAAAATTAATTGATATTCAGAAAATTAATTAATTAACAAGTGTCTCATGATTTTTTACTAAAGTACTTTCTTTTTTTGAGGAAATTAATTAGTCAGGTGCGACTTATTAAAGTCTAAAGACTTTAAAATCGCATCTCACTAATTAATATCCTTAGGATAAATTCACAAAATTGAATTGTATAACCATAATTCATGCGTAAATAGGAGAACATAATATGTTTTCAATGATAAGATTAATAGTAATTTTAATGATTTTATAGTGATTAAAAACTATTATTTTTATTATTTAAAAACATTATATTAATAAATTATATTAATAAAATAATTATTTAACGAATATAATTAACCAATCTAATAACAATTTGTTTCGACGTAAAACTGATCTTATCAAGCTATTATTAACAAAAAAGTAAATAATTGTTCTGCAACAACTAATGTTTATTTTGTATTACTTGCAATATGATATTTCGCACAATTATATAATGTAATAATCACGTTAAAAATAAAAACATTGATTCTGTATAAAAGACTTTTTTCTGTAGCACATCCATCATAGACCTGAAAAATAACGGCGATGAATCTATTAAATGGTAGCACACGCGCGGTATAAATCTAGAGCAGAAGTGATGATCAACACGCGATGTCATATCATAAATTTGGGAAGTCAAAAGTTATTTTAAACCACAACAAAGTTCACGAATGGTTGAGTATATATTATTAATTGCTACGATGTGATAATTGCTACAATGTGCATTCCAACTAACACATTTATATTTTCATTTAAATCAAAGTATAAAGTTTTAATCAATCACTTATTAATAATATTTTACATAATATCTTATAATGAAAAGGAAAATTGTCTGTGGGTAAGTCGTTGATAAAATAATGTCGCGACATTTTGAAGTCGACAGGTGATTTGTGCGACTTCTTATTGACACTGGTTTCAAGATCGCACGAGAAACCATCGTGCGGCCGGACGATCGATCTCACGGCCATCGTAGCTTTTCAAGGTTGTGCACCTTGAGATCCACGTGTGGATCTCAGGTAATTCGCTTAGAGCCACTACGTCTCGAACACGTTCACTCGTGTTGGACAGCGTTTCGACTTTTATGGCTCCGCGACATCTCCGTCGTCGTCGTAACCTTCGCTCTCTCTCTCTTCTTTCCACCGGAGTGACCCATTTGGCAGAGACCTCCGGGGTAAATTTCGCATTGACCGCACGTTTTTACTGTCAGGACTGACCTTATAGATCCACTCGCTGGCGCTCTGCCTGAAATTGGGGGGTGGGTCGACTATCCGAAACATAGAATTGCCGTGAACGCTGATTCGCAAAAGATGGCGATGGAATCTGAAATCAATAAAAATAATATGATCTGCAAAATTAAATTGATTTTAAATTATCTTCAACTGATCACCGTACTTTCTGTATTTCGACAGTTGAGAGATTCAGTTAAACTGTTAAAGTAAAAAAGCGCAAGAGAAACAAATTAGAATTAATGTCGCTCAGGAAGCAAATATTAGTATCGACAGGTACAAATTTATTCTAGAAGGAAGGAGAAAGAGAAATGAAACATTGGTAATACGTAAATCGATATAAATCAATAATTTAACACAGTTATAATGCCGACTGTAGCGGCTCAAATAAATACAAAAGTAAAGATTCAATTCTTATCGAATACGAAACACGAGCCTTATACGAACGGAAGGGTGAGGGAAAAATTTCTTGACGATAAAATAAATGATACTAAAATATCTCGTGTTTCGATCAGTTCTGGAGCGGAAGAGCACAGAATTAGCAGAAGGTAGACGTGTATGTTGACATGTTACACATTTAAGCTGTACAGCAGAAAAATCCATAATGTCTGACGCATCAGAAAAATCGATGAAAAAATCGCAAGGGTAAAGTCAAGTGCTGCCGAAGAAATATAGATATTCCGCTATGATGTCAAGGTGAGTCATGCGTTTCCGCGAGACAGATAGGAAATACGATATTCTGCTTGCAAATACGTAACATAAATCTTATAAATTGTTCGTTAAAATATGCGGAGGTGGTTTATGTGAGGAGACATTTCGAGGAAGCGCTTACTGAACCGGAAGGACATGTGATCCGCGTTTATATGTTGCGCATGTAGTAGTGAATGTGCTTCTCTACTGTGAAATGTCTCTGCCATGTCATATACAATTTGGACGAAAATATAACGTGTTTCAAAATTTTTCCCTTAATTTTAATTATTTTCTCTTCAAATAATTATGTTAAAAAAAAACTGAAAAATTCATCAACTTATGTTTTCAAATATTTCTATTCAATTAAACAAACTAAAAAATAAGATTTTGTTGTTTACGTATCTATTTCTAAACTTTATTTCCAGAGTTTTAAGGCATGTTTATAATCCGGAGAATAACGAGATATTTTGATATTTTTGTAAAAAATAAAATTTAATACTTCAAATAATATGAAGAATCTAGAAAGGAGAAGTAGTTATAATAATATAAATCTTATGTAATAAATATTTTATCTCTTTAATATATTTTAAAATGATAATAATAAATACATATATGCAAGTATTAGGAAATTCTTAATTATATAATTGATTTAATAATAATTTAATCATGTGTCAATGATATACAGTTAACACGTACTTTGATGTCTACAATTAGTTTAAATCTTCCACCTGATGTATCTCTTCGATCTCCACCCCAAAGATTCGCATTCACTGCTGATGCAGTGACTCTCACATTCGTTCGTCGCGTCGTGGTGACAGTCCGACGACGAGGGTCGTCGCCAGTTATCAAAATGTATGAGGATGCCTGAACGACGATGAGCCTAACCAGGAAGCTGTCACCGATCCGACCCCGACGGCTCTTGAATGATGGAGACTTTCCGTCACGATGATTTATCACATCTTTCGGTTTTGAGCTTTCCGTCGGTTTCCTTGGGGAAGAGATCGCGGCGAATTCGGTGATTTTGCTTACGCGGAAAAATTCTATCAAAAACACAAGTAAACAGGCTACAAAATGTTGTAAAATAACATATGAAGCGAAGCGGGAGAGCGCGAGAATTTAGACAAAGGATGGCGCCGCTCTTGGACGATTGTCTGACGTTAGCTAACAAGCGTTGCGATTAGTCGATCGTGACACGAGTGAAATATAGCGAAATTTCATTTGAGGATTAAACTTTTCACAATTATTAATGCGTAATGACTTATATGAACAATGTGATATAAACCACATATCCTATTTTTGCATAGAAACCTTCTAAATACAGAATTCCGATGATAATATATAATTTCTCTTTTCAGAATAATTTAATCAATCGCATTAAACGATAAAGAAAAAATTAATACTGTAGATATTGTACGAAAAATTTATATTACAAAAAATAAATACTTTATGTTTTTTTTTTTTTTATTAAAACTACTCTTTTCGATGAACGTATTCGTTTGCAAAATACATGAGTGAAAACCATAATGTCTTATAAGATTCCTTTACAGATTATAAAGAGTGCGTTTCACTTAACGCCCGCAACGCTCGCGAGCATCATTTTGCCCTTGTTTAACATTTGATAAACAACAAGGATGAAATGATTCCACGAGCGTTGCGAGCGTTAAGTGGAACGCACCCAAAGTAGCTCTTATTACGTAATTAATAACATTTACAAACCACATGGATTAATATCAGTTTCTTCAATTCTATATTTCTTTCATTTCTCAAAAGTTTTTTCTGGGTTAAATATGTAAATATGGATTTTAAGGTATACAAGTTTAAAAAATTGAAGATAATATTACTTAAAAGTGGCATTAAAGAAATTAAAAATGGCACTAAAGGATTTACGGTTTATTTTACAATTGATTTAAATTATTTAAATATATTAAGTAAAAATGCTCACATAAAAATTTTCTTGTCCTACATACTTTGCAGTGAACATTTACATCCTTTGTCTTTGCATTATCCCTATCACTTGAGCGTACCGAGGAAATTTCCTTCGTCAAATTGAAGCTCCACCTACTCTAGCCTTACCACCCTTTTGTCGTCCTTCTGCTCTCCCGTGACGTCACTGGATCGTGTCAGTAGGTCAAAGCCTGGATACGTGACCTGAGTCTGATGTATGTGTTCGTGTTTGCGTTATGTATCGGGTGTACAGAAATTAAAAAGTATTAGAAACTGCATATTGGAACATCACATTGTGTCAGTATCATATATCAGGAAAATGATTGGTGTCGCCTTGACAAATAGCGAACAATATTGAAATGTGCCGTATTGAGCAGTATTCGTGCACCTTAAA
Organism: Temnothorax rugatulus; assembly: GCA_035220575.1. Lineage (NCBI taxonomy): Eukaryota > Metazoa > Arthropoda > Insecta > Hymenoptera > Formicidae > Temnothorax > Temnothorax rugatulus. The sequence goes on from JASTWL010000171.1 coordinate 97,648, forward strand.
ACAGTTAATTATAATTAATCTGTACTTTGCTTTTCCGTTCACAATTATGGAACGCATAGAATGCAATAAATTGCAAATATCTTTGAGCATTAAGATAAATAAAATATCAATGTGATGTATATTGAATACTAATTATATTTATTTATATGTGAAAATAAAGCAATTTATTACATTTCACGTTCAATATATATAAGTGGTGTTTGATTAGCTCCTTCGATAGTTTGCTTTCACGACGGAAACTGCGCTTTGTACTAATCGATCATCTATTATTGATATACGTGCCTCGAGATATAAAGATTATGATTCGCGAAATTATTCCTTGTAAAATTTGCATCGATATAATTGGTAACGTAAATTAATTGCAGAACATTATAAATATGATAGAAAGAGATTTATAGAAAATTAATTCCACAAACCAATTCCACATAGATAACAACTATAGAAAACAAACTATAAATTTTAATTGTGACTTTTTATTAAGACAGAAAGAAATAAAGGAAAGTTATTTGAGTTTTTTTTATTTTATTGCAATTTTATAACGATTGTTCTAAGCTCATATTCTTGTCATTGCTAAATTTATTAGACTGAAATGGGAATATATAGTAAATACAGTTTCTCATTAATCTTCTATAACACAATAGCACACAAGCACGAGTAATAACTTATTATTACATGATTAAATCTCTTAATGTCATATAATCAATCAGTTTATTGTCTTTCATATCAACTTTCATATCAATATTATCACATAAGTTTCAATTTATTATTATATTATTACATCAACTTACTATCATATGGTTAATTCCCGGGTATGTTTTGAAGTTTTCTCTCAAGACAAGATTTATGATGTTGTTGTGATTTTAGCAATTTACAATAATATTATTTCTCTCTACAGAGTGAAATTTTCTGTACTTTATGAAAGATATTGCTGAGATGCGCGCGCTTATTCATTTCAGCAGAGTGCTTTTCTTATAAACATACCTAAAATAATCCAATCGCAAAGACGAAAACAACAGAAAGTTGGAACAATAAATTTCAACGATGCAGATCTCTTGGAGATCTTTTACAATGAAAAATCTCAATTAAGTAAATTTCAAAAATTAATTTATAAAATTAGTATTTGTGATAAAATTCCAACTAATTTTTAGATAACGATCATGTGGAGATTCAGTCGTAATTTGGAGTGCAGCCTAAAGCAAATTATGGAAATAAGTAATCGTTTACCAACATCGTGATTACTTGCGCGCATTTCGATGAGCCTGCAATTGATTGTGAGGACGAACCGGTCGGACTGCCGACAAATTATCGGCAAAATAAAGCGGGTGAACGATAATTAATGAGAGAACGCCTACGATATCTCGATAACGAGGCTTATCGTACGCACCGAGAAAAGAACAACGTATACGCATAAAAAGAAAGATACTTTTGCGATCGCCGTGAGCTCGATTAACATTCCTACAGTGTCGGCAGTGTCGGCAGCATTAATCATAAACATTTCATTCGAGTTCACCGGTGCTGTCTGAATGAAACATTACTTTAGCTTTATCGTGTCCTTCGCATTTAAATCAGTACATACTACATTCATGACTCTTAAATAGAAAGTATAACAAAACACAAAAAATTCAAAGAATACATAATCGCAATTTATAATACTGATTCAATTTTCAAATTCTTTTCTCGCTTTCTTCTAAAATTTACGTTTTTATTTTGAAATATGTTTCCTTTTTTTAGACAGTTTTCGCTTTTATTTCATCATAGTTATATGATAAAGTTATATTCGAGAAATCATGAGCGGATAGGAAGAGTAAATCGTGTTCCCGAGAACGAACGTCACGGTATGTTATTCTGCTACATTGATTTATCTCTTGCCGGTCGCGATGTGCTTTTAAGCTTTGTGCTTCATGCTCTCCTAATGGGCAATAACGTGACGATGATCCGTGCAATTATTCCAATCCTTTCGGTTCGTCCTCAGTAAGTAACGAGCAAAAAGGTAACAAAGACCTTGCATTTCCAGCCACTGCACTACTGACCTTGGTCTCAAGTAACATCGTGGCCGAAGTGATTCGAGAATGGCACAGAGGCATTTCTAATGCGCGTAACTTGTAGCTTCACAGCATTGCAAAATCGACCGCTGTTCTGGTGCAATTCCTCCGACGCTGCTGGTTTTGCTTTAAAAGAACCGAGCGTTTTAACATAATCTTCGCGTAATCTTCTATTCTTCAATATACAGCTGATGATTGTTAGAAAACAAAGAAACGTCGTTGTTCGTTTGAGATTCTGTTACTCTGTTTCTATGTATAATTTTAAATTGATAATTTTTTAATCAGAATTTTATAAAAATGAAGAATTTAGTAATTGTAAGAATTGTAAAAGGTATGTTATTTAGTTATTGATGATTGAAAAGATAGAAACGCAAATATGTTTTTCTTAAAGGATATCTTTTTATATCTACATATATTAATATTTATTATATTGTTTCTATGCGGAGATATTAGTTTGTTAATATTTAGTCTTTTATTCTATTTTATGGTTTTGCGGTTTACTTTCTTTCATATTAATGAGGCTATATAACATAGGTCATAGGTGATACAAAGGCTGGCAACGTAGATTATGCATAGCGCATTGATCATTATATCAACGATATTGTGGTTTCTGGTTATGACTAATTATTGTATATCGCATTGCATTTAATTATTTGCAAGCTACTCATATGTTGAATGTTGTTGTTCTAGCTACATCATTAAATATGATGCTAATCTAAAAAGTATTTTTGCTCATACTGTTATGTATTTCATATTTTATTTTGATAAACGTTTTATTTTCAATTTATTAGCCTATTTTCTGATTTTGCACTTTAATTCTTTCATAATATTTTTCTGTTGTAGTTCTCCTTTGTAGTTTTATTAAATAAAAACTTTACTTATTAACGTTAAACACAATGTCGCAAATCGGGAAATATGACGTCTTAAAGATTGTAGAATTTTATAATTACTGATTTTTAAATACAAGATTCTTAAGTATCGTGGAACGATATAACCGATATCTTTTCTTCTTTTTCAAAGAATGTGTCGTGCAACTAAAAGACCAGCATTCATGCGTTTACCTCATCCCCGTTATTCATCGCAGACTTTGTTCCGGCAATAGTGGAATTTGCAAGCCGCATGTGAGTCATATACGACCCATATCCGTTTTTGAATCGCGATATCTTCGCAGCCGACACGAGAGAGCTTTGTTCAGAATAGTGTTATCGCTCGTAAAGATAGCAACTACGAGAGGAACGCGGCTCTCCCCGTGCACAGTCAGACCGTCGCGGAAGGATACGTAGGTGGTTACCGAAGGACCTGGTGGGGTACCAGGAGAACAGACAGCCGCTACAGCATGAGAATGGAAAGGAGAAAGGGAGAAAAGAGAATCCGGGCAGACCGGGCCACAAGCGAATGCGGTGAGTAAATGTGGCAACGGGAAAAAGAGGGAAACACAGGGAGAAGGAACGAGACGGAGAAAAAGGGATTCATGGTGGGGTTGGTGCAGCTGAAGCACGTGGGCCCTGCTTCGTACGTCTCGTTCGGTAGTGCTCTCAGTAGTGCCTCTCAGCTGCCCGTGGAGGATCTCACATCCGGATATCCGTCGAGCCTGTCGCGAACTTGACGCGTCCACCGCGGCCGTTGAGGATGTGACGGCTCGTACAGTTGTTGGTACAGGACATCGCGCAGTCGTTATAAGTTTTTCAATAGCCGAACGATGACCCTGAAGATACTGCTGGCGAGCTTGCTTATAGCGGCCACAACGAGCTCCGTTCTACCGTCGTTGGAGGATCATCATGGGATACCCTCGCGCAGCCACAGAATTGTTTGGCCAGTTTGGTATCGCGACAGACTGCCCCACGCTAGGCACGATCGCCTTGATGACAAACTCGTCGTCCGAGAGACAACTACTACCGCGAGAAGCCCATGGACGCCACGGCCACATGTTTCCACGACGAGATCACCGCAACAGATAAATTCGGCATCGAGGCATCTGGAGCAACGGATGCTGGAACAAAAGTTCAATGGTGCCGTGGCGATGGTGGAGAACGGTGGTACCAGGGCGATAGCGTACGCGAATTATCATAGCAATCATCGTCAGCATCAGCCAAGAGAGATGGGCGCGCAAGGCTTTCAGCCGATTACTACAACCGTCCCTACGTACGCCAGACATCATTCGGGGTGAGTATGAGATAAACTTCCGACTTGGAATACATGATTGAAAATTTATGGAAATGTGGTATAAGATAATCAATCTTTATGTTAATGAATACGGAATTCAGAACCTCTCCGATGTTCAAGTCTCAAGTAGTTTCATTCGAAGTTAGACTGTTAGTCTAATTCGGGCAGACTGAATTTAAAATATGATAGAATTTTAGGCATTGCGTAGAATAAGTTCATCACAAGAATTTTAGATTTAGATATTGTTTAAGTCGTATTTTTTGTGAGAAATAAAGGTCATGCGTCATTGCAGACAGAGAACTTCTGTTGTAAATAAAAAAGAGTTTGTAAAGCAAGTAGAGAAAATTATCTAAATATATAAAAATATACATATGAGACATATAAAAAGTATTTATATATTAAAATTAAATCGATACAGATTGAGCAGACAAGACCTACTCTTTATACGAAAGAATTAAATGTTTCTGTAGACAACTTGCATTTATATTTTATAACTTAATTAAAGAAGTAAGTAAAACAATAATATCTTTATGTATTTATGAAAATAAATGTGTGTTTTCAAGAAGATTTAATTCAACTTTAATCAAGGCGATATAGATTGCTTCAATCAAGAATGTTATTTTGCTAGTCCTTTTATCAAAAGATTAACGAAAGCACTGATATGCGGAGGCAAGATTCATCCATAGAAATAGATGATGTGATACTCGCATATCCGCGAGGGTCGAATAATTCAGGCTCGCGGAGTACATCCAGGCGCGATTACTCGTCGCGTCACGGGAGGCATGTAAATGGAAGTGAATGAACCGCGACGCGTAAATATACGGGTGCCGCTAACGTGTGTCGCTGAATTACTATATTTATGAGCAATGAGCGACGCACCACGTCCGCGCGATGATGTACGATCGAGCGCGATGGTCGACGGAATAAGGCCGGCGCGGACGCGTCGTCGTTCAAAGACGAGCCGCGAGCCGTTTAATTAATCGACCAATTAATTATCTCGCACGTACCGCGTTCCTCTGTCGCGTACAATTATTGGGATTGTCAGTGCACGGCGGCGGATTTCTTTGCGCGCATGCAACGGCTCTCAACGTCTCTCAACACATGTGTGGACACGTGGATTAAAAGTATTCAGATAAATGGTACTCTCCGTAATCCGAGCTTGAAACCCTAAAGGGTTAATTAATCTGATTGATCCAATGCGATCGTAAAACTTGACTTTTGCAAAATTTTCTGCGCAGGTATATATATGTACCTTTAAAAATATGTAATTTTAAAAATCTCTGAAGCAGTTTTTGTAATTAGGAAAGTTTTGTTTTAGCTAACTACAACAAAAATACAATGTATTATTAAAGTTTAACAAAGAAATTCAGAATTTTTATAATTTTTAAGATTTAATACCTACTTATCACAAATTTCATTAATTTAACAATTATGCATAATTACTGGCAATTATACATAACTACCAATGATTTTTAATAAATTTAATTTTATTAAATTTTGGTAAATTTAATAAATTTTGATTACTTTTATTTATCACATTCATTGGTAATTACGAATAATCTCCAGTATCCAATTGGTAAAGATAATGCAAGTTAGTATTTTTTTGGTGATTATGTATAATTGTCGGTAAAGATGATTATTCTGATGAAATTTATCACATTAACCATCTGTATTAATATAAATAATTCAAATCAATTTCTATAAAAGAAGTAACTAATTAATAATAAATTTTTATTATAACATTATGAGGGCAACAATTTCACTTATTTACAAAGACTAATAAACTACTTTTTATAATATTATTTACAATAATTAAAATTATTTATTGAAAGAAAAATATACAATTTTATTAAAAAATTGTTGTTAATCAATTTGTACACTTATGCGCTAATATTTTATAATATAGCAGTTGCCCTAATATTGAACGAAATTTATCAGTGTAAAGATAGATGTGCAATGGCATTTTCTTGGAACAAGCAGCATCAGATATTTTCATTCTCACTTTACAATCCCGTCTTCGGTTTCTCGAAGCGATTATTAAGGGGAAATCACCATACCGGGTAACTTTTATCACCTCCTGACAGCCACGAGATCATTCCGCTTCCCAGCGTGAATCGATGATTGCCCGTCAGAAAGCCTTGCGGGCGTTCACGCCAGGCGTAGCAAAAAGCGCTCGTGGCAATATAAACACCGGGGAAAGAACAAGCCGGTGTCTGTATCAGTCAATATTATTGCACAGTGATTTCATCACACGTATTTTGTCTCTCTTCGTCTTTTGTCACGAACTGTTTATTGTCGTAATTACATACACATATATACTTTGGTATATATGTTAAATGAAAGTAAGTAGAATAAATATTGGGCGATCCAACTCCATATTTACGATACAATAACAATTACAGTCCTTTCAATTCTAAACTGTAGTATAATATCATTCATAAGACTGATATTTATAGAAAAAATATATTATAATTATTAAATAATAATAACTATTATTATTAGCTCTGATATTTATTATCTCACATTATCTTTCCGATTAGTTCGTAAACGAGATCCTTTTAATACACATAATATTTCTACACTGTGAAATTATATATTCTGTTCGTATTAAATGAATTTATATTCGCAAGCACGTATATGCAAATACATATGTAGAATATTTAGTTACTATTTAGTCTGAATGCAATGATTCGATGTTCGTCTATCTTGCGAGTCGTGCGATCGGGTTGCCCAGATGCGTGCCTCAGGCTAAAAAATCTTGTAAACCTGTCCAAGGATAACAGTGTGCGTGCACCTTTCTCTCTCCCTCTCTCTTTCTCTTTCTTTCTCTTCATATCATCATGCACACGCGCGGCGGTCAAACTCGCGTGCACCTCGCGCGGAGGATTTCTCAACGATGCGGCTGATGCGATGCGCCGAATCGTGTCATCAATTTAAATCCATTGGTGCGACAATCATAACGCTTAAAATGCGATCTATCGATTTAAAGTCATCGAAAAAATTTGGAGGTGATGTGATATTAGCATGCAATGCGTCACCTCGCAATTTTGATATTCATCAGGATTCATTTTGTTGACGACATACAAACGACGTAAGCCTTTATAGAAAAATTTAAAAAATCGAATGATGTTAATGCATTTCAAATACAGATTAATTTTTCTTGGAACTGTATAAGACGATAATTCAGAGTTTAAAACTGTTTAACGCATTTATGAAACGGACACGATACGATTATTGCGCTGCACCACGTTTCTCTTCGTAATTAATGGCCATTGTTGTACATACATATTGTTCGAGACATATGCAAGGAGGTATGGACCACGGCATTCTCTCCTTACCGCCGGCCACCTTCTCTCTCGATCATTTATGTTGCTTCGTTTGCGACACCGAGTGATCGATGAGCATCGAACGAAAGAAACGCGAATAATGAATATTCAAGCCGTTCCGAGTACTCCAGATAACCATCCTGCAATGTCATTCTTAGGCACGTTTCGCTGCCCAGCATTGCTATTGCTTATCGCTGTAGAACTCAACATCGATGGCTGATCGATGAGCAACGAGGTCATAAAGAGACAGGTGTCATTCGTCGATGTAATGTGTTCTCGAGAACTATAAACGCACGTCTCCCATCACCCCCGTCGGAAACGTTAGCAGCCATTTCTTGATACCATATGTGAAGCTATCGTATCGCGGCTTAACTAAACCAAATAAGTACAACAGATACGATATTCTTATCTTCATACCTATGGACCTGTTTATAAAATAGAAATTATTATGATATAAAATATATCTACATTACATTATATTACATTACATACATTTAACTTTGTAGATAATTTCTTTGATTAGAACAATTGTACGATAAATGTAAAGCTTTTATATATATCCTTGGTATTTTAATACCTTCAACTATTTTCGATTTATTTAATTTTTTTAATTTCTTATTATCTTTAACTAATAAATTACAAAATGTGGATTTTGTTTTTATTATATATGTATGACTATCAATAATTTGTCAAATAAATGTCAGTATCATTGCTGTTGTATTAAAAATGAAGGTAAAGAACGTAAATCTATCGTGCACTATTCAATAAGTAAAACTCACTTCTTCTCGTAAAATAATATTTTTGCTAGAAAAATGCATTGTACAATGTATTTTCGAAAAGCTCGTCAGACGGATTTAAATAAAGCGTTGAAACTCAAATATTATCGAAGTTATAAAGCATTTTTTGTTTTATTTAATTTTTGTTTTATATTAAAAAAAAAAACATTTAAATATTCATGGTTCTTGAGTCAAATATTCCAGTTAAAATATTCATAGATGTAAATTTATCGCAAATGATGTAGCGCGTGAAAACTCTTCCTGCTCCGTTCTTTGTCGTCCCAAGGTAAAGAGCTCGTTAGACTAATACGCGAAGTAAATTTCGCAACTCACTCAGATGATGCTTCACTTTTCATCGTGCACACGCTGCGTCTCACTAATCGTCCAAAATAAATGATTAATTAGCGAATCCGTTTACATCTGAACGATGCAGTTAATTATTTGCTTCTCTTCATCAGTTGGTTTGCTTTCTCTCTTTGAAACGCGAACTCCAATTATTTTACACGCGAGAAGCAAGGAGAAGCAAAATGCGCGGGTGGTATGTACATTTGCGAAAATGATTCATTTTAATGCGCAAACATTGCCGCACCAGCGAGTGCGCAAACGTTGCTCAAACAACATTCATGAAACATTTCTGATAAAATAATATTGAATCTCGCCGGAATCCATAAATGTTTCATCATGTAAATATCCCTTCGAAATCCCATCCACAGAATAACACATTTTAATAATTGCGCTTTGAATATGTCGTATCAATATAGCTGCGAACGCATTTATACATTTGCGTAATGCCTTTTTTTTTCAAGTTCAAATACTATTTTTCATATGGCGTTATATGTTTATCGAAAATATTGATTCTGCTACGTATGGTCAATAATGAATTTTTATTATGCTTTTAATTACAACTTTGCAATAGCTTCAATAGTTCTACATCTAATTATATATGAGTCTTATATGTGTCGAATCGAATATATTAAACACACATATTACATTTGTATATATAGATTTGTAAGAACATTATATTAATCTTGTTTTTATTCGACGTGTACGCAAAGTCGTTATTTAAATTAAAAGTAGTGCTTCGTCAAAATTTCGTGGAAACGCCGGAAGTGTCGAATACATCCGCATAGTGGAGAAATAAATTAATAAAAGTAAATTATTGAGCGCAATGTACGTGATGATAATATACACAATATGTATTAAAATATTACATTAATGATACCGCTAATTTAATTTAATGGTTTTATTATTTATAAAATATTCGCAGCAAATATTTTTTTTCTATTTAAACTTACAAATTGTCAAGAAGGTTTTAAATTTTTTTATGTAATTGTTTTACTATATCTTTGTAGTGCGGGTATTGTATCTGTTGTATCATACATATATCATCATTGATAGAAATTTTTGGGTTATATTCACTTAGATCTTTTCTATTACATAGTATATTTATGCGTAAAACTTACAATTTTTTTATGTTCCATTTTACACTCACTCTTACAATTCCGTCTTCGTGACGTTAACAAAGTTCCTTCTGATCAGCGAATAAGAGAAGAACCAAAATGCACAAAAATTCCATGGCCACAAATAGAGCACTCCTTTCGCACACTTGCGCTTTACTCTCTTCTTCTCCCTTTTTGCTAACCGGTATCCCGCAGGATAAACATATCAGCGCCGGCCGTTCAACCCTGAAGATACTCCAAGAGATGCGCACCTTCCAAATTCGTCACGCGTTAAGTTGTAGCCAATTTCTAGAAATTCTTCGATAATAAAAAATGTGCAGAATAATTTAAATATTTGCATAATGGTTTATTTTTTCCATAGCGAGGTATTAATTAAATACTAAAAAAAGAACTTGAAATTTCGTAAGCAATTAATAATTATAGTAAATTTGTATTATATTTTAAACGAATTTTACTTCATTTAGAAAATGTAATTTGAGAAAAAATTAAAGATACTTAATGATAAAAATTAAAAACTCATGATACACGATGATTTCACTCAGTATTTTTACTGAAAAAAAATTTCCAAGAAAGTAGAAGGGAATACATAGAAAATAGTTTGATACTAGTTTGGACTGTATTTCTTCTTTCAAGATATTTATCTTCGAAAAATTCAACTAATTTTGAACTACGAAGAACCGATCAAATTCATTATTACAATAGCTCTATAGAATGTATTAATTACCGAAAAGTTAACAAAAATCAATATTCCCGACATCGTCGACTGCTTTCCAAAAGTTTCAGAATTTCAAACAGAATCTTCACATGATCTATGTACATATGTATGTGTGTGTGTGCATGTGTATTTTCCGACCCATGACCTTATAATTCCTACATCTCGTACGAAGGCCGCGAGCATCGATCGCACACTGGATCGAGGGAAGACGTACAATTTCGGTGGACGTGCAAGCACTCGACATTGAATCGTATCGCTATCGAAGCGATCCATCGGTCCCCTGACAGTCGCGGGCAAGTAATGCCGATTGCAAACTAACAAAGCAAAAAGATTGACGTCAAGCGGTGCAGCGAAGAGCAAAGAATGATATTGATGAATATACATGTACATACGTGTTACAAGAATTTATGAAAAGTTATAAAAAAAGTATTAAAGTAAAAAATAAAAAAAGTAAAAGTATTAAAGTAAAGAGAATTAAAATTAATAAGAAAACTTATTAATTTTAATTTTATTTATATATTTAATTTGCAATTATATTGCTCATTTTATTGATTTATTTTATTTACGATTATAACTGAACAAAACTTTATCAAATAATCTTTTATTTTATAGTTGAAATTAGAAATGCATGTATGAATTAGAAATATTTGATAAATAATATTTAATAAACAGATTTGATAAATAGATTTAATTTATTAAACAAATTTAATTATTAAACAAATAATAATTACGAACATTATGTAATTTACATTTATTAAATAAAAATGCAATAGAGTATACTGCGCCATATTTCTTTACATACGCAGTAGGAAGAAACTGAGGGATGAACGATCGAAGTGAACACTTGCAGCTTGATTCCGCCACGTTCGATGATAGCGGCTTCATGTAAATCCATTAACGTGAACTTTTATCTGCGGGCTGCGGACGCGAGGGGTGAAAAGGTCAAAAGAGAAGAGAACGGGCGGATATAAGGCGCGAGATGCAGGTAGTACACGTGCGGGTCGTAGTGCGCTGACGCACGCGCTACGAATTTGCGCGGACAAATGCAGGATGAGTATTTTGCGGTTAGTGGCCCTTTTTGTTCTGTTTCGATTTTCAATCTATATTTGGTTGAAAATACCGCAATAAAAATAAAATTAAAAAATAAAAAAAAAAAGAGAAAGGAAAATAACGCGATGGAGGAAGATTTTGTGACTGGACTCATATTTCTTATAAAAAGATGTTTTTGTATCATGACTAATTTTAAACTTACGCCAGTAATCAATAAATTTAATGTTAGATATAAAAGAGAGACGATAATTAACATTAACTTAAAGAGACATGACAAGATATTGAAGTTTTATGGTAATCATTTATATACATTCACTTTGCTTGATTAGATGGAAATAGCGGCGTGAAATCTTTAAACATCAGAATCAAGATAAGATTAAAGATCTCGTAGTTTACAGGTGATGTCAATCACAACGATATCTTGCATTGTAATTGTGTAATATTGTTCGCGCATTGACTTTGCTTGAAAGTTCACGCTTTGCAACGCTTCGCTCGTTGCTCAACCTAGTCCAACGAGTGAAATCGAGCTACAACAGAATTAATAGACAACTACGAAGTTTATGGACGGAACATACGGCAGGAGGCAAATGGCGTCCGGGAACGTAAACTGCATCCACCGAAGAAAATGAGCGAGCTGGGCGATTCCGCATATGGAGATGTAAGAAAGTCGAGGTCGCTTTTTTCTGCTGAGAAATTGCCAATGTTTGTCCTTGGAATGGTCGAAACGAACGGCCGTTGAACGGAAACTGGTTTTCGATTCATCGAAAACAATGATTGGGATGTCAGTGGGATTCTAGGTCAAAATCCTAAAAATCATACGTGTTCGGTAAAATCGAACACTTCCAGCTCGATCGCTGCGAGCAGTGAATCATTCGGACGAAACTGGTTTTTCCTTTCTGATCATAATTGTTAAATGACAATATTTAAATATTCTTATCTTGCTATTATTAATAATATAATTATATGTGAAAAACTTCGCAAGAATATAATTATTATTTCTAATAAAGTTAGATGGTATCGTAGTGTTCAGAAATTTGGAATTATTAAACGTATCTATAGAACTTTTACCGTTCACAAGATTACACGAGTAAAACAGAATAGTGATATAACCGTATCTATGCAATCTTTAATCAGAATGACATTTTAAAAGTTAATGAGAAATATCTTATATCCCATGTTCGTTTTCAAAAATTTAAATGGCAAGACACGTCGTGCGCCGCATCATCGAGGAAGAAGAAGAAAACGAGACACGGGAGGCCAGTAATGAGAGACGCTGCGCGTCTTATTGGCACCGCGTAGGCGCATAATTACTTCACCTGAGCGGTAACCTGGGTAACCCGTCATCAAGCAATTTTGTAATTTGGAAGTTTTGCACTGTCTGCCCGCGGCTCCCGTTGCATCGTTGCGCATTCCGCCGAGGGAACGGCTTTCGACGCGCAAGATGCAATCTCTAAATGAACGAGCGGCGATTCGCCTCTTTCGCAAATATGGACTGTGCATTCTTGGATGGCGCAGACCGGCAATTTCTTTGTTTATGGAAATACTGTAGGCACCGACGCGACGCGACGTCAAATGAGTCCATCTTGGAACAAGTTGTGAGAAACGCAATTTCGCGACATGCCATTATTCAAACTTGGTAACCAAAATTGTGCCCTGACCAGTGGCTTAAAGAACACGTCGACATTCTCACTACATATGTTCCTCACTACTTGTTCCAAGATCTTAAATTTATTTATTATATGTCAAACTGAAAAGGGTCTGAAAGTTAGAGCGAAACGTCTGCATTTTGTATGTTCGTATTAAAGATTTATTTTTTGTGTTGTATAAAATACTCAACATCTCGAGTACTCGCAACCCGTCGCGTCGCGTAAAAGAGTCACGGTCGGTCTCGCGCTCCGCTTTAACAGAGTCCGCTTGTAAAAGAACCGTATACTTAACGCGAGACACTACCGTGTCTCTTGATACTTGCTTTAACACCGGCGCTCTGCTTTTATTTACCTTATTAGTACATAACTAATTGGTTTGATGACAAAATATTCTCTATAATATGTTAGACCATAAATAATTAAAAATTCACCTTCTACTATTAATTTTATTAATTCTGTCATATAATATTACTTTAATACATCTTTAATAGTTTATAATATCTTTTTTGCTTTATAACATCTTACTTGATTTTATAATTTTTTACATATTTTTGTTTTCCCTTATTTATTTATGTATATTTTTTCAAATAAATAAATAATCCTTTTTCCTCTTTCCTTTTTCTATTATATAAACGTATAAATTACAGGGTTCTATTGTAATAATAAGTATTCGTATAAAGCTTAAGTAAATTACGTAAATATTACCGGATTATTGTCGAACCGATTATAATGCAATGAACGACGCAGAAAGGGGCGGTCTTAAAAAAAGATTCATGTAAGCAATACTTCAAAGCGTAGGTCTGAAATTAGCGGGTATGAATCACTGCGAGCCGCCTTAGCCAGATCCGAGGATCGACGACCGACTCTCGTTAGCGTACATATCGTCGATTTGCGATGCCAGATTGTTTAGACATCGTTCGTTTACACTCCTCCTTCACGGATATGGCACAGTATGGCTGCATAATTCGAGAAATATAAAAGAAAGATAATCTAAAATATATTCTATAGAAAAGAATTTCTTTATAATGAAATAAAGCTCTTGCTCTTCGTGCTGAATGGCGCTGCGATAATACTACATGAAGAATAATATAGCTCGAAAAATATTTACGGAAGGAGCTCTTTTATCTAATGCAGAGGGTTTGCATTTTTATACGTATTATGTAGGGATAATGTGCAATATTTCAAAAGGAAAATATTTTGGGAGTACATGGAACCCATCCGATCGCCTTAAAAATAACATCGGTGCTTTTGTGATAAGCTATATGGATGCAGCTGTGCGAAGATGAAGTTACCGCCAAGAGGTGTTATCGAGTCTCGTAATTGAAACGCGCAATACATAGGTGCATTATGGCGCTCGAGCCTCGAATCCTGAAATAAGATACATCATAATTTTCAAGTAGCTCGTACAATCTCTTAGTGGTGTGCTTCGAGAAATCGTTATACGTATCGCGCGTTTATTAAAATTCATTAAAACGGTAATAAGTTATCATTTTTTATAAAAAGCAAAAATAATAGTAACTCAAGATATTCAATATGCACTCAATATGCACTATTACATATTAAACACTCTCAAAATAGTGTTTAATATGTAATAAATAAGAATATTTTTATACAAAAAAGTAATTATTTTATAATAATTGACTATTTACTATTATATTTATTATTATTATAAAGTTGATAGAATTTAATTTAAAAAATAGTTTTAAAATATAATAAAACTTATTATACATACTAAAATGTTGTACAATTTAGAAAGATTCTTTTTACAACATAAACTTATTCTTAGAGAGAAATTAACACATGAACTTAGTGATAATTATCAATATAATTTAGTACAATAATTATTTATCTTTTTTAATATTTATTTCATTTTTTAATACTTTATCCCCTGAGCTACGCTTTGGAACGCGAGGCGTTCTTTATTAACGGCATGAATGGCATTTTGGAACTACTTGAAAAAAATAAGATGTCACGAGTGTCCCAGGACTGCGCATGATCAAAGTCCCACTTGTAAAACAGCGGCCGATGGCCGAGGTAGTCATTGGAAAATCTTAAAAACAAATTGCCGTCCGGACACACGAGTGGCACTTCAGCTCTCCAGTTTCTTTGTTCCGCCTCGCAAAAGCCAGTCGAGATTCCACGTGTTTTGCATGCGAACTGCTCGTAAAACAAATGGTCGTTATACTGCCGGCAATTACAATCGATAGCTTTGTCTGCCCTTTCATTGGCCCAATTGAATCGATGTCCTGGTCCGCCTCGAAACCTTTAAGTTATTTGTAATTCCTGATTTATAGCCTTATCGTTCGCGTGATGAATTTTGCTATTAGTCGAAGCAAATCGAGGAGGCAAAATTGCATGCCTTCGATGTAATCGCTGATCTTGGAGTTTTCAATTTAAATTAAGAATTGCTCATAAAATAAAATAAACAATAAAATCTAACCATGAAACCTGTCAATATGAATTATTAATATATAAATTATTAAATTATTGATACAATAATAAAAGTACTTATTCTTATAATAAATACGACTATATAAAAATGAATAAATAATAAAATAATGATGAAAATAAAAATAATAATAATAATTTCTCAAAATGTCACTTCAAGACATTGTTCTAAAGTTTTTAATTATTCATGAATATAACAAAACAATATTTAATTTATATATATTAAAATACAATATACTAATGTACATTAATTTTTAGTAATACAAATATTAAAATTAAAAATAATTTTTATATTCTCTTACAATTAGTCATTTGGTAAAAATAGATTATTGATACGATAATGGTAAATATATGATGAATAAATATAAGTAACACTTTATAGTTCGTCGTATGCATTTAATGGATGCAAGGGATATTAACGATAATGGAAAGTATCGCATATCATATGACAGAATACAGCCGTAATCTTAATCCGATTTTTATGAGTACATGGCTAATTCAGGAAAGGGATCGTCACACTTTGATCTTGTTAAATTGATCTCGTTAAATTGCTTGATTTACGACAGACCGCACAAAGTTGGAAACTGCGAGACGCGCTTCTGGATGACACCGCATCTGGGTGGTGCGCGAGAAAAAAAGGAAACGGCGGGACTAACATTTATGAGATCAGGCAATAAAAAACCGGTGTTTATTGCCACTAACCACCAGACGTGCAAGACGTGTCATGTATTTCTACGAAAATCTATGCTTTACTCCGTTTAGTTAGGATTTATTATTAATTTTATTGAAGCTTCCGACAGGAAACTATATCTCTCAAAATTGTGATTTTTTTACTTACAAATTAGAAGGTACTATTATTATTTATTAAATAATGGTAATATGTTTCATGTGGGAATGTAATTATTTAAGTATTCGAAACGGATATAATTAATATATGACTAGAAGAACCGTGAAACAATGAGATACAAACAATAAAAATTAACGGATTTTACAAATAAATGCATAGAACATATTTCTCATTTAATTTATTATTTGATTAATTTTACTATATTAATTCATTATTATTAGCTATTAATTTCATAGAAATGACAAATGTTAATTATAAATTAATACTTTACAAAATTTAATTATATCAAATAATTCTGCTTATATTTTTGTATCATAAAATTGAATCAAATTGTTTCTTAAGAATTGTCTGTTAAATTCTATTTACTTATTAGAATAGAACTGGTTTACAGAAATATAATATCTGTAAACTTTCTCTTTATAAATAAACATATGCATAAGCCATACGAAATACATAACATTATTTACAAATCTGCAGTGTAACTGCAGTAAACGTGTTTTATTTATAGCAAAGAGAATGTTGAAACATAGGTACATATAATCAAACCCATTGAACCCAAGTGTCATATAGCTTTATTGGCCTGATAAATCTGACGTGAATTATGAGATTCATAAAGTTTACAGAGCCGATAGCTGTCAGTTCGACGAAGAAACGTTTGTGCAAACTTGCCCTCGGTGACGCATAGACACAAAACGCAATCCGCAACAATGTTGCGGAGAAGGTATGCAGCTCGTTAGACTTACAGAGACGGTAAAGGAAATCGTCGTCGTCATCGTCGGCGAAAATCTACGCGTGCAACAGATGGACGTAGGGGACGTAACAAACGACCGCGATAACACGACGTCACGTTAAGGGCTACGTGGCGCTGTTAGGAATGGTTCCCATTCCGAGATCGCCGCTAAGATTTCGGAAGCGCTTAAGAGAGCCGTAGACATGCGAGCGTCCAATGCAGTAATTCATTCTGGATTTATTACCCTTCGGTCAGAACGTTGTTGAACCGCATCACGCGATGGCGCCTTCGGTTGTTACGTATACGATGCGAGATTTTATTACGTATTTTTTAATACGTTTTATTTTAAAAAATTGCATCTATCAATTATCATCGCCAAGCATATGCCACGTTGAAATATTCGACTGCAGCTTGAAACAAATATGACTGATTTTTAAATAACATCATATGGATATAATTTTGTATATAATATTTAAATCTCTATGAATAAGTAATTCTATTGAGGAGAGATGCTGATTCCGCTTACTGATTATTTTCTCATTTTTGTCATCTCATATCAGCGTAGGAAGAAATAATTAGGAATGCTGTTCAAGCAAGAGATGAGTGTCTTGAATCTTTCTATACAAGTGAACGCTTAGCTGTTTGTAGCAAATATGTTCCTCATTAGAATAACGTTTAAAATGTCAACGGAGACATTGCAATCGTTTTAGTCGACGTAAAATCGCCAATCATTCTGGCGTACTGACCCTTAACCCACGTCGCACAAAACTGGTACCGGGTAACTAGTTGGCGCATAAATGCTTTGGTCGATGAGATGAGAAGTTTTACGCGAAAAACTAGGATGTCTTGTCATAAATCATTTGCGCGCCGTAAATCTCCGACGATTCTTATCACCGCGAGATACGCTCTTAGCTTTCGTGACAATTTCATTTTTACGTTTGTCAAAACGTCCGTCCAATGTCACGAAGGAAAGAAAGAGAGAAGGAGAGAAAATCTTATCGGCGTTTACCGACGCGCGAAACGAACTTGTCAGAGCAACAGTCGAACCAGTATTCCCACACGAAATGTCCCCTGAACCGTATCTGAACCCCCGTCGCGCGACGCGATTCGCGAGATTTTTTGCGAATCAAGAACACGGCTTACAAGCGATTTATGCACTTATATTAGAGAAAATTTGAGATAGTTATTGTGCATGAGGTTGAAATATTCTATTTATCATAAATAAGTAAGATATTAACAATAAGTGATAAAAGATGGTTTTTTGGCTCTCATGAATGCACATACCTATGTAATTTTATTATAATCTCGCAACATAAGATAGTACGTATCAAAAAAGATTTTTTGCACAATGAGTTTCATTTAAATTGTTATCTATGTATTGTATTGTAATCTTATTGATAAATAGAATCAATGATAAACAAATTTTTACGAATTTCACATATTTTGATTATAGATTTTTTAATAGTTTTGAAGTCGAGATGTTTTCTTCAAAAAACGATTTTTTTTTATTACAACTTAAATACCTTAATATTTTATTTTTTTAATTTATACCTAAATAAGTTAAACTTTAAATTAAGATTTCCTTTAAATTTCTTGTTGTTAATTTAAAAAAAAAATTAGTAACACAATACAAATAATATCAAACCGACAATGTTGCAAACGAACTACTTCTTCATCATTTTAGTTTGGAGATAATAAACGCTTTATGGAATTATGCCAACAATATGTCAGTCAAAATGCAAGCTTATTGAACGAGCTTATGACGGTGAAAGTGATGGCATCATGCAAGCCGTTCAAATAGTCAGAACATTCGCAATAAGCGATCACCTGCTGCGCTAATCCTTCTAATCCTTTCTCTCCTATATGATCATAAACGTTCGTCCTTACTCCTTGGCATACTCTTGCGGATTCTCGACATCTAACCTTGGCTTTCCTGAGACCACCTGCCATTAATGGAGAATGTTTAAAGAACCAGAGGGTCTGCATTTAGTATCTGAGGATCACAAGGCTCAATGTGACTTCCGCATTTGTCTTTATATATATATATATATATATATATATAATTCACATTATTGAATCAAATATTATATTAAAAATGAAATCCCGAGTAAAAATATTTTTTAATCTTTTGTATCCCTCGATTCGCAAATAATTATGCAAATGATTATGCAAATGATTATCGTATATAAGAGATTATAAATGCTATGTCCGTGTACAAAGTAACACGTTACATGCATAAACGCGATATGAACAAAGACTTGAAATCGATGGAGTGTATTTAATGCTGCATGTGCGGTAAGAAAACGGGTCGAGAACTATGTGGACTACGAGTTAATATTTCATGGCGGCGAATTTGAGCGTATAAGTCCTTTATGCAGTCATTTCGAGTAGACTTAATCGCGAGCAGACTTACTAGCGATAGATCGCCGTTTCTCGTGCCTGTTGCCTCCTGAGCATGAAACGAACGTGGACAGAGACCACCGTGTCCCCGGTATTCGCTGTTGCGACAGTAAATGTTCTGTCGCGTTTCAGCAAACACGACATCGACGTGGCGAAATGCAATTTTCTATGGCCTGACGATGACGAAGTGGTTCTGCCGAGCGAGCATTCGTTTCCTTTATGAACCGTTGAGACGTTGAGAGCCTTCCGCTATCTGTGCCGTCGTGATACTTCTGCTAAATGATATGGCGATATTATCAATGTTTAATCTTGTTTCCAAGTCATAGAATGATATTTTTCTTTTTGCTTCCAAAATACTGGTCCTTAATCACAAATGCAATCTGTCATATTGAGTTCTGTCGCGTAAGCTTAATTCCGGAGTCGAGCAACGACAAGCCGTAATATCGTCGCCAACGCAAATACTTATTTCGAACGTGTATTCAATCGGCCTTCGTATTTTACGATTTAACCGGTCTTCTGCGTATTTTACGATTCAAATGACTGCGCTTTGGCGAGCAGTTTGGCTGGAAGGAACACGACAAGGGATATCGTTTATGATGGCTATCGAAATAATCGACTTGCCGATTTAATTTCTCCATCGCATAAGTCATATAATAACAAAATGTAAAGCTGAAATCGAGATGCGGGATCCAAAGAAAAGATTATTTAAGAATTCATGAAGGATTTTTACTGATAACATCTCTGTGATGTCTTTTATACATCCGGTTTGCTTTCAAATATAGCGATATTGTTATTATTATTATTATTATTCGTTATATATATTAATATATGTATATGTATGATAATACGAATAGTTTTGTATCAATTTAAATAAACAATTTAAATAAACTCTGTCAAAAATAGATATCTTTTAAAATCTTTTCTTGGAAAAATTATTTATTATATGTACAGCATATATATATAAATCTAATTAGTCTATTAAATAATTTACTTTCTCTTAGACAATAATCATAGGATTTAAATTTTTCTTATAAATTTAAGTAATTTTTATGTAATTTATAATTAATATTTCGAATTTATATTATAAACTAATTACATCAGCATATAAAATCAATTTTAATTCACAGAATGCATCAAGAAATTAATCTGCAAAAAGTTGTTTCTTTTCTAGAATTAAAAATTAACAATTTGCATTTCAGGAGGCGAGTATGCACTAGGCAAACTCCTGCAGTTTCTCACCATCATCGAGGAAGACAAATTAGGTATGTTGCATGCTTCTCACAAAATTAAGAGCTTTCGCTTATTTAAATTAAATAAATTAACTTATTTTACCTTATTTTAGAATAAATATTGTCTAAAGAAAAATATTTATAATATATAAATATTTTTAAGTTTACAAGTAATAAAAGATAGTTTTCCACTACAGCGTGTAATATTTTGTATATTTTATAAATTACGTTAAATAAATTAAAGAAATTTATAAAATATCCTAGATTAGTATACACTGAGATGACTTCTAGTTTCTTTTGTTGTCCGGGATGGTCACAAGCTACTCACTTGAGTTTCGGTTGTAATAAACGTAAGTAAATTTGACAAAATTTATTTCTAACATTTTGTAATAAATTTAAATATAATTACAGAATAATTATATTTATAAAAAATATTACAGAAATTAATTATAAAATATTATTGGTACAAATACTAAATGTTATTTTAATTTTTAATAAATAATTTAAAAAATACTTAAAAAATTGAGTTAACTTAAATTATTAATAAAATATGTAAATAATAAAATATGGAAGATAATGCATATTTAATATTATACTTACACATTTTTTTTACTCAACTGTGTTTTTCTCAACTATATAAGCCCATTAATCTTAATCTCATTGTTTTCTAGCCATATGCCCAGCGCAATGTCTAAATGGTGGAATTTGTACATCGCCTGGCAAATGCACATGTCCCAAAGGATATACCGGCAATCAATGCCAAACAGGTAATTTTAATTTTACTTACAAATTAAAATTATAGATATCTAGATTGCATATGATGTCTTTCATTATCATGAACTTCGAGAAAATTACACGATTTATGAATTGAAGAGATATGTACATAAATTACCATATATATAATATTTTTAAAATAACACTATATAATATATGTAGTCCACAATTAAAGCGGCAAAAAATAACGTCATATTGCAAAATAAAGCAGACTTAAAAAATTTATAAATTCTTTTTTATAATTTAAATTTTTAGTTTATCTATTATCTCAAATATGAAAAGGTATTTATATGATGAGAAACCTTGCTTTGTAAAGACAAGAAAAGTTTGACATCCATGCACATTTTAAATAAGTCGATCTTTTTGTCATAGTCGTGATCGCAATCTTAATAGTAAATAGCTCACATAATATATACAAGAGAGTGATGATCAGAACATCCGTGTAGAGCAATGGAATCGCTCGTAAATCTATCGAGGTTGCAACCGACCGATGCAGCAGGACATGCAGGACACTGCAATATACGTATTGTGCCGCAGTTAGCTTGGCGTAATGCTATCGAGAAGTACCTATATCGTTCCACGTCGATTTAATTACGTCTGACGATACCAGGCACGAGAAGGCACTCGTAACCGAGTAATCGATTGAATGTTCTTCATGCTTTAATGAGGCGACGGACTCTCATATGTCGTTACTTAAGATCGATCGTCTCTAATTATACATATATTATTATGTAGTAATTTAATAAAGCGATAAGAAAAGATGTATGAAAAATATCTAGTTTAATAAAAAAGAAATAAAAAAATGCAATTTCTTATATTAAATATGTTGAGAATTGCAACATATTATATAATAAGATTCCAATTAAATATAATTTCATGTACGTTGTATATAAAAATTAATCAAATAACATAATGTTAACTATACTTGTACTCTTTTCTAATTTCAATTTACTAAAACTTTTAATTTTCAATTTTGAATAACTCTATTTTTTATTAAATTATTTAAAAATTAATTCTTTATTTTTCGATAAGATAATATGCGTGTAACGTTATGTTAATTTTAATACTTTGTGAAAATGAACTAAATATTATTTATATTCTTTATCGCGCAGATGTGGATGAATGTGTGCTAGAGAAACCATGCGGGCAACTTTGCACAAATCTACCTGGTAGATATCGATGTCACTGTAGAGTCGGATTTCAACTTCAACAGGATGGCCAATCTTGTCGAAGAAATGGTAGGTTTGCAAAATTTGAAACTTAAGACAGAATTTTTCGAAGAATAGTTTTAAGAGTAGGTATATTTTCTGCAGACACAGACGAAAATGCTTTTGAGGCACGCGATTTAGAGACTGATTTTCATGACGTGTCGGCAACAAAGGATCCAACTGATTTTCATGGTATGTATGATACAATCTTAAAATTCTGTTAAATTTTTATTCAAAATATATAAATTTTAAGATTGTTTTTAAGAAGATTTAATTCTATATATGTATAAACAATACCTCAGATTTAAAAATCTGTACACGCGCGGGTAGTTCTGAGTAATTATTTTACTTTAGAATTTTATTTATAGAATTAAAATTATTATTTTAAAATCATATAGATTTTGGAATTATCGCAATATTTTTTGTAATTAGTTAAAAATAAAATTAAAAGCTAAATAAAAACTAAAAATTAAATTATTGTTTACAATATTAGTGAACATAATATACAATTCACGCCAGTAAAACAAAAAGTTTATAATAAATAAATAAATAAATAAATACATAAAATAATGGACATCGGTGAATTGCAGATACGGAAAATGAAGTTAGCGATGATGATCAAGACTACGAGGTCATCTTAAAGAGACTGATTAAATTGGAAAAGGTAGGTTAAAAATGATTATTAATACGATATGTAGTTGATGAGAAAATATATTAATTCTTCAGCAAGTAGCCAGAAACAGAAAGAGAGATACAGAGGCTTCCGAGATGAACACTAAAGTTACATTGGCGGTCGAAAGTATTAACGAGATGAAGAGGACCGTCGAAAACGTGGTATTTGAGGAATATTAAAATATTATACACTTAAATCACAATATAGTGCAGAAATTTCGTAAATAATTTTGCCCATTAAAAATTATTTAGTGCATGTGAGAAGACGCGCATATAAATAATAACTCATGTAAGTAAATATGCGCAAAAAATATTTATTTTTCATTTCTTTTCAGATCTTGTTTCATCACTGATCTAATGTAAGAAGTGGTACTATTATTGGAAATTCTTTCTTTATTATATGTATATTTCTTATAATAAAAAAGAGTAGATTTTCAGCATTCAGCATAAAAAACGTATATCTTGATATTTTAATATTACAATCTTTGTGATCGATTGACTTTAAAAATCTCTCAATCTGTTACTTCAGTAATAGCGAGACTTTTACAAATTTTCTCTCTTGGAAGAAACAAATAAGTTAACAAATGTTACGATCTAATAGTATAATTTTAATTCTTCTTTACTTTGTACCTCGAATTATACTATATTGAGATTAAAGTATATTAGTAAAATGTACATAATTTATATTGTTTATGAATTATGCAATTATTTGTTCTAGCAACTGATGCAACAAGAAGTATATGACATGAGAAGCAAGATGAGACAATATGAGGCAGAAATGAGAAAAATACATCATCTGATGAATCGCGTCGCGGAATTAGAAAATCGTTTGAGAATACGTTGCAGATATCAATAATTTGTGCAGGATCGTTGAACTTCTAGAGTTGCTAAAACGTCACGTGGAAATTATTATCAATACAATCTGATACTTATAATAATGAATAGTAGTACTATCTACTATTTTACTTAATATTTTAGTAGTAGATAGTGTTACTATACTACTTTACTTAACAGTAGATAGCGATATATTTTCATCATAAATTTCTTACGCCTCCGGGATATGTGGAAGACAATTTTAATAATATTTTTAAATCAGAGACATGTTTGTACAGAAGACAATGCTGTACATTTAAAACCAGAATATTTATTTTAATTTTCAAACCACAAAGCAATATTGGTCATTTTAATCTCAATGTACTGACGTAACAGTAGCTATTATTAGATTTACGTGGAATTGTTTCTGTCGTAAAATATCACTGCCATCATTTAGCATTTGTTATATTTATCAAGCTAATAATAGTAATAGTATAATTTTTATATTATGAGTATTTGTACTCATATCTTTATATATATAATAAAATGAAGTAGATTCTACATTTTTGTATTCTTTCATACTAATCTAGATTTTAATATGGATGAAGGTAAAGCACTATATAATATTAAAATAATGTTTAACATAGGGTATAATGATTGTTATTTAATTATGAAAAGGTTCTTTTTATAATAGACACTATATAGAGATCTCTAGTATTATTCAGTTAATGATAAACATTTGGTAAAGAAAAAATTAGAATATTGATTGAAGTTAATACTGTGAATAGATATAAATTGGATATATTACACATATTACAATGACATTTTGTACTTGTCAGTTCATACTAGATTGAATATACTTGTTTAGAGTTTTTTCTAAAAATAAAATATTCTTTCTTTCATAATTTTTTTTATTTTTACAAAAGAAGAAAGCAATATTCATAATATTTAAAAATTAGTAAGTAACATAAAAATTAATTTGACAATTAAAGAATTTTATTTTTCTTCCTTTGCTTTCTTCTGTCGTCTAGTAAGTCTCTTGCCTGTCTTCTTGGTTGCTTTCTGCGTTCTTGCTCTGCCCTTTTTGTGCTTCATTATCTTCCTATGGTTCATCCACGCAGGATAATTGCCATATTGATCCCGTAATGTTTTCTTATTATACACTCTAACACCTTCCACTTCCATCTGTTCTTCACCTGTCTCGGTCTGAGGCTCCGCATCTTTGACCCGCTTAGCCTTCACATCTTCTTTTACTTTTTCAGCGTTGACAACTATCAATTGTAAAAATAATACAATGTAAAACATTATCATGTTACATTATAATATTGTATACAACATTAAAACAGTCATTATAAGGGTTTAACTAAACAATTAATGCAGTTAGTGTGGATCTTACCAGTAGCGATTTCGCTAATGTCTGCCATTTCGACATCCTTCGATGCATTAGCATCAATACCAAGAGTTTTCTTCAGTCTGTCTAATTCTTTTACCGCGTAACGTTCTCTCTTGATCGCCCTGCATTTCCTTTTCCATTTACTGCGTAGAGATTTAGCCATTTTTCACACTTGTGCGTAATGCACACGCGGTCGAATCGTCGAATGAAAGAGGTTATTGAAGGTTATGTTTGAAACACGCGGAACCACTCGACGCGGAACTAGCGAACTAGTTGAGATCTCGAGATCTGTTACCATCTGTTACAGTGTTACCTGCAGCAGAAAAGTTAGAAAAGTCTGAGAGTAGGACATGCCCGCGTTTTCAGTTTTCAACCTGAAACCGTCCACTGGTGGGCTCTATGAGCATAAAATGGACGTGAATAAACAATAATCAATTATACGTAGCCATGTCCACGATATTTTCAGCGGGTAACCTAGTAAGAAATGACCCGTCGAATCGACGTCTATCGACGTCTATAGACGTCGATTCGACGGGTCATTTCTGGCTACACGCTACAACCAGTCTTCGGTTCTTTTACGAAATAATTTCCTATGCGCTTCGAAACAATTTCCTACGAGAAACCAAAAATTAAAGAATAAAATATGCTATGTTCGTTATGGAACACTTATTAAGCCATTATATATTCTCAAAATATTTAGTGCTTTATAAAATAATTTTTTATGTTTACATTTAAAAAACGATTTACATTCGATAATTTCTCTACTTCTCACGTTCTTTCCATGATTGTGCATTATATAAATTAACACTGTTTTTAAAGTACTCCCCCAGATATCATACTGGGACTTTTAAGTTTAAAGCGAGCTTTTGAAAGCGGCGATTCTTTGAAAGTGTTACAAAAAATCTATAAAAATTCATGTATCATCTTTGAGGTTTCAAAAAGTGATTTCTATGCTTACATAACAGGCTGGAACCAAGTTTTTTTTTTAGGGAGGGGAGCTGACAAGCGTCCCGTGCGGGAAAGCTGTGAGGCGAAAAGTAGATTCGGTTTCGAAATTTCCATTATCATTAATAAAAATTATTCTTCTAACGACAAGAGTAAACGTTCGTTTAACGCTCAATAGAGGCTGCCATGCAGTTTCCATTGATAAAAGTAGGCTGCGGTCCACTTGACGCTACAAATGCTTTAACGTTCTTCTTAATTCTTCTTCTTTTTTCATTGAAAGAAAGGAGAAGAGGAATGCTTCGAAGCATTTGTAGCGTCAAGTGAACTGTAGCCATAAACGCCTATTAAATGCTTAAAGAGGATCTATAACCCTTACGGAAAAAACACTCAAATATTGAGTGTTTTATACATTTAAATTTGAGCGTTAATACTCAATTTTGGGAGTTTACTCTGGAATTTTGGTGTAATTACTAAAATTTTGAGTGTTTATATTCAAACATTAATTGTGCACACCCAAAGATTGAGTTTATACTCAAATTGAGTGTATAGATTAAAAGATTGAGTGTATACACTCAATAACTGAGTGTTCACACTTAAGTTGAGTGTAAATACTGAACATTTAAAAGTTTACTCTCAACACTTGGGTATGACACTCAATAGATGAGTGTAAACCCTAATTAATTAAACCTTTGAGTGTTATTCTCAAGAGTCACTTGAGTGTTAACTCGCATGATTGAATATTAACGCTGAAATTCAGTATGAACGTCTGCAAATATTTGAGCACTGGTTAAAAATGGTTTTAAGTAAATGCAGGAAATTTAGAATATTGCGGTTGCATAATAAAATATTTTCTTAAATTAAAAATATACTTTTAATACTTCTTTTTTAAGTAAACTAGAAATTAATAATGTTTTTTAACATTAATATGTTTATTACAATGCTCCACAATAAATATTTGTACCAACAGAAAAAAAATTAAAATATGTTAAAACAAAACATTATATCTTTGAAAAAAGTCAATATTTGAATATTAGTCAATATTAGATGGAATATCATTTCATTGTACGAGAAATGTGATGTAATTAAAAGTAAAAAAAGTACAATAATAAAAATTTTCACACTTTTTAGTTATATTTCCCTTATAAAAAAAATTATTGAGCTTTTATAGTAACTATTGGGCTTTCAATAGTTTTTTGGCGGCCTAGGGATGTGCATCGGTTCTTTTTCGATTTTAAAGAATCGATTCCTTTCCTCCCTTTGGAATTTTGTGTAACTTTCATTAATGGAGTAAATATTTGTTGGCATGGTTGATAGTTTGTTTATAATTATTTATAACGATTACTTTATTAACATTTCTCGAGAACAATTATTATAAATAATTATAAACAAACCATCAACCATGCCAACAAATATTTACTCCATTAATGAAAGTTACACAAAATTCCAAAGGGAGAAAAGGAATTGATTCTTTAAAATCAGAAAAAAACCGATGCACATCCCTAAAACTATTGAAAGCCCAATAGTTACTATATATTGGATCTCAATAATTTTTTTTCATAAGGGTTGTGTAGAAAAATCAATATTTAACTAGTTGAGAATTTATTACAATGTATAATAAAACCAATAAAGTGTGCTTGTTCCTTCTGTCATTTGTTCAAATGATTGAACGAGCAAACCATGTTGTTCTCCACTTTGATGTCCTGCAGAAGGAGCCATAACATAACGCGTTGAACTTGAAGTGCTTGGTCTGCATAGAAATGTGGTATAATTAAAAATTAAAAAGAAACAATTATTTAAAATGTTAAGTAAGTTACATTTATGTAGAAAAGTCAATATTTAAGGTAGTTGTATCGCAAAACCCATTTTCATAGGAATCTTTTAAAAGTTGAACAGCATATTAATGTAAACACGCTCTACACACACGTGCAAGTAGAAAAAGCTTGACTATACCAAAGTTGAAATAATGGAAATCAAACTTAGCACTTTTTACATGTATCGTAGGACGAAAACGGCTTCCTATTATCACGTTTGTAATTGTAGCTATCAAACTACTCATACGATTTTAATGAAAAATAAAGAGATGACAAAAGAGACTTGTAAAAATATTCTTACAAAAGTACAAGTCTCTTGTCTATCTAGTTGAAGCAATTATTACACAAAGTACACAATTTCTCATAGCGGTAGACGCACACCCTCAGAAAAGATTTCTACATACAATGCTATTACTCTTGAATCTATCATAAAATAGGATCGAAATAGGGCCAATCATATTTAGTATTGAAACAATAATATTTTAGTCTTAACTAGAAAATTTCTTAAGTTTAGAATAAAATAATCTTGATACTATCCCTCTTAACTTTCTCAGAAAGATGCAGATATTTGTGACAATCCTATAATATTCTTGATTCAAGAATAGACGAATCTGAAAGAAATCTTATTCTATTCTTGTATAAAAAGAATAAAAAAAACAATGTTTTCTTTTTAATTTTTAAATAGTTCTTATTTTTTTTCTAATATTTTTATAGTTTAATTTGTATTCATGCGGTTCCGCATATATTCTATTTTATTAATTAAAATTACGCAGTTTTACAATTTTTGAGAACGCATCGACGGGATTTGAACCTAAGATGTCCGGGGTCGCAACCTAACACGCTAACGCTGAGCTAATCGTACGCTTGTGGTATCTATCATTATAACTGCTACATCAATAGACGTGCTTTTTAAAGTAGTTGCAACTGCAGATTGATGTGAATACGATGTTGTGTTTGTTTCAATCTAATTCATTATATGATAATATTCCTAATAAATAAAATATATTTAATTATTCTTATATATTTCATTATTAGAATAATTAAGTAGGCGCAATTTTTCATGTTAAAATTTAAATTTTTCATTGATGTTTACTTATATATACGTAAGCATTCTGCCAACCTTATTGATGAAAGAATTATTTAACATAAAATTAGTATCTTCAGTCGATTGAGAAGATTTAACCACATAATTATTCGAGTAATAATCTTTAGACAATTCCTACAATATAAAATTTTTAGATAATAAAATTTAAGTTGGTGCCTTTTAGCTATAGAATAAGGTAAATTGATTCTGTTGGCAGACGAATAGGCTATTTGTTTTTCTTCTCTATGCTTCCATTCTAATACATGATAATGGCTCAAGAGGATCTATTTCAGGAATGATATCTGGATAATGGATATTTAGATGCATCTTAGGTGTTTCGCGGCGCGCGGCCGTCGCGCGGATCGCGCCTAATATTATGGCGCTAACATTGCGCGTTATAAAACAATATTGAGATTAAATCAATAATTCCTATTCTCTTCTCTCGAATAAAATAAGATTGACTTAATAATCTTGAGACAAGAATAACATATATAAATTTAAGCTTATATATTCTTGCGTTTAGACTAAGCTTCACGCGTGAAGATTAGTCTAAACGCAAGAATATATAAGCTTAAATTTATATATGTTATTCTTGTCTCAAGATTATTAAGTCAATCTTATTTTATTCGAGAGACGAGAATAGGAATTATTGATTTAATCTCAATATTGTTTTATTTTTATACTACTTCAGATTGTGATGAGATTAAACATGTCAAGAATACTTTTTGTCTCGTTATTAGAAATCTTTTCTGAGGGTGCATATACGACAGCTAACCTATAAAGATCTTGCAACACTGCGCATATGAAGATTAAATATATGTAGTTCAGACATTGCCGCTAAAGCTTTAAGTCTTTTCTTCAATACTTTTTCTCTCATTAATATTCCTTCCCAGCTAACACAATAGCAAAACTGCTTAGCATTTGGCATCAATCTGCCGTCAATATGTTTGGTAAATATATTTTCCGAACATATTTGACGGCAGATTGATGCCAAATGCTAAGCAGTTTTGCTATTGTGTTAGCTGGGTTTGTAACGTTCAACAGACATTTTCGCTTCTATTTCTTCTATTCTATTCAAAATAACCTCGATAGCATACTAACGCGAGCTAATCTCGATGGTATACTGACATTACTGACGCGAGTAAAAACAGTAAAAACAGTACAAACTCAGTCAAAAGTTTTACACAGATAAGTAGAGTTTTCCGTACATTATCCGCATTATCGTATTGTAGTGTGACCATTATTTTTTACTAATACTGTCGCAATACAACTACCTTAACTAGTTGGATATATGTTATTACATTGTATAATAGAACCAATCCGAATGAAGTGCGCTTGTTCCTTCTGTTATTTGTTCAAATGATTGAACAGGCAAACCAGATGGTTCTCCACTTTGATGTTCTGCAGAAGGATCCATAATATAATCCGCTGAACTTGAAGTGCTCGGTCTGTATAGAAACGTGATGTGATTAAAAATAAAAAGGAGAGAGTAATTATTTAAAATTGTTATAGTTGTAGGTTATATTTGTGTAGAAAGGTCAATATTTAACTATTTGGAACCATTATATTGTATGATATAAGTTATAAAAGCAAAACAAATAATTACTTATCAAGTGCGCTTGTTTCTTTTCTCGTTTGTTTAAAAGATTGAACGGGTGATTCTTGACTTTGAAGTTCTGCAGTAGGATTCGTATCAAAACCTGTTGTAATTGATGTGCTTGGTCTGCATTGAAATACGGTACAATTAGAAATGGAAATATTTAAAATATTAACGTTGTAAATCATTCTTTTGAAGAGAAGAGTAAATATTTCAATAATATCATCATTCTATTGTATTATATGTATAATCAACCAAATAATTACCCATCAAGTGTCCTTATTTCTTTTTTCGATTGTTCACATGATTGAAGAGTCAAATCAACTGTTTCCTGACTTTGACCTACTGCATTGGGATCCGTAATATAACACGTTGAACTTGAATTGTTTGGTCTGCATAGAAATGTTTTGTGACCAAAAATAGAAAAGAAAGAGCAATTATTTAAAATGTCACAATTATAAATTACATTTGTATAGAAAAGTCAATATTTAACTAGTTGAGTATCATTACATTGTATAATAAAACCAATATGAATAAAGTGCGCTCGTTCCATCTGTCCCCAAGGAGAACAGAAAGTCAAGAAAAAGTCAAAATGACGTCAAAATGACGGAAAAATGATTGCAAAATGATCAAAAAATGACTGTTTGCAATCATTTTTCCGTCATTTTGACGTGATTTTGACTTTTTCTTGACTTTCTGTTCTCCTTGGGGTCATTTGTTCAAATGATTGAACGGGCCGATCAGATAGTTCTAGATATTGATATTCTGCAGAAAGATTTGTATCATAACCCGTTGAACTTGAAATGGTTAGTCTGCGAAATAGTGCAATTAGAAATGAAATTATTTAAAATATTAACGTTATATTCTTTTGCAGAAGAGTAAATATTTCAATATTAAGATATCATTATATTGCATAATGTAAACAAACAAATAATTACCCATCAGGTGCCCTTGTTTCGTTTCTCGATTGCTCACAAGATTGAAGAACCAAATCAACTATCTCCTGACTTTGACGTTCTGCATCGGGATCTATATTATAATTCGCTGAACTTGAAATGCTCGGCCTGCATTGAAAAACGGTGCCATTAGAAACGGAATTATTCAAAATATTTACGTTGTATAAATTACTCTCTTGCAAAAGAGTAAAAATTTAAATATTGAGATATCATTGTGTATTGTATGATATAAGAAAGACGAATAATTACTCATTAAGTGTGCCTGTTGTTTCTGTAGTTTCTTTAAATGGTTGAACGGGCAAGCTAGATGTATCTTGAATTTGACGTTCTGCAGAATTATCCGTAATATAATTTACTACAGTTGAAGTGCTTGATCTGCATTAAAATACGGAGCAATTAGAAACAATTAGGAATTATTTAAAACATTAACATTGTAAATTATTCTTTTGCAAAAGAGTAAATATTTAAATATCAAGATATCATTATGTTGTATAATATAAGCAAAAGGAATAATTACTCATCAAGTGCGCCTGTTTTTTCTATCGCTTCTTTAAATAATTGAACAGGCAAACCAGGTGGTTCTTGTTCTTGACTTTGACGTAAAGGGATATTTTTTTCTGTAGAAGGATCCATAATATAACCCGTTGAACTTAAAGTGCTTGGTCTGGATTGAAATACGGTGCAATTAGAAATGATATTATTTAAAATATTAACGTTATAAATTATTTATTTATTTGCAGAAGAGTATAAATATTTCAATAGTAAGATATCATTACATTGTATGATGTAAACAAAACAAATAATTACCCATCACATGTCCTTGTTTCTTTTCTCGATTGTTCACAAGATTGAAGAGCCAAATCAACTGTTTCTTGACTTTGACGTTCTGCACTCGGATCCATATCGGTACCCGTTGAACTTGAAGTGCTTGGTCTGCATTAAAAACGGTGCATTTAGAAACGGAATTGTGTAAAATAACGTTGTAAATCATTACTTTGCAAAGGAGTAAATATTTAAATATCAATATATCATTACATTGTATGATAAGAAAAACGAATAATTACTCATTAAGTGCGCCTGTTTTTTCTGTCGGTTCTTTAAATGATTGAACGGGCAAACTAGATGTGTCTTGACTTTGACGTTCTGCAGAATTATCCATAATATAATCCACTAAAGTTGAAGTGCTTGGTCTGCATAGAAATGTGGTGTAATTAAAAATAGAAAAAAGTAATAATTTTTAAAATACTAAACTGTACATATTACTTAATGCTATTATATACTTAGGCCGGTATTCATAGTCGGTTCTTAAACTTAAGACCGTCTTAAGTACGATCTTAAGATGTAATAAACCAATCACAGAGCCGTATTAGTATCATAAGACATTATTTAAGACGGTCTTGAAATAAGATCCGACTATGAATACCGGCCTTATTCACCGTAATAGAGTGAATAAAGTTTTGTAAGTAAGTGTGAGAAGGAAAGGAAGAAAGAGAAAGAGATAGAGAAAGAATGCTATACATCTCTTTATATAGGGTTAATTCGTGCTTAAATAGGATGATTATCTCTTATCGGCAAATAATTATACTATCGCAGTTGATTTCTTTTGTGACAATGCATCTACATTTAAACAGAAACTCATTCGCTTACTTTCATAATATACATTATAGATATTATTTTGTTATTGCTCTTTTTATACCTATTTTATTTTAATCCTGTAAACTGCAGGTTTCTCATTTGTATATACTAAAGGGTTTTTCTCACAAATAAAGATTATTATTATTACTAGGGGAAAGTGGGGTAATAGTACGCACCTAAGGTAAATCTGTTAATAAAAAATGGCTTTTATATTAATATCGCTCAATAAATGTTGTTGTTAAACATTTATTGAGCGATATTTAGAACGATGCAAAGTCGGGCAAAAATGAAAGTGGCGGGTAATAGTTTGCAGTTTGGAAATTGCTAAAATTTGTGTCGACAGCGGATAAATTTCGAACATTTCTGCTTAAATCATTAGTTTTAAGTATAGTTAATGTGAGTGTTAATAAATAATTAAAAATTAAACGCGAAACTTTAAAAATAAAGGGATATAAAAAAAATTTTTTTGCAAGTAGAATTGACTCATGACACTGGCTTCAACGCACGATTATTTCGACATAAATATATATATAAATTCGAATATAAATAAACTATATATATAAAATCGAGATAAATAAAAGCCGCGCACTATTTCCCGATTTGTTATTCTGGAACAATTTTGTCAATTACTCGCAAACCGCAAATGAATTTATGGGACCAACGCGGCAAAAGGTTCCTAAGGGATCATATTTCACTATGTTATATCAATTACAGTAGCAAATAAAAATTGCCCACTTACAAGCTTAACTCCTGTCGCTTCAAAATTGTAAGAAACGGGCACGTTTTCTTTTTCGTATCCTCCGTTCAAACAAAGCTTTGAGCTGGGATAAAATGTATCTATATTATCTAGAATTGACGTAAGCTTTGAATTTTGTCACTCACGTGTCACCAGCTATCGTCGCAGTCTCAAGCTTGAGGTGCGCACTATTACCCATTGAGTCATATTTCCCTACTTTCCCTTACATTTTGAATTTTTGTAATGCTAATGTCAAACAATTAATGTCTAACTGAATTAATGTCTGACTGAATTTGTGGTTAATAGATAAGTGAAACACGGTATGATATAAAATTAAGTTAGGGAGAAACACTATTTTAACGTAATTGATCTATTCTAGCTTTAGTTGAGATGAAGAAATGTACATAAATACACGAATAATTATATTAGGCTACCAAAATCCTGTCCTGATTATAAAATGGCGTAGGGGAGACCGGGGCTCGTTGGCACAAGAGGCAAGTTGGCAATGCGTTCCGTTTATGTATTTATAGCGAAAAAAACAATGGAAAAGTTATCACAAAATATTTCTTATATACCATACTTTCCCCAAGTTTTATTTTAATCAAACAAATATTACAGAAAAAGAGAAAACTCTGATTCAAGAGGTGGCAAGTAAATTTTCGAGCGTTTCAAGATATCGTATTAATGTTCTTAGGCTTGAGAAGTAAATCAAAGTGACGTATCATTAGTTAAAAAAAAAGTTTCTGTTACTATACGACATGTTATTTTGACTAACAACAGTAATTTATTGTAATAAAATGACTGAAATAAAACGTATGTAGGGATGGGGTATGTTGGCTCATATCAAGACACCCTTAGCTTGACGCTTGTTGTTGCCGCGCGCGTGAGACCTGTTTGAGCATGTGATTTGCTACTTCAATGCTGATAGAAGCTAGATATATATTCATATTAATATTTATGTCGAAGAAAGCTACATCTAAAATAGTTTACAATTGTTTTTCTGTAACAGCATTTTGCTATTCGATCATTACAAAATAACTTTAAAAGATACAATCTTTATCAAGAAGTACGTATCTATTACCCGTTTTGTGTTTCTATTACGTTTTCATTAATTTAACATGGACTTTTGTCGCATAGCCAACTTACCCTACTATCGGGGTAAGTTGGCTACAGAGCAGCATGTTCGCATTTCACTTATTACAAAGAAACTGTACAGTATATAGGAGCGTTCCTGGCATGAAAATGTAGAGAAAAGTTCTCTTTATCATATTAGTACTGTTTAATCATGATAATTAGTTGTATAAAAACTCAAATGTCGAAATTGTGAAAACGGTGCCAACGAGCCCCGGTCTCCCCTATCTCTCTAATTAAACTTGTGATATTTTGTAAGTTACAATGACGTTCCTTCTTAATTTGATTGTATTAGTGGAGGCAAATTAGGTTTTTATCTCGGAACCGGTTAAAACTACTCGGATTTGAACGTTTTTTTTTAATGTAGGTAATTAAAAACACTACAATGTTTATGGGTTAAAAATGGACGCTAATTGTTTATTTAATAAATTTAATTTAATAATAAATAAATTTAAAGCGTCAATTTTTAACCCATAAACATTGTGGTGTTTTTAATTACCTACATTAAAAAAAAAAACGTTCAAATCCGAGTAGTTTTAACCGGTTCCGAGATAACGCACTTTTTTGGTCTAATTTGCCTCTATGCAAATTAGGTTTTTATCTCGGAACCGGTTGAAACTACTCGAATTTGAACGTTTTTTTTTAAATGTAGGTAATTAAAAACACTACAATGTTTATGGGTTAAAAATTGACGCTAATTGTTTATTTAATTTTAATAAATTAATAATAAATAAATTTAAAGCGTCAATTTTTAACCCATAAACACACACACACACACACATTGTAGTGTTTTTAATTACCTATATTAAAAAAAAAAAACGTTCAAATTCGAGTAGTTTTAACCGGTTCCGAGATAACGCACTTTTTTGGTCTAATTTGTCTCTATTATATATATTATATCGGTTGTGTTTCACTTTTTTATCTATTGCTTACTGTATATATACGTCGCCTGAAACTCCTGAAAGTGACGTTTTTTTTCCCAATATATAATTTATAATAGAAACCGTCTTGATGTGAGTTTGCGTTTAAACATAAGATGACGAATACGTCTTATCACCAATTAAAACGGTCGAAAATCATAGAATGTTCTCACGAAAAATTGTCAAAATAAATTAGGTTGCTGCTATATGTATACACAAATAATTTCAAGGGTAACGAATAAAACATTAATACTACTATGCTGACATTTGCAGACCTACAACGTATATTCAAATATTATAAAGAACCGTTGATTGTTTGCTAATAGAAATTTTTATCAATCACTAATCATCTATATAATATGTGGAGAGCAGATTTCAGTTGTCCATATCATATAGATTTTATTAAATAGAGCTATTTAATTTGAATACCTAACAAAGAAACCTCGCAAACTCGAAAATTCTGATTTTAATAAAACTTCGCACACCTGTAGGGGGAGTAAAAAGATGAATTTAAATATTTTTTGTAGCTGCCCAAAAATGGTTTTAAGGGGTAAAACCACTTCTCATATGTAGAGCGGTTTTTACTTTTCTCGATATATCTCGAAAAATATTTGAGATATCAAAAAATGTTTCTTATAAAAGTTTTATAGTAAAATTTCCTCTATTCAACAACGTTAATAATATTTTTTAAAAATCATTTTTTAACAAAATTTTGATTAAAAATTAGAAAAAAAATTTTTTTCAAAATTTTATTAATGTGGTTAAATAGAGATGTTTTTACCATAAAACTTTTATTTGAAACATTTTTTGATATTTCGAATACTTTCCGAAATATACCAAGAAAAGCAAAAACCCGCTCTACATATGAAGGGTGATTTCACCCTTTAGAACCGTTTCTGGGCAGCAACAAAAAATTTATAAATTCATCTTTTTACACCCCCCCCCCCCTACATGTGTGAAAAGTTTTATAATAAGAACACCTATGTGTATTTAACCGCAACGAATAATTTTTTCAAAAATTTATTTATTTTTGCATCTCTTATATAAAAAAATATCTGTTGCGTTATTTAATATTATAAACATAATTAAGAATTTTTAATTGACTATATACTGGCAATGATTTATAATCGTGGCAACGATTATAATCGTCGTGACAGATCGTCACCGTGTTTCGACCAAAGATTCTGGTCATTTTAAATTGATGTAATTTTAGATGCTTATAATATAAGTGTCTTGATTAAATCTATATGTATATATATAAGTACCGTCGTCTGTCTGTATGTCTGTCTGTCTGACCGCGAACTACTCATTCGTTTGTGGACCGAATTTTTACCAAGGGTACATGAAATAGGGGTAGAATTTCCCGGGGAGTGCCATAAAGTGTATAGTTTTTTGCTACCGATTTTCTGGAAACCGGTTTTTCTAATTTTTCAAATTTTTCGGGAAATAATTGACCGAATCTCAAAGAATTGTATGTGAAACAGGGGTAGAATTCTCTGGGGAGTGCTGTAAAGTGTATAATTTTTCGTTACCGATCTTTTTGGAAGCCGGTTACAAAATTTTTCCAATTTTTCGGAAATTAATTGACTGAATCTTAAAGAATTGTATATGAAGTAGGGGTAGAATTTTTCGGGGATTGCCATAAAGTGTATAATTTTCGAGTTCGCGAGGTTTCCTTGTAAGTATAAATCACATATTTTATATATCTGCTTCGAATTTTAATACTATAATGTCAAATATATAAATATCTAATCTAAATTTTTGAATTGTATATATCTATAATGCATAAAAGAACGTGAAAATAAGCGACTCAGCTTATTTAAATGATGCGAAATAATTGAAATACTATATTATTATTACGATTTGAGAACCACATTTAAGATTGAAATTGCAAATAAGTGTTGCATGGGTGCCCCGATAAAAACTTTTATTCGCTTAATTTTTTCAGCTATTGATTGTTTATCATTATATTTATTTTATAGTCTTTAGTATTTTAATAATTTTTTGAACGTGTACTTACTCATCTCGACTCAGGTTTCTTGTGGAATGTCTTCTTAAATGTTTTCGTAAACGTGCAGTATTTGTTAAGAAAGATATTGTTTTACTACAATCATTACATTTTGCCTTATATCTCGGTAACTCCGAGTAATATTGTCTCAAGTCGTCAGATAATGTGAAAGTGTCATTATTGAGAAATATTTCATGTCTATTTAAGTGTTTTATCATTATTGCTGTGCTGTTTGATGGATGAGCCATATGAATTTCTATTTTACAAATTGCGCACTTTACCAGCGAAGGTTTCAATTCCTCGAAATAATTCCACAACTTGTTGCGTTTTCTTTTCGGTGCCATTATAACCGTCCTGTAATACAGATTTTCTGATATATACAAAATGTGATAGAGTGCACCTTAAAAAGCGCTTGTAGAATTTCTCACAAAGGTAAAAAAGAGGTATAGTTTTTTTTTAAATTAGAGTGTATGTTTATACATACAAAAAAATAATCATTCGACAGCCAAGAAAAGCACTTTACTTATTTTATTATACTTCTTTTAAATAAGTTTTCTCATAACAATAGTATCTTGTGTGGCAAGTGTGGAAAACAACGAATTATGTCGCGCGTGAAGTTGCCGCATGAGCCGAAGGCTTATGGTGCATTCACACGAGTACGAGTGTGAATGCACCATAAGCTGAGGCAAATGCGGCAACTTCACACGCGACGTAGTTCGTTGTTTGCCGCACATGTCACACACAATATTTTTTGTAATGCCCCATGTGCGAATGTCGGACTTCTGCCAGAGTTGCCGGCATGGCCCAGAAGTGGCACAATATTGGTTGCCAAGACTTGATGGGTGGTACTGCCCCAGTACGGATAAACCGCTAGATCAGTATTGTGCCAGTCTCGGTGACCAGTACCCCCATGCAACCATATTCTGTTCTGAACCGAGTCTCGTCTCAGTACTGACCGTGTATAAGGCCAGAAATGATATTGATCTACGGCCGAGAGTCGGCTCAGAACTGGGCATGTATTGGGTCGACTTAGAAAATTTTCGCTCGGGCGGCGCCGGAGGTAACAACCGCGCGAAAGCAACACGCTGCGAGGGAACTTAGAAAGCTTTTTGCTCGAGCGGCGCCGGAGATAACGACCGCAGCGCGGAAGCAACACGCCGCGAGGGAAATTTTCGCTAGAGCCCACGCCGGAGGTAACGACCGCGCGAAAGCAACACGCCGCGAGGGGATTTAGAAAGCTTTTTGCTCGAGTAGCGCCGGAGGTAACGACCGCGGCACGAAAGCAACACGCCGCGAGTATGATATGGCAATCAATGTTGTCCCCGTACTAGTACTCTGTGTCGGGCCAAAGTTGGCGCCAAGAGTTGGCCCAATACTGGCAATCAGTGTTGTCCCCGTACTAGTACTCTGTGTCGGGCCAAAGTTGGCGTCAAGACTGGGACCCGTGTTATCATTCCGACATTGTCCCAGTAATGACCCTGATCTTAGCTTGTACTGGCCCAGAATCGTCAGCCAGTACTGGTAACTCTGGCACCAGTACTAAGCCAGCACTGAGCCTTTATGAGATTCGCACATGGGGCCTGTCGGAAAGTTCGATTTGAGATTAAAAAATTAATTGAAATTAAATTCAAATAAGAAATAGTATTTGGCTTTATATTTATTCATCGCCAAAATAAAATGTGATATTTGAACAATTATTAATATTAAACGTAATGTTTTTTGAAGATGTTTGCAAAGATCGTTCAGAATTTTGATTAACCACCCCAGAATCTTCATTATTTGATTGCGGTGCATTTATATTCACTTCGCAGAAATTTTGTGATCTTCTTATTATTTGTTGACGGGATTGATGTTGAAGTAGCAGGAATATTGGAGTTCGTTACATTAACGAATTGGGTGATTTTCTCAGATATTCGTCGTTTGTTGCTCACTGAATCCTCTATATAACTTTCGGCGACCTGATTAGACTTCCATCCCTCGTGACGTTTCAATGTTGTAATGTCGGCTCCAGCATCAGCAAGTAAAGTTGCTGAAGTTCGTCGGAAAGTGTGACCAGTATAATTTTTGGGATCTGGTAAATTTAAATACTTGGCGATTTCTTTTGGCATGCCCTCGAATTTGTTAATCCCAATCGGTTGTTGGGTATACATTTCCCATTTTGATAATTCAAAAAGAATCAGTTAGATTTCGAGTTGGCTGGACGTAAAGCTATATATATTTTTTTAATTTTGTGGAATGCGCCGTTGATTGTGAATGATCGTTTGATATGCGTTTTAGTATTTGGGAGGCTCACGGAGGATCGTCGATGAGTCATAATTTTTTACATCATTGACGGTGATATTGCAAAGTCGATCTCTCCTACACGCGCCAGTTATTCCGAGAATCAGAGCAGTCTGTAATTACCATAGCAATGAATCTTTTTGTAAATTTAAGTGTCTAAATTTTGATTTTTACCTTTGTTGCCAAATATTTATTATCCGGGGCTTCATTTATACATTTTTCAATTTTATCCGATGTGATAACTTTTGATTTTTTGCAGACAAATCCGGTTAATTGTCTTTTCAAGATTGCACTGAGTTTCGCATAATTTTTTATATTGACGTCTTGATGTATATTCAAAGTACTTTTTAGCATCAAGTAGTGAGACCAAAGGGTTGATGGTTTCGCACTTTTTGACAATTCATCAAAATATGCCATTAAGACATTTTCCGAAAATGAGGTTGTATTTTTAGATGCTCTCCATTCCATAAAATTTTCATAAATACTGATATTTATCTTTTGATTTCTTCGGTAGTAAATTCTCTGTGGCAGATCCAGCTGCTTTCCACCGGCGTGGACGGTCTTGGACACTAATTGTTTTCTTTATTTATTTTATTCTTCTTGAATGATGACGGTTGTAACGAATTGACGTTTTGCCTCGCGTGAATTTTTAAAACAAAAACTCAACCGTGAAAAAAGGAGGTTTTTTACACACTAGTGCGGTAAAGTAAGTCATAATAAAGGTGCTTTTCTCGTACTAGTGATGCGGTAAAGTAAGGCATATATTGAATCGTTGAGAAATAAGCCACTTTTTCGCACGCTAAACAGCAATCGAAAATCGAACTTTCGCGACAGGCATTACAAAAAGAATATTTTCTTACTAATAGTTTTCAAACCTTTATGTCTATTACTTTATTATAAAGTTTTATGTATCCCGCAAATCTACCATAAAATCATAGTAAGAATTACATTTACTCAAAACAATATTCTTGACTTATGTCAAGATATTTGATAACTATTAGTAAGAAAATATTCTTGGTTGTGAGAAAACTTACTTAAAAGAAGTATAATAAAATAAGTAAAGTGCTTTTCTTGTGGATGTAGAATGATTATTTTTCTGTGTGTATGGATATATATAATTTAAACTTTTTTAATTACCAGATCACGTATAGATATACAAAAGCTACATTTTTCTAAAAAGGGCAACTAACGCCAATAACCAAATGTCCGTGCTCTATACAAACTCATTATTGAAAAAAATCTTGATATAATATTTGATGTTATAATTTTATTTGTATTTTTTACTATAAAAACAATGATATCAGAATTCTTGCACCAAGTAAATATGATAAATTAGTAACATCTGATGTTTCTTTGAACTATTTACAATAATATCCCAAAGTTTGCATCAAGTGAATAGGATAAATTAGTAGTGACATCTGATTTTCTTAATAATGTTCCTTTATTATAGTTGTTGGGTACGTGCTCTTTTTTAGATCTTTATAATATTTGTTGTGTACGTGTTCTTTTTCAGATAGGGGAAGGTTGGGCAAAACGGGGTACTGAGGTAAAACGGGGTACCCCCTTTATTTCCCCCTCACGTGGCGCTATCCATCGAATTTCTTAAAAATTTTATTATTCGACAATGAGCCATTGTTTTGACAGTCACTGGCTTCATTGTAATGCGTAGTTTCATCATTTTCACAAGTCGTGCCCAGTTTGAACACCGTATTAGAATATTGCGACATCATATTTGCTGTTTCAACTAGAAACGTGAGTAAGTATTATTTTGAACTCTTTGTTACACTATCCTGCAGCATGGTTTTTTGAGTTCCCAAAACAGTATAGATGTTTTTATTTTCAATGCATAAGTTTTGCGTTATTAAATGATGAAGCCTAAATGATGCTTCGGGGCAAAACGGGGTGGGGCATAACTACCCAATATCGGGGTACGACTCAGGAAGGATCTACTGACAGTGAAGTTGTTAAAGATGACCAGTGCCTCTACTGCCGTGATTATTCCGACGAAGGATGGATTCGTTGCGCCGTGGCCGCTTGTGCGCGATGGGCACATAACTCTTGCGCAAGAATTGACGATGAAGATGAAGATATTGTGTATATCTGTGTTTTGTGTAAAAATAAATAATTATGGAATATATACGTTTGTCTCAACTAACAATAAACATTTTGTTCCTTTACTTGGACGGTTCAATTTTGAAATTAAATATTTAGGACGAGTAAATGGAGGTACCCCATTTTACCTCGCCATTTTATGGGGCAAAACGGGGCAAAAGAAACTTTTTCAAAGATTGCTTTCTGAATCAATTATTCGTACATGTTTGTTAGTTTCAATCATTGTCATATATAAAGAAGGGTTTAATAAAGGGATCCGTGTGGAAAAAAATGGATGTTTTTTTATATTTAATAATTATTCTATGTGGTTAAACATTAAGTACCCCGTTTTGCCCCACCTTCCCCTAATAATAAAGAAACTATAATAAAGAAACGTCATTTAAAAAATCAAATGTTACTAATTTATCTTATTCACTTAATGCAAATTTTGGGGTATAATTGTTTTTGTAGCAAGAAAAAAAATTATATGACAAAATTAGATCAAAAATTTTTTCACTAAAGATTGTGTATGGAGCACGTATACTTGGCGCATTTTATTCACTTTTTTTTTAAAAAAGTATGTTTTTTGTACGGATATTTCTTTTTTTTTATAATTACTCCATGAAAATATAAAACCTTTGATATATTAATTTACAAATAAAAGGACGTGGACAATACAGAAGCAATGGTATTGTTCTGCAGTAGGATTCGTATCATAACCCGTTGAACTTGAAATGCTCGGTCTGCATCGAAATGGTGCAATTAGAAATGGAATTATTTAAAACATTACCGTTATAAATTATTCATTTGCAGAAGAGTATAAATATTTCAATAGTAAGATATCAATTGTATGCTGTAGACAAAACAAATAATTACCCATCACATGCCCTTGTTTCCTTTCTCGATTGTTCATATGTTTGAGGATCCAAATCAACTGTTTCCTGACTTTGACATTTTGAGGTAGGATTCGTATTATAACCCGTTGAAATTGAAGTGCTTGATCTGCATTGAAATACAGAGTAATTAAAAATGGAAAATATGTAGATGGAATTATTTAAAACATTAACGTAAAATATTCTTTTGCAAAAGAGTAAATATTTAAATATTTAAAGATATCATTATATTGTATGATATAAGCAAAACGAATAATTACTTATTAAGTGCGCCTGTTTTTTCTGTCGTCTCTTTAAGAATATTTTGGATGCACCGTCCCAACCAAAAGTATGCTAGAAATAATAAAAACACCGATATTAATTCTCCAAGGATTCAAAGACAAAAAAGTGTACATAAATAGTTACGGTAAATCTAATAGAGTGTAAAAGACATAGATTTAGTGACTGTAAATAACTGTTACTGCTATTTTTTTTTTCAAAAAATCTCGAAAACAAATTTTTGTAAATCAATGACACACCTTTCCAGAATCTCATAAATGACATAAGGGGTCTAAATGACCCCAGCATGAAAAATGTCTCGTAACTAATTGATTTTTTGATCTTTAGTTATGCCAATTTTTTTCAATGTTGTTCAAGGTCTAGACAAGAGAATAAAATGATGATATTGTTAAAATTTCAATTTCAACATAGTATAAAAATTTAAGATCGCCAAGAGTTAAAATCGTGGCTCCAAAATCAAAAAAATTAAAAATAATAAATAAATAAATATGAGCTCCATTTTTGGCAGGAACATTTGAAAATATATCATTCTAAAGGGTCTGGGGTCCGCTGGACCCCGGGTGGCATTTAAGGGTTAATAGCATTTTTTAATGTTTACACTTTTTTCTATAAATTTGGATATTCAAAAATTGATAACTTTTTATCAAAATTGTGAATTGATCTGAAATTTAG
This sequence comes from Temnothorax rugatulus, assembly GCA_035220575.1. Taxonomy (NCBI): domain Eukaryota; kingdom Metazoa; phylum Arthropoda; class Insecta; order Hymenoptera; family Formicidae; genus Temnothorax; species Temnothorax rugatulus. The sequence goes on from JASTWL010000171.1 coordinate 142,378, forward strand.
CTCCAAACTTTGAAAGTCAATACAGAATATGATAGTAAATTTTCATCAACTTTGTAGCATTTTGACAAACTCTCCAGAACATCCTTAAATAATAATTGAAAAGGCAAACCAGATAGTTGTCCACTTTGTCGTTCTGCAGTAGGATCCATACTATGATCCGCTAAACTTGAAGTGCTTGATCTGCATTAAAATACGGTGCAATTAGACATGGAAAATATGTAAATGGAAATTATTTAAAATATTAACGTTGTAAATAATTACTTTGCAAAAAAGTAAATATTTAAATATCAATATATCATTATATTATATAATATAGACAAAGCGAATAATTACTCATTAAGTGCGCCTGTTTTTGTTGTTGTTTCTTTAAATGATTGAATAGGCAAACTAGTTGTATCTTGACTTCGTTTACGTTTTGTAGAAGGATTCATACGATAACCCGCTAAACTTGAAGTGCTTGATCTGCATTGAAATACGGTGCAATTAGAAATGGAATTGTTTAAATTTAAAATATTAACGTTGTAAATCTCTCTTGCGAAAAAATAAATATTTAAACATCAATGACATCATTATATTGTGTAATATAAGAAAATCAAATAATTACCCAGACAGCAATGTCCAAAATCGGCTTTTAGCCATCTTTTAGTCATCTTTTTCGTAAGACGTCTAAAAGATATCTTTTAGGCGTCTTATGTCCCGCGTTTGGACATACGTGCTGTCTGGGTACTCATTAAGTGTGCCTGTATTTTCTGTCGTTTCTTTAGTAAATGATTGAACGAGCAAACCAGATGAACCTATCCTGACCGTAAAATAGTATATCTCTTTAATTAAACTTACGATATTTTGTACGTTTCAATAACGTTTTTGAGAAATGTCACTGAAAGAGACGTTTTTCCTAATAAATGATTTATAATAGAGGCTGTCTTAATTTTTTAGGTGTTTTCTAAGTAAGTATACAAACTTGAAGAAGATATTCCTTGGCTTATTTTAAGAAGAAAAGATCTTATAAACATGTGTTCTAAACTGCTTTGTTTTCAAAATAGTGTCAACGTCACACGCCCCACCCTGCTGAAAAAGCTCGATTAAAACTATTAGAAAATCCTATTCGGTATAATATAAGATTGAATTGTGTTTTTGAACCTGCATTTTCCATTAAAACATACTTACTCTCAAATCGGCTGTACTTTGTTGAACTGAAACTTATGCCAATATTAGTATAAATAAGTTTCTATGGTTTTGATGAATCAGATGGATTTGATAGAAATATTCGCATTCCGTCCTATATGTTTTAATATGTCTATATTGGTTCCGATTATATATGGCATAAGTTCCAGTTCAACCAAGTACAACCGATTTGAGAGTAATTATGTTTTAATGGAAAATGCAGGTTTAAAAACACAATTCAATCTTATTAGACCGAATAGGATTTTCTAATGGTTTTAATCGAGCTTTTTCAGCAGGGCAGGTAGATTTAAAAATGTCTCATCGATACTGGAAAATAATTCTTAATACCACATACACGCATATCAAATTTGAATGAAATATCTTTAAACATAATTCCTTTTCCAGATTTTAGAAATTTTTATTTTTTTTTCACAACTTTGACATCCTGTATTTTAAAAACAAAATAGTTTAGGATACATGTTTAGAGGACTTTATCTTCTTAAATAAGCCAAGGAATATCCCCTTCAAGTCTATGTTCTTACTTAGAAAACACTCTGTATATCTGCATCGAATTTCTGCAGTATTAATGTCAAACAAATAAACATCTAATCTAAATTTTTGGGCTATATCCATGATGCATAAAGAAAAGAACGCGAAAATAAGCGACTCAAATTTATTTAACTTATGCAAAATAATTGAAATATTATTATTATTACAATTTGAAAGACGTATTTATGATCAAAATTGCAAATAAATATTGTATGGATGCCCTGACAAAAACTTGTGTTTGCGTTTTTTCTTTAGTTGTTGATCGTTTTATTGCATTTATTTTATCGTCTAATATTTTAATAATTTTTGAATGCGTAAGTACACATTACATTTATTTCATAATCTTTAGTATTTAAATAATTTTTTGAATGTATACTTACTTATCTCGACTCTGGATTCTTGTGGAATGTCTTCTTAAATGTTTTCGTAAACGTACAATATTTGTTAAGAAAGACATTGTTCTACCACAATCATTACATTTTGCCTTATGTCTCGGTAACTCCGAGTAATATTGCCTCAAGTCGTCAGGTAGTGCGAAAGTGTCATTATTGAGAAATATTCCATGTTTAATTGATAAGTGTGCTCTGAATATTGGCACAAGCCTTGATGGATCGGGTATCTGAATTTCTTTTTTACAGATCGTGCACTTTATCAGCGAAGATTTTATATTCTCGAAATAATTCCACAACTTGCTGCGTTTTCTTTTCGGTGCCATTCTAACCGTCCTATAATACAGATTGTCTGATAGTAAATGTGATACAGTGAGCGCCTGAAAAAGCGCTTGTATATTTTGACAGTTGTGTGTATCAAGGAGTTAACAGTGTAATAGAAATAGTAGAGATTCTATAGTGTAACAGAGATTCGCCAAAGATCACGTGATCGTGAGATTACGCTGATTGGTCAGAGTAAACTGTGTGTTCATGTAGCTGCTGCCATATTGAATTTTATATAGCGACAAAGTGTGTTTTGTTGTCTTCTGGTAGAGGTTAGTACATTTTATTTTGACATCTTTTTTATTATTTATAGACTTTTACTTAATGAATTATTTTTATTGCATTATTAAATGCTTTGCATTAATTGTTGCATATTTTTTGCACAGAATTTAGCCTCGCTGTGCCAGCCAATTGTGCTGCAAATCGCTGTACTGACAATAGTAACAAGGGTTACGCAATATTTAATTTTCCATCTAACGAAAACGTTCGGAAAAAATGGATAACAGCTCTTGGAAGGAGCTCCGATTGGCGACCCACATGCAGCTTCTCAAAGAATTTGTGAGGTGAGTGATAAGAAATAATTTCTATTAGTTTATTATCAACTGTAATAAAACTTTTAATAACTAGTGTTTCTATAATCTACATTTGTCCTATTTCTCAATCTGTAATATTTTTTTTATATTTCAGGTTTATTTTAATTCATACGATATACAGTTTGTTGCTGGATGGAAGCAATTACGTAGAAATGCCATACCATATGTCACTTCTGTGTATGCCCGTATGATACGGTCATAAGGAGGCTAATAGAAAAAATCAACTAATTGTAAGAAACCAAGAGAAATCCATGAAGCCACTTGAAACTGCAGACCATGCGTATTATTCGGAAAGTCCAGCAAAGAAGCTTTTACTTCTGCAGCTCCGCTCTAATAATATTTTGCCACGCACTTATGTGTCTGAACACAATTATTTTGCTCACACTGTAGTGCGATTCTGTAACTCGTTATGCGTCGTTATGTGCTCATAACGACAGTCGCGCAGCTTTTTTCCCATATAGTATACCTGCACAACAATATAACGATACCGACACTGTCGTTAAGAGTTACAGAATAGGGGTACTGGGAAGGAGAATGAGGAGTATTTTGTAAAAAAAATATCTAGTGACGCAAAGAAAAAAATTGGGCTTGGTAAATAATGAAAGAAATACGCATGCTGATCACTGTCCATTATTGTCAATAATTTATTGAGAAATCCGATTTTTATGGAGCAAGACTTCTTTGCTGGACTTTCCGAACAATACGCATGGTCTGCAGTTTCAAGTGGCCTCGTGGACTTCTTTCTTAGTTGATTTTTTCTATTAGGCTCCTTATCATACGGGCATACACAGAAGTGACATGGTATGGAATTTCTACGTAATTGCTTCCGTCCAGCAACAAACTGTATATTGTATGAATTGAAATAAACCTGAAATATAAGAAAAATATTACAGGACTGAGAAATAGGACAATTATAAATTAGAAACACTAGTTATTAAAAGCTCTATTCCTTTTACAACTGATAATAAACTAATAGAAATTAATTTCTATCACTCATCTCACAAATTCTTTGAGATGTGGGTCGCCAATCGAAGCTCTTTCCAAGAGCTGCTATCCATTTTTTTTCATAAATCTTCGTTAAATGGAAAATTAAATACCGAGTAACCTTTATTACTGTTGTTAGTAGAGCGATTTGCAGCACAATTGGCTGGCATAGCGAGTTTAAATTCTGTGCAAAAAATGTGCAACAATTAATGCAAAGCATTTAATAATGCAATAAAAATAATTCATTAAGTAAAAGTCTATAAATAATAAAAAAACGTCAAAATAAAATCTACTAACCTCTACAAGAAGACAACAAAACACACTTTGTCGCTATATGAAATTCAATATGACAGCATCTACATGAACACAGTTTACTTTTGACCAATCAGCGTAATCTCACGATCACGTGATCATTGGCGAATCTCTGTTACACTATAGGATCTCTAAGAAATAGTACAACGTTAAAGTTAAATAGCGAGCGCGAAGCGTGCATCTGTGATGTCTAGTATTTAAGGGGTTACACCACTGTAATTGCAGATTTTCTTTGGTTTTTTTTTTAAAGGAATAAAATATATGGTCAAAAGAACCTTTAGGCTTTATTAGACATATATTAAGGCTCCTGGTCCCTGAGCCGAGAACTCCGTGTTGACGGTGGCGACATACCGTCGCGGTAGAAATAAGAACCCTCTCCAATGGAGAAATCTGCTCTCTGTGACATGTTGACAACCTTATTTTAAGTTGCGGTTAATTTCTTTATTATTCGCTCTTTACTTGTGCTATAACGTTTAACGTATTCGTGAAACTCGTAAAATTGACCGAGAGGTAAGATTTGCAAAAAATACATATGCGAAAGGAACATTCTTCACTCCTTTCGATAGTCGTCAAACAGCTTGTTTTTCCGTATGTTTAGGCTTTGTTTTATGGCTGTTTGTTTATTGTCGAGGGAAAAGGATAGTATCCGGTCAATTTTAGAAGTGTTCTAAAACGATCTATAGTGATTTTTTATTGAAATGTCTTTTTATTTCGGAATAAAGCGCAACTTAAAATAGGGTATTTTTCTCGCCTCGATAGCAAGAATTCAATATGGCTGCGGTGACTACCCAGGAGCCTTAAAGTATGTAAAAAAAATTTTTATTTGTTAAAGAAATACAAAATGGCGGCTCACGAGTCGCTATAGCACTACTCCGCGGCACGCAGTATAAGTCCAACAATTTTCATTCTATTCACTCCTAATTTTGACCATATCTTTAAAATAACATTTCGGAGAGAAATACGTACGGGATTTTCGATAAGTTAATTCTAACATTATTTATTAACAAATGATTGCCCCTTTTTTTTGTCAAAAATTGAACTGTTTACTTCAAATGCTCGCCAATCACACAAAAATTAATATTTTCAAAATCCCGTACGTATTTCTCTAGCTATACTCATTTAGATTAAGAGAACATTTTTTGTTTTTTTCTAGATTCAAATTTGCGTCAGTTATACTGCGTGCCGTAGATTAAACATGCCTCGCGAGAATGGCTGCAGTGTCGCCATTTTGTACTATTATTTAATAAATATTTTTTTTGAACACTTAAAAACATGATTAATTACATCCTTGAATATTATTATCCTCTTACTTTTTCTTCCATCCAAAAAAAGAATCGCAAAAAAACGCTTTATTTTAGACTTCTATACAGTGGTGTTACCCCTTAAAAAATCAGATGTTACTAATTTATTTTATTGACTTGATGCAAACTTTCGGATATAATTGTTTTTGTAGCAAGAAAAACAATTGAAATTATATGATAAAATTAGATCAAAATTTTTTTCAATACAGATTGTGTATGAAGCACGTATACCTGGCCATTTTATTACCTTTTTTTACAAAAAAAAAAAGTATGTTTTGTATGGATATCACTCCTTTTTTACAATTCCATAGGAACCATAAAAATATAAAACCTTGATATATTAATTTGTAAATAAAAAACGCGGACAATAAGGAAGCAAAGGTATTGTTCTGCAGTATTTTAACGTTCTGCAGAAGGATTCGTATCATAACCCGTTAAACTTGAAATGCTTGGTCTGCATCAAAATGTGTTGAATTAGAAATGGAATTATATGAAATATTAACCTTATAAATTATTCTTTGCAGAAGAGTAAGAAGAGTAAATATTTCAATAATAAGATATCATTATATTATGTGATACAAGCAAAACAAATAATTACCCATCACATGCCCTTGCTTCTTTCCTCGATTGTTCACATGTTTGAAGAGCCAAATCAACTGTTTCCTGACTTTGACATTCTGCAGCAAGATTTATATTATAACCCGTTGAAATTGAAGTGCTTGATCTACATTGAAATACGGTGCAATTAGAAATCGAATTATTAAAAATATTAACGTTGTTAATTAATACTTTTCAAAGGAGTAAATATTTAAATATCAAGATATGTTTATATTTTATGATATAAGCAAAACGAATAATTACTCATCAGGTGCGCCTGTTTTTTCTATCGTTTTTTTAAATGATTGAACGGGCAAACCAGATGTATCTTGACTTTGATGTTCTGCAGAAGGATCCATAACACATGTCGAAGTTGAAGTGCTTGGACTGCATAGAAATGTGGCGTGATTAAAAATAGAAAAAGTAATAATTATTTAAATACTACAACTGTACGTAATACTTAATGCTATTATGTACTTGTTGACGGTGAACCGTCATAAACCGTCATGAAGTGAAGTTTTGTGAGTGAGAGAGGAAAGGATGAAGTATATATGGGGTATTCCATGACAAATCGATCAAAATTCGGCGACATTTTAGGTCTGCTCCGTAATTTTTTATGAAAGTACTTGTCGAAAAACACCTTCAAAAATTTTTTTAGATTTTTTTAAATTATCTGTTTCTGAGATGGTTTTTTGAAAAATTTAAAAAATTACCATTTTTAAAAATTTGAAAACATTCTCATAATTCTAATAAAATATAACAAAATTTTTGAGTCATGTACCAAGATGGAGGTTTTATAATTACAGAAGAAAAATTAAATAAAAATTTAAAATAAATTTAACAAAAATGGAACACATTTCTGACACAAAATGAGCAAAAAAGTTCCTTATGATATAGGTCGAAAAAAGGATATTTAAGGAAATACATTGATAGACAGATATTTTGATAATATATGACAATAATATGTCATCAGGTATTATAATAGCGAGCATTATATTTATACTTATAAGTATATCGTAATAACCTCAGATATATAACCTCAGATAACCTCTGATGTATAAATATATTTTATATAGTTATATAAATATATCAGCTTATTTTTATTTAACTCATTGTCGTAGTTAGATACTTTTCTTTCGTAATATCACCAATAAAATGTATTTCGGCCGTAATATCCTAACTGAGGTTATTACGATATGATATATAAATATAACGATCGCTATTATAATACCTGATGACATATTATTGTCATATATTATCAAAATATCTATCTATCAATGTATTCCCTTAAATATACTTTTTTCGACCCATATCATAAGAAACTTTTTTGCTCATTTTTGTGTCAGAAATGTGTTCCATTTTTTTAAATTTATTAAAAAAATTAAAAAAAAATTTTTTCCTGTAATTATAAAACCTCCATCCTGGTACATGACTCAACAATTTTGTTATATTTTATTAAAATTATGTAATTTTTTTCAAACTTTTAAAAATGGTAGTTTTTCAAACTTTTTAAAAAACTATATCTCAGAAACGGATAATTTGAAAAATTTTAAAAAATTTTTGAAGGTGTTTTTTGACAAGTACTTTTATATAAAAAATTACGGAGTAGATCTAAAATGTCATCGCCGGATTTTGATTGATTTATCATGGAATACCCTATATATATCTATTATTTATTTATATATATATATATATATATATATATATATATATATATATATATATATATATATATATATATATAGAGAGAGAGAGAGAGAGAGAGAGAGAGAGAGAGAGAGAGAGAGACACGGTAGTACGCGCGGAGCGAGACCGACCGTGACTTTTTTACGCGACGCGACGCGATGAGTTGCGAGTACTCAAGATGTCGAGATCTCAATAACGAGTAAACGGATCAAGTTCTAAGTAGGCTTGATCGATAGCTTGGAGTCGATTTAAAAAGAAAACTGTTTTTATTTTTCCGCTACGTGCCCTACGAGCGGAGATATTGCGACGCAAAGTCCAAATGTGATCCCATGATATATTGAGAAACTAAAAGAAACACAAAATACTTAACCCCAACATTAACTTGACCCTATTTTTATAACGTAGACGCAATAAACGTACAACCTGTTATCACTGAGTTTCGAACGCTACTGAGGCGGGAGCTAGGGGCATTCAAAAGACGTTATATACCAGCGGACAAATTCGTAAACAAATGTTATTTTTTAAGTAATCGCGTTTATTACATTTATCCCGCGTTACTTTTGTCCGTAGTTTCCCTTACTAATGTCAAACAAAAAATTACTAATCTAAATTTTTGAATTGTCTACATCTATGATTCATAAAAGAACGTGAAAACAGGCGACTCAAATTTATTTAAATTATGTGTAAAATAATTGAAAAATTATTATTCTTACAATTTGAGAGGCACATTCCCAGTGAGAAATGACTCATCGAATCGACATCTAATTGATGTCGAAATTATCGATATTACATCATATCGAAATAATACTCAAAATTTGAAGCTTATTTCGATGTTTGTGCTTTATAACATTTTTTAAAAGAAGAGATTATTTGTGACACACATTTATTATCGCGCCAGACTCTAAACAGGCAAATTATATATTTTCTATTAAGACATCGATATTTCATCATTTCGATGTCGATTTGAAGCTATTCGCCTGTCAAATATAATAACATTGCCATTATAAGAATGCAATATGAATAAAAAATTATATTGTATTGGCAGACATGGATAATGTAAATATGTAAAGATTTTATGATTTGAGCATAATAATCGCGTTACAACATTAATTCTTTTAGGCTTTCATTTCCATTAAATAGTGACTTTACAACTGTAAAAGTCACAACAAAATCCCCGTTTGTAATTTGGCAATTGTTTTGAAAATATTATACAATAGGTACATTCAGTACTACATTCGCTCATTCATTAAACAAGAAGTTAAATTAAGCAACTAATTAAATATTAATATGAAATGTTAATACAATAAGATATTTGTGTTTACATTTATCTACATAGTATATACATAGAAATAAATAGTTATTAGTTACAATTTTTAATTAATTTTGTATTTATATTTTAATAAAAAATGAGACATAAATCTTTTTTGCATTATATGTCGAAATAAAATTATATTTCTAATTGTAAGTTTTGCTTCTCATGTTATCAAATTTTCAATATTCAATATTGATCATCAAACATTCAATAATATTTGATAAAATATTGAAGACTAGATTTGTAATGTAATAGTTGTTTAATTTTATTAGTGTATATTTAATTAGTGTAAATTAATTTTGTATTTGTTATAAATCAATTTTTAGAAATGCGTTGTTTGAATTGCACATACTCATTTACTAACGGAAGAACAACAAAAAAGATAATTTTCGATATATTTTACGAATATACTATTGAACAATAAGTAGTGGAATGTGAATATCTCATACAGCACAAAATGGTTTCAAAAAATATTTCTAAATATTTCTATAAAAATATTGCGAGAAACATTTTAAAATGGTTTTAAGAATATTTTAAAATAGTTTAAAAACCTTTTGTGGTAACATTTTTAAGAATATTTTAAGAATCTTTTAAAAATATTTTTAAAAATGCTCTTTTTTATCACCCAGGCAAAATTTTCTTAAATATTTGAAATATTTTTTGGAAATATTAATTCAAATCTACATATTTATTGTATCATAAACTTGTTTCAAAATATTTAAAAAATATTTTTATTTCTTATTGGGTTTATAATCTTTTTTCAAATATTTTTTCAAATATTTTTGAAATATTATGAAATATTTTTAATTAAGAAAGATGCATGGTAGCACATCTTTCCGTGCTAGTTCGCAACGACGTCGCTAGGCGGCGCATAATGGTAAAACTAACTCGCAAGTAAATTTCAGTTGGGATCTAATATAAACAGGTCTCCGGCAAAGCAAAACCAATTAATAAAAATCATGAAATGTACTTCGTATGTTCCGACAAAATCCAAAATTGTTTGGGAGGAATACGTAGATCGTAAAAAGGTACACAAGGCTTTAACATGGCTCAAACGTAACAATCCTTTTTACAATAATATAACATTCTCAGAAACTCACGATGGATTATGTTTAGAGAAACTGGATAATAATGAATTTGGAGCACAAGAGACAGAAAATGATAGTGAATCTGTTTCGGATGACGAACAAGAATTGAGTTCAAAAGTTCCAATGGAAGAAACAAAAAATAACGTAGACGCTACTTCAAATAATTAGCATAAGGCAATGTTAACCCAGATTCTTGACGAAAGTCAAGATAGTTATTACGAGCAATACACTATTTATCCTTTATATGAAAAAAAATCATGTGAAAGTGCTACCGCCTTATATCAAATGTTAAAAGTTCAAGATTTGCCCTTGGACAATCGTGAGAAAACTTTAGATCTATTGTGTCTTCCAGATTTATTTCCTTTTGGTGTTATTGGACAACACGAAACTAGACAGGTTAAACTTCACACCCATGAATTTATTAAATGTTGTTTGACATCCAAACATTCACAATTTAGATTAAGTCCACAATTCTTATTTTTCTTGTTAAAGAAATGCGAATATTCATCAATTAAGTCGTGGTATTTATCATAAATTGTATACAACTGATTCACGAGAACGTTAAACGGCTAAAGAATATTTACAAGCATTGGAGAAAGGTAATTTAGAATCTGATTTGAATAAATATTTTCCACTCTAAGAAATACGGAACAATACTGGCGTAGACCAAGAAGTGATTTAAATTGTATGACGCAACATTACGGACCTGCGACATGGTTCTTTACAGTTAGTCCTGGTGAATGGATGTGTCAATTACTTTTCGATATATGTTTTCGACGTCAATTAGACGTTGATTCGATGGGTCATTTCTCGCTGGGTTTATAATCAAAATTGCAAGTAAATATTATATGGATGCCCTAATGAAACTTTTGTCTGTTCAATTTTCTTTAGCTATTGATTGTTTCATCATTACATTCATTTTATAATTTCTAGTAATTTAATAATCTTTTGAATGTACACTTACTCATCTCGACTCTGGATTCCTGTGGGATGTCTGTCTAAATGTTGTCGTAAAACTGCTATATTTGTTAAGAAAGACAATGTTTTGCAACAATCTTTACATTTTGCCTTATACCCTGGTAACTCCGAGTAATATTGCCTTAAGTCATTAGGTAGTTTAGAAGTGCCATCATTGAGAGATATTCCATGTCTTTTTAATAAGTGTACTCTCATTATTTTTGTGCGTCTTGTTCGATTAGGTGTTTTAATTTCTTTTTTACAGGTCGTGCACTTTACCAGCGAAGGTTTCAATTCCTTGAAATAAATCCACAACTTTCTGCGTTTTCCTTTCGATGCCGTCCTGTAATACAGATTGTCTGATACTAAATGTGATACTGCAGTTATTGCCTCAATAAGCAAAAAGAGGCATGGTTTATTTAGTGGAATGTACGTTTATGTGGATAGTTCAAATTTACCAGATCGCGTACAGATCTTCAAACTTACTTTTTTCCAAGAAAGATAAAAAAGCGCGTCAAGTGTAGGTACGTGTTCCATACAAAATTTTTATTAAAAAATATTTTAATTTTATTTAATCTTATAATTTTATTTGTATTTTTCACTACGTAAACAATGATGTCAAAAGGTTTCCGTTAAGTAAATATGATAAATTAGTAACATTTGGTTTTTTTTTATTAATGATGTTTAATGATTATACTTTTTATGTACCTGTTTTATTTTAGAACAAATACACAGTTTCTTTTGTTTTGTTTTATTATTTAAATTCTCACAGAAAAACACTTGGCGTGTCCTTTTTATGCCATAAATATGTTTGTAGCATATGTCATAAGAGTAATATAAAAAAGGGCACGCCAAATATTTTTTGTGGAAAAAAAACAGAACAAGTGTAATAATAAAACATAATTAAGAAAATGAGATGTTACTAATTGATCATATTTACTTGACAAAAACCTTCCGGTATTATTGTTTTTGTAGCAAGAAATACAAATAAAATAATATGACCAAATTATATCAAAATCTTTTTCAATAAAGATTTTATATAGAATATATATACTTGGCGCGTTTGTTTAAGTAACTTTTTTTAAGTATGTTTATTTATACGAATACAACGCCTTTTTACAAGTACACAAAAACTATAAAAATATAAAATTTTGATATTTTGCAAATAAAGTAGACGTGGACAATACAGAAGCAACGGTACTGCAGTGTTTTGACGTTCTGCAGAAGGATTCGTATCATAACCCGTTAAACTTGAAATGCTTGGCCTGCATCGAAATGTGGTGCAATTGGAAATGGAATTATATAAAATATTAACGTTATAAATCATTCTTTTGCAGAAGAATAAATATTTTAATAGTAAGATATCATTGTCTGGTATAAACAAAACAGCAAAACAAATAATTACTCATTAATTGCGCTTGTTTTTTCTGTTGTTTCTTTAAGTAGGTAATTGAAAAGGCAAATTAGATGTATCTTGACTTGACATTACTAAAGTTGAAGAAAAAATAGTTCAGTTTACTAAAGTTAAAGAAAAAATATATAGTGTGCAAAAAATATTATTAAGCTACTAAATAATTTTGTTTTGTTATTGAGATAAATATTACCACATGCCTCAGTGGTCGAATTGGTACGACACCCTTCACGGAATGAGGGAAGTTCCAGGTTTGAATTCTGGCTGAGGTAATATTTTTCGCAATAATTTCTTTATAGTTTTTAGATAATTAAATCGTGTCAATTTAATTTCGGGGAGGGAAGGCTTTTTAATGTTCCAATTTCCAATGATAGCTGTGTTTCAAGTCCGACAAAAAATTGGTGCGCAGTTTATTAAGTTGGAATATATATATGTGTTATATACACTGTAATGTATTAATTTTTATATTTGCGCACCATGTACCGCGCCTGACTCGCATTTGCCGTTGATTACACAGGCACACAAAAAAAAAAATAAGTGGTCTGTACCAAAGACTAGACCTATCATTTCTTATGTATTTTGACGTGCTGAATCCAAATCCGAGGTCAAAATTGACCCCCACCACACCAATCTTTTTTAAATCGCGAAAAACCACCATTGAAAACGGAAAATCCCAATATAAGGTGGGTCAGCGTTAGGTATAAATGTGGCAACCAACTGTAAGACCCAATCTATATGTACTTTGATGTCCTGAATCCGAATCTCGGGCCAGCATTACTGTACCACCCCCCACTTTCTTTTTAATCACGAATGAAAAATTTATCACAAAAATGACTGAGCATCAAAAAGCAGCATGGCTCAGTTTCAAGAAAGTAGCTCAGAATTTCTTAGGGAATCAGAAAAGTGAGGATTACCAGAATATAGTTGAAGAAATGTTAGAAAATTACAATCGTTTGGGCTGCTTGATGAACTTAAAATTGCATTTTCTACACTCTTATCTTGATTACTTTCCCGAAAACCTAGGAGATTACAGCGAAGAACAAGGTGAAAGGTTTCATCAAGATATGAAGGAAATGGAGCGTCGGTATCGAGGAAGGTGGGATGTTAATATGATGGCAGATTTTTGTTGGATGCTTAAAAGAGACCTAATAACGCTGACCCACCTTATATTGGGATTTTTCGTTTTCAATGGTGGTTTTTCGCGATTTAAAAAAAATTGGTGTGGTGGGGGTCAATTTTGACCCCGGATTTGGATTCAGCACGTCAAAATACATAAGAAATGATCTAGTCTTTGGTACAGACCACTTTTTTTTGTGTGCCTGTGTTATTATTGCTACTAAATAATATTAAGCTACTAAATTCCAAGCTCAGACTGTGAATGGCTTATTTTCGATATTGATTGATTAAAGAATTATTATTATCGTTTAAGTGGCACATTTATGATAAAAATTGCAATTAAATATATAAATTTTTTGATAAAAACTATTATTCGCTCAATTTTTTTCAGCTATTAATTGTTTTATCATTACATTTATTTTATAATTTTTAATAATTTATTAATTTTTTGAATGTGTACTTACGCATCTTGACTCAGGATTCTTATGGAATGTCTTTTTAAATGTTCTCGTAAATATGCCATACTTGTTAAGAAAGTAAATGTTTTGCCACAATCTTTACATTTTGCCTTATATTCCGGTAACTCCAAGTAATATTGTTTTAAGACATCAGGTAGTCCGTAAGTGTCATTATTGACAGATATTCCATGGCTAATTAATAAGTGTGCTCTCAATATTTGTATGCTGTTTGAAGGATGATATATCCTAACTTCTTCTTTACAGGTCCAGCACTTTACCAGCGAAGGATCATTCAGTTCCTCGAAATAATTCCAAAACATGCTGCGTTTACCTTTTCTCTTCTTCTTTATCATAACCGTCCTGTAATACAAATTGTCTGATACTAAATGTGATACAGTGAGCGCTTTAAAAAGCGCTTGTAGAATTTCTCATAAAGGTCAAAAAGAGATATGGTTCTTTTATTGGGGCGTATTTATATGGATATATAGTTCGAATTTACATAATTACCAGATTGCGTATAGATTTACAAAAGTTACATTTTACTGAAAAGGTAAATAACGCCAATAACCAAATATATATATCCGTGCTCTATACAAACTTATTATTTAAAAATTTTTGAAATAATATTTGATGTACTGATAACTTTATTTGTATTTTTTACTGTAAAAACAATGAAAGTTTGCATCAAGTGAATAGGATAAATTATAATAGTAACATCAGATTTTCTTAATGAGGTTCCTTTATTACAGTTGTTGAGTACGTGTTTTCTTTTTTTAGATCTTTATTATATATTTGTTGTGTACTTGTCCTTTTTCAGATAATAATAAAGAAACTATAATAAAGAAACATTATTTAAAGAATCAAAAGTTATTAATTTATCTTATCTACTTGATGCAAACTTTGGGGTACCATTGTTTTTGCAGCAAGAAAAACAATTAAAATTATATAACAAAATTAAATCAAAATTTTTGACGTAGAACTACGTCTTTCCCGGAGGGGGGGAGGTAACTTCGGATGCACGACTGCAACGTTTTCTTGCAACGTTTTCTGCAACGAAATGCAACACTAATATTTCTCGAAAAGTATTAAAGGAAAATATAATTTATTATAGTGTTTTTGAAAGCTCTCGATGTGAGCTAAATGTTCCTGCAATTTATTTTGGTGGTTTTTTATAACCGATTTTCTTGATATGGCAATGTGTTCAGAATATTCTAATATGTCGAATATTTCTCAAAAAGTATTAAAGGAAAATATACTTTATTATAGTGTTTTTGAAAGCTATCAATGTGAGTTAAATGTTCCTGCAATTTATTTGGGTGGTTTTTTATAACCGATTTTCTTGATATGCCAATGTGTTCAGAATGTTCTAAAACGCTGAGGTCCGATTCTAAATTTTCGAGGATGGCGACGATGGGTTTAATTTTAGTACTGATTTCATGAAAATCGGTTTACAATGAAAAAACGGTAAATATCTATAAAAGGTCGAACCTCACCGATGACCTTGACCTTGACATATGTTGTCAAGGTCACCCTCCTGAGTGACCTTCAGAAGGTTTTAGCCGGCGGTCATTGTTTATTAAAAAGTTATAAACAAAAAAAGTTTGAAAAATATAGCAGCTATTTTGAGTATTGGAAGGCATAAGGGTGCATCCCGATGGAGAAGGAATAGCGGAACGGAATAGTAACGGAAAAGAGATATGGTGGGGGGTTAACCAATCAAAGTAGTTCCGTTTCAATTCCGTTCCGTGTTATGACGAGTTGACGAGTGGGTTCCCCATGGCACGGAGCTGTTACGGAACGGAAAAGAAACGGAAAAATTTGTAACCTATCCTGTTGAAAGTTCGCGAATAAGTGTGCTTGGCAGTGGATCGCTTTGCAACATATTTTTGCAAATAAACGGCAATATGTCGTCATTAATAGGTATTATATGTGAAAATAAAAGATATATGTTAAAATGCTATATTAATATGTTAATGCTAATTAACCGTATGCGATATATTTTATTAATTACCAGAAATTCAAATGTGGATATTGCGGCTGGATTATTTGGCCCGATAAAAACGGACAAATTTCATATCATCCTTGATTTGCAAATTATACAGAATTATTAATAATGGATAAAGATCGAAATCTTTTTATAAATGGTATGTATATTTGTGTACAAGAGAGGCAAATATATATATTTAATGAACTATTATTATTCATTTTTTATAAAATTGTCATTCAATATAACTAATGGTTAGATTTTAATTTTATAAAAAATTAATAATAGTTCATTAAATATATATATTGCCTCTCTTGTACACAAATATACATACCATTTATAAAGAGATCTCAATCTTTATCCATTATTAATAATTCTGTATGATTTGCAAAGCAAGGATGATGTGAAATTTGTCCGTTTTTATCGGGCCAAATAATCCAGCCGCAATATCCACATTTGAATTTCTGGTAATTAATAAAATATATCACATACGGTTAATTAACATTAACATATTAACATAGCCTTTTAACATATATATATTTTATTTTCACATATAATACCTATTAATGACGACATATTGCTCTTTATTTGCAAAAATATGTTGCAAAGCGATCCACTGCCAAGCACACTTATTCGCGAACTTTCAACAGGATAGGTTACAAATTTTTCCGTTTCTTTTCCGTTCCGTAACAGCTCCGTGCCATGGGGAACCCACTCGTCATAACACGGAACGGAATTAAAACGGAACTACTTTGATTGGTTAACCCCCCACCATATCTCTTTTCCGTTACTGTTCCGTTCCGCTATTCCTTCTCCATCGGGATGCACCCTAAATGACTAATATATATGTCGAAATAGTTCACGCATACACTTTTCACGCGAGACAAGTTATTACATGAGTTCGTGGCTCGTTTATTGTATATCGCCACAAATATTCACACATATGATCGATTTAAATGTTGTATTTTGGTAAAGCAGCGACTTTCTCGCGAAATAAAGTATTCTCTGCTTTAACAAAAAGACTTCAATTTATCAACAATTTACTGCTTTAAATGTTGTGTTTTGGTAAAGCAGCGACTTTCTCGCGAAATAAAGTATTCTCTGCTTTAACAAAAAGACTTCAATTTATCAACAATTTACTGCTTTAAATGTTGTGTTTTGGTAAAGCAGCAACTTTCATTCATCTGTCTAATTAATTATGTATACATATAAACGAGCTTGTAAAGCGCGCCATGAACCCATGTGACAACTCGTCTCGCGTGAAAAGTGTATGCGTGAACTATTTCGACATATATATTAATCATTTATGCCTTCCAATACTCAAAATAGCTGCTATATTTTTTAAACTTTTTTTGTTTATAACTTTTTAATAAACAATGACCGCCGACTAAAACCTTCTGAAGATCACTCAGGAGGGTGACCTTGACAACATATGTCAAGGTCAAGGTCATCGGTGAGGTTCGACCTTTTATAGATATTTACCGAAAAAACTACTCATTTATTTTATTAACTGATTTTCTTAAGTATATTAAAATTTCAATGAATCGGAGACCTCATTTAAGTATTCTCTTTGTTAGAAATGTCGGAACTTCATAAAATTCATAGAATAATAGCCTCGTAACCATGCTTCGAAAACATGCAATTAATAAATGCTAACTTTATTTTGAATTTGTCGTCGATCGGTGAAGGGGATACCGATTAATGCCTAAATAGAGTATAAGTTATACATGTATTCTTATATATCATCATTAAAGGAAGGTTGGTATTGAATTTGGCGAAGATCGTTGAAGGAGTAACCGATTTACTTTAGCGAGAATCGGGGAAGGGGTTACCGATTTCTGCAAAAAAATTATACTTAACACTGGGAGGATCCTGTATTGAATTTGACGTCAATCGTTGAGAAAATCGGTTAATAAAATAAATGAGTAGTTTTTTCGTTGAGAACTGATTTTAATGAAACCAGTACTAAAATTTTTCCAAAAGACAAAGCTAAATCTTAAAAAAAAATTAAACGGGCACAGTAACAACTGTGCCGCAAACAACAACGTAGAACTACGTCAACTGTCACTATTTCATGTTAAAGTATGTCTAAACTGTCTTTCGCTGAATAATAGTGACAGTTGACGTAGCCCTACGTCTACTTTCCTTTGCTGAATACTTTAACATGAAATAGTGACAATTGACGTAGTTCTACGTTGTTGTTTGCGGCACAGTTGTTTTTTCAATACAGATTGTGTATGGAGCACGTTTACCTGGCGTATTTTATTAACTTTTTTTTTAAGTATGTTTTGCACGGATATCACTCTTTTTTTACAATTACATGGGAACCATGAAAATATAAAACCTTTAATATATTAATTTGCAAATAAAAAACGCGGACAATAAGGAAGCAAAGGTATTGTTCTGCAGAAGGATTTGTATCATAACACGTTGAACTTGAAATGCTTGCTCTGCATCGAAATGTGTTAAATTAGAAATGGAATTATATAAAATATTAACCTTATAAATTATTCTTTGCAGAAAAGTAAATATTTTAATAATAAGATATCATTATATTGTGTGATACAAGCAAAACAAATAATTACCCATCACATGCCCTTGTTTCTTTTCTCGATTGTTCACATGTTTGAGGATCCAAATCAACTGTTTCCTGACTGTGACATTCTGCAGTAGAATTCGTATTATAACCCGTTGAAATTGAAGTGCTTGATCTACATTGAAATACGGTGCAATTAGAAATCGAATTATTAAAAATATTAACGTTGTTAATTAATCTTTTCAAAGGAGTAAATATTTAAATATCAAGATATGTTTATATTTTATGATATAAGCAAAACGAATAATTACTCATCAGGTGCGCCTGTTTTTTCTATCGTTTTTTTAAATGATTGAACGGGCAAACCAGATGTATCTTGACTTTGATGTTCTGCAGAAGGATCCATAACACATGTCGAAGTTGAAGTGCTTGGACTGCTAGAAATGTGGCGTGATTAAAAATAGAAAAAGTAATAATTATTTCAATACTACAACTGTACGTAATACTTAATGCTATTATGTACTTGTTGACGGTGAACCGTCATAAACCGTCATGAAGTGAAGTTTTGTGAGTGAGAGAGGAAAGGATGAAGAATTATTTAAAATATTAACGTTGTAAATCATTACTTTGCAAAAGAGTAAATATTTGAATATCAATATATTACACAGGCCCACAAAAAAAAAAAGTATATTGCTCTGGGGTTGAGACCACATTACTCCTATATATTTTGACCCGTTGAACACGAATCTGCAATAAAAAATAGGGGTCGCACAATGGATTTCAGAGATAACCTCAAAAAACCGTAAAAAACCACGTTTTTTAGTGGTAAAGGCTTAAAAAAAAAAAAGAATATGATTTGTCTCAGGTCAAGACCAACCAGAATTTTATTGGTAAACGCACAAACACACTTGTGTCAGTCTTTCCTGATGTTTAGACTATAAGAAAAACTGAAGACAACAGCAGGCTGAAGGCGAATCTGAAGATGGTTATACCTCTGAAAGCGGGAAAATTTGGCAATACTCGCACAGTTATCGTCTGTAAGTCCAGTTTGGTGATCAGAAGATTTTATACTGTAAGGGAATTTAATGACTGAAAACCTGCATGAGGCCTTAAATGAAGGTGATCTTATGAACGAGAACTAAATTGGTTTACGCTTGCGTATGCGTTTGTCATCGAACGACCTATGTAAAGGATTTCTACGTCGCTTTTTGTTGTGTTTCTCTTTTCAGCATCCAGCAATAGTCCGCCATCATATTCACGCCCCAGTTTCCTTGCCATCTACATTCAAATTCCTTCATATCCTGATGAAATTTTTTGCCTTGCTCTTCACTGAAATCCCCAAGGTTTTGTAGAAATTCATCAAGGTGCGAATCAAGAAAGTGAAGCTTCAAATTCATTAAGCAACCTAAGTTTTTGAAGTTTTCTACCATATTTTCTACGATGCTCCTATAGTTTTCATCTTTGTTATTTCCCAAAAATTTTGTTGCGACATCTTTGAAGCTCAACCAAGCTGCCTTCTCTGTATCATTCATACTTTTGACAAACTCTTCGTCTCTAAACATTTTGCGAATTTGAGGTCCATCGAAGATACCTTCCTTCAATTTAACTACAGTTACATTTGTAAAGACGCTTTCCAAGTATTTAAAGCAGCGACCTTCTTTATCGAGAACTTTAACAAATTGTTTCATCAATCCAAGTTTGATATGCAGAGGAGGTAGAAGAATTTTGCCAGGATCTACAAAAGGTCGCTTAACGATATTGCTTGTAAAAAACCACGTTTTTTTTTAGTGGTAAAGGCTTAAAAAAAAAGAATATAATTTGTCTCAGGTCAAGACCAATCAGAATTTTATTAGTAAACGCACAAACACACTTGTGTCATGTTGAAAAGTTAAACGAAAAATTTCACTTTAATTTTTTTAAGCCTTTACCACTAAAAAACGTAGTTTTTTACGGTTTTTTGAGGTTATCTCTGAAATTCACTGTGCGACCCCTATTTTTTATTGCAGATTCGTGTTCAGCGGGTCAAAATACATAGGAGTAATGTGGTCTCAACCCTAGAGCAATATACTTTTTTTTTGTGGGCCTGTGTTATTATATTGTATGATATAAGCAAAAGGAATAACTACTCATTAAGTGCGCCTTTAAATAATTGAACGGGCAAACTAGATGTATCTTGACTTCGGCGTTCTGCAGGAGGATCCATTCTATAATCCGCTAAACTTGAAGTGCTTGATGTGTGTAGAAATGTGGTGTGATTAAAAATAAAAAGAAAAGAGTATACTCAAAAGCTATAGTTATTTAAAATGTTTGTTGTAAAATATACTTGGTAATTATACAGTAATACGGACTACCCTCCGATGACCTTGACCTTGACATATGTTGTCAAGGTCACCCTCCTGAGTGACTTTCGGAAGGTTTTAGCCGTCGCTCGTTATTCGTTAAAAAGTTATTTAAAAAAGTTTCGAAAATATAGCAGTTATTTTGAGTATTGAAAGGCATAAATTACTAAAATATATATGTGGAAATAGTACATGTATGAACAAAGGAAAGTCTTCAGTTGTCACATGGGTTCGTGGCGCGCTTTACAAGCTCGTTTATATATATACATAATGAAACATTATATATTCTCTATTAGAATAGAATAAGTACTTTATTATGCCCCGAAGGGGCCTTAAAGGGCGTTTTTTAGGAACGTACCCAAACCTTTACAGTTGGCGTTTTGAAGGGACGTACCCAACCCTGTACATTAATCGTGCTTCCTATCCCGCCTTGGCCTCGATCTCTCGCTCTCTCGCTCTCTCTCGCTCGCTCGCTTACGCTTATACGCTTATACGCTTATTCGTTCTTATATCTATCTTATCTCTAAGGTTGGACTTCCGTTTCCTTTGTATCTTTTCAATCATTCCATTCTCTCATACATTTCACTCATACCGTTCTCTCATCCACCACTTCCATTCTCCTCCCTCCCTCTTCTCATTTCCTCTATCGCCTTTATCCATTCTTCTTCCTCTCCCTCTTCTCCCAATAATCTCCCCACCACTTCCTGCCACACCTCTCCTTCCCACTTCTCCCATCTCGTACACTCTTCCCATGTGTTCCCATGTTTCCTCTTTCATCCCACACATCCTACACCTTCTATTCTCCTCCTTTTCCCAGTATAGTCCCTCTCTAATTTCATTACCGAGTCTGAACCTTGCAATCCTACTCCACCTTGTTTCCTCCCAGCCCTTCTTTAAGTATTCCGGGATCCCATCCTTCCTTATAAACTTGTACCACCGGTTGTATCCCGAGTCTGCGATCTTTTCATCCCTTTCTTGCTTTTGTTTCAATTTCTCTCTGTTCTCCAAACTTTCGGCTTCCAATTCTTCCTCCTCTTCAACTCTCACCCCTAACTCTTCTAGATAACTCTTTCTTTCTTGCTCCCACTTTCCTATTATCTTCCCCTTCTTCCATCTCTCCTTCATTTCTTCCAGACATTTCCTCGCTATTCCCCCTCCGTTGCCTTCTTCCAGCTTCTTTTCGAATTTCCATGCTCTCTTACTAGCTCTGCCTCTCATCTTCTCCCTTTCCACCTCATCTCTCACCATATATCCAGGTGTCCTCCAATTTAGCCCCAATACCCATCTAAGATATCTCTCTTGTATACCTTCCACCTCCTTCCTTTCCTTCCATCCCCATACTTCTGCCCCGTATCCCATCACTGTCCATATCAAGGTGTCGTATAGCCAGATCCTTCTTTTCCAATCCTTTTTCCACATTCTTTTCCCTATTCCCCAAACTTCCCTCATTGCTCTCGCCGCCTTCCTTCTTCTCTCTCTGATGTGCGCCTCCTGTCCTCTATTTTTCTTCAGTGTGTATCCAAGATATTTGAATTCTTTAACTTCTTCTAACTTCTTTCCTTTCCATCTCCAATCATACTTTTTCTTCCTTCCTCCACCCTTTCTGAATCTCATTATTTTTGTTTTCTCTACACTCAAGATTAAACCCTTCTTGTCCAGGTATCCCTCTAGCCTGCTTATCATTGATCTCATGTCCTGTTCTTCCTCCGCCATCAGTGCTATATCATCCGCGTACATTAACGTGTAAATTTTCTCTCCTCTCAGTTTTACTCCTCCTCATCCTCCCTTCTTCATATAATCTTCCAAGTCCGCGATTAATAAGTTAAAGAGTATCGGGCTTAGTGGGCACCCTTGTCTCACGCCTTTCGCCATCCAGAATGTTCCCCCACTCTCTCTTCCCATTCTTACCTTACTCTTCGTTTCTCTCAGTACCTCCTTTACCCTATCTACTAATCCCTGCCTCACTCCTCTCTCTATCATCGCTCTAATTAATACTTCTTTATCCACTGAGTCGAACGCCGCTTTCAAGTCTATGAATAATACAGTCATCTTTCCTTTCTCCTTTCCCAGTTGTCTGTTTACCAAGTAGTTCAGTGCGAATATTTGGTCCATCGTCCCCATTCCTTTTCTAAATCCTGCCTGATTATCGGGGATCAAATTCTTCGTTTCGACCTCCTTCCTTATCCTTTCTGCTAGTATCGCTGTGTAGATCTTGTACATCGAAGACATGATTGTTATTCCTCTATAATCCTTCACCTCTCGCCCTTCTCCTTTCTTTATTATTGCGATTATTTCCCCTTCCTTCCATTGTTCCGGCCACCCTTCCCCTCTCCAAACCCTTTTACAAATTTCCCATATCCATTTCACCATTTCTTCTCCTCCGAATTTCCACGCCTCGTTCGGTATCCCATCATTGCCTATTGCTTTTCCTGTATTCAACTTCTTTATTACGTTTCTTACCTCCTCCAGTTCTATCTCCTCTTCTTCTTGCCTGTCCCTTCCTCCTTCTCCTTTCACTACCCTATTCTCCATTCCACCCATTAATTCCATGAAGTACTCCTTCCACTCTTCCAGCTTTATCTCTTCGTTTATCCTCTTCCTTCTTTTTCTTACTCTGCCTATCAACTCTCATACCTTTCCTTCCGTTCTCGCTTCCCTTATTTCCCTTATCATCCTTTCCTTTTCCTCTTTCTTCTTTCTTTTGCACATTTCTCTGTACTCCCTCCTCCCCTCTCTGTACTTTTCCGCCACTCCTTTTCCTTTCCTCCATTTTCTCAGCTCTTTCCTCACCCCTCTTTTTCTCTCTCTGCATTCTTCGTCCCACTATCCTCTTCTGCTCTTATTGGCCATTCTCCCTCCCTCGTTTTCATTCTCCTCTATTACTTTCCTTATCCTTGCCATTCCTACTTCTATCTCCTCTTGTAGTTCCCCTTTTCCTCCCTCTATCATCCCTAACCTCTCTTTGAATTTGTGTTCTTCCTTCCTCGCTCCATAATCCTCTTCTTCTTATTCTTCCTCTCTCTCTCTTTCTCTGCTCTCTCTCAAGTTTACCCTTCACCCATACTATTAATGGGTGATGATCTGAGTCCAAATTTTCTCCTACCTCCAGTCTTTCCACCCTTTCTCTAGCCTCCTCCTTCCCTATCACGTAGTCTATAACTGTCTCACCTCTCCCTCCTGTGTACGTAAATTCACCTTCCTCATCTCCTTTCACGCCTCCATTTAATATCATCCAGCCTCTTTCCTCTATGAATTCCAGTAGCTTTCTTCCGTCTCTATTTATTTTCTTGTCTTTTGATCTCCTCCCTCTCCTTCCATCCTCTTCTCGTCCTCTACTTCCCAACCTCCTTCTTCACCCGTTCTAGCATTAAAGTCTCCACCTATTATAGTTTTTACTCCATTCTCTCCCTCTTCCATTCTATCCTTCAAGCTTTCTAGTTTCCTGTCAATATCATCATTTACATATAGTCCTATTATTCTCCATATTTCTTCCCCTATTCTTATCTTACATTCGATTTTTCCTTCCTCTTCCTCCACCCTCCCTTCTTCATTTATCTCTTCTATTCTCTTCCGTATTCCTAATAGCATGCCTCCACTCGCCCTTCCTTTTTTGTTCTTCCTGGTCGCTATCTGTACTCTCCATCTATATTCGCTTGGGATCTTCTCTCCCAACCCTTCTCATCCAGCCATGTCTCCATCATTATTACTACGTCCCATTCCTTTATCCCTTCCCAGAACTCTTTATCTTTGTTTGTTATTCCCGCCACATTCCAGAAGACTACCTTCCAAATCTCTTTTTCCCTCTTGTCTTTCTTTTTCACTCTCTCTCCATTTCTCTTATCCTCCTCCCCGTCTTTTCCTCCTATGTTCTCTTCTTCCTCCTCCTTTTTACCCTCTTTGACCTCCTCTTTCTCCTCTTCCGGATTGTCTCCATCCTCTGCCTCTTTTATTCTTCCCCCCTTTTCTTCCACACTTTTCCTTCGTTGTCTCGCAATATCTCCTCATCCTCCTCCCATTTCCACCATTTTCCTTCTATTTGCATTTTTCCATATCCTACCCTTACTCTCTTACCATTTCCTCTCTCCTGCCTTGCAATGTCTTCTAAATTCCATCTCATCTTTCTCTCCTTCCATGTCAGGTCATCATCTATTCTTATCCCTTTTTCTCTCAGTCTTCTTCTCTCTACCATGACCTTTCTTTTCTGTTCCAATCCCTGTAGACCTATTATTGCCATCCTTATACCTCCCTCTCTGCCATCTTCAATGACCTTCTTACAGCTCACTTCCGCCTCTATTCCTACCTCCTTTAGAATTTCTTTTACCTCTTTTTCTATTTCATTCCTTTTTCCTTTTGTTCCTCTTATAACTATGTTTCTTCTTCTTTCCTCTCTCTCTCTCTCTCTCTCTCTCTCTCTCTCTCTCTCTCTCTCTCTCTCTCATCTCTAATTTCTTATCAATTTCTTTTAGCTTTTTCTCCAGAACCTTTTCTCCTGTGTCTTCTTCATTTCCTATTCCCTCCTCTTTCTTTTTTGTTACCGTCTTCTCCATTTCTCTTATTCTCTCTTTCATCTCCTCTTTTTCCTTCATCCATTTCTTTTCCCTTTCTTCTATGATTCTTCTTAGATCTTCCACCTCTTGTCTAATTTCCCTTCCCTGTTCCCTCATTATCTCTATCATCTCCTTTATCCCTTCTCTCCTCTCCGCTTTCACCTCAGTCTTTATCTCCTCTATCCATCTTCTTTCATCTCCTGTAATTTCCTTGCCTTCTTTTTGCGGTGATTTTTGCACCTTCTTGCTCCTGTTGAAGGCCCATTTTTCCAACTCTATCTCCTCTCTCTTTCTCTTCATCAAATCTACATTTCCTGTACTTCCTCTTTTTTCCCTTCTTCCTCACTCCTGTTCTTCCCCCTCTAATTCCTTCACTCTTGCCGCTTTTCCTTTTTCCTCCGTCATTTTCTCTCGGCTATATCAGTTATTCTATGCCTCAGTGAGTTTCCCTTCTATATCTCTATTAGCTTATGCCCCCACGCGCGTTGCCGCGACAGCGCGACGCCGCGGCGCCGTGACGTCCCTGCCTATACGCTTGCCCCTCTCTTCTAATTTATTCCGTGCCTACCTGTCTGTTCGTTGTCCCTACACTACTTTTCCTTTCCTGTATCTAACCCTATCCTCTCCCTTTGACCCGTGCCCTCTCACACACGCTCTCTCCCTCCTCCACTTCTTTCTCTCACCCACTCGCTGCCCTCTCACACACCCTCTCACACGTCTCTTTGCCTGATTTTTGTCCAATCACTCACACACGTGTCACTCACGATAGCGCCGGAAACGGAAGTCTATATATTCTCTATTAATTTCTTGAATACACATATTTTATGTCATCTAGTAATACATAAAATGAGTCTTCTCCAATTCTATTTACACAGATGATCGACTAACTTATCTTGTTTAATACCACCTCTACTTAAACGAGCTCGTAAAGCACGCCACGAACCCATGTGACAACTCGTTTCGCGTGGAAAGTATATGCGTGGAGGTAGGTTCCGCTCCCCTGCGGTCACATGGGTTCGTGGCTGGTTTTACGAACTCGTTTATTGTATGTCGCCACAAATATTCACACAGATAATCGACTAACTTATCGTGTTTAATACCACCTCTACTTAAACGAGCTCGTAAAGCACGCCATGAACCCATGTGACAACTCATTTCGCGTGGAAAGTACATGCATGGAAGCAGTAGGTTCCGCCCCCCTGTGGTCACATGGGTTCGTGGCGTGCTTTGCGAGCTCGTTTATTGTATATCGCCACAAATATTCACACAGATGATTGACTAATTTATCTTGTGTAATATCACCTCTACTTAAACGAGCTCGTGACCCATGTGACAACTCGTTTCGCGTGGAAAGTGTATGCGTGAACTATTTCGACTTTTTTATTAGTCATTTATGCCTTCCAATACTCAAAATAGCTGCTATATTTTCCAAACTTTTTTTGTTAATAACTTTTTAACGAATAACGAGCGACGGCTAAAACCTTCCGAAGGTCACTCAGGAGGGTGACCTTGACAACATATGTCAAGGTCAAGGTCATCGGAGGGTGGTCCGTATTACTGTATAATTACTACTATTTGGATACCGTTACATTGTATAATATAAAGAAAACGAATAGCTACCCTTCAATTGTGTCCAATGCTATTCTTATTTGTTCGGCTAACAGAATGGGCAAACCAGGTGATTCTTGGCTTTGACATTCTGCAGAAGGATTTGTATCATGACCCGTTAAACTTGAAATGCTTGGTCTGCATCGAAATGGTGCAATTAGAAATGGAATTATTTAAAATATTAACTTTATAAATTATTCTTTTGAAGAGAAGAGTAAATATTTCAGTAATAAGATCTCATTACATTGTATGATATAAACAAAATGAATAATTACCCATCACGTGCCCTTGTTTCTTTTCTCGATTGTTCACATGTTTGAAGAGCCAAATCAACTGTTTCCTGATTTTGACATTCTGCAGTATGATTCGTATTATGACCCGTTGAAATTGAAATGCTTGGTCTGCATCGAAATGGTGCAATTAGAAATGGAATTATTTAAAATATTAACCTTATAAATTATTCTTTTGAAGAGAAGAGTAAATATTTCAGTAATAAGATCTCATTACATTGTATGATATAAACAAAATGAATAATTACCCATCACGTGCCCTTGTTTCTTTTCTCGATTGTTCACATGTTTGAAGAGCCAAATCAACTGTTTCCTGACTTTGACATTCTGCAGTATGATTCGTATTATGACCCGTTGAAATTGAAATGCTTGGTCTGCATCGAAATGGTGCAATTAGAAATGGAATTATTTAAAATATTAACCTTATAAATTATTCTTTTGAAGAGAAGAGTAAATATTTCAATAATAAGATCTCATTATATTGTATGATATAAACAAAATGAATAATTACCCATCACGTGCCCTTGTTTCTTTTCTCGATTGTTCACATGTTTGAAGAGCCAAATCAACTGTTTCCTGACTTTGACATTCTGCAGTATGATTCGTATTATGACCCGTTGAAATTGAAGAGCTTGATCTGCATTGAAATACGGAGCAATTAGAAATCGAAATATTTAAAATATTAAAGTTGTTAATTAATCTTTTGCAAAGAGTAAATATTTAAATATCAAGATATTATTATGTTGTATAATATAAACAAAAGGAATAATTACTCATCAAGTGCGCTTGTTTTTTCTGTCGTTTCTTTAAATGTTTGAACGGGTAAACCAGATGTATCTTGACTTTGACGTTCTACAGAAGAATCCATAACACATGTCGAAGTTGAAATGCTTGGACTGCATAGAAATGTGGCGTGATTAAAAATAGAAAAAAGTAATAATTATTAAAATACTACAGCTGTGTACGTAGTACTGCTATTATGTACTTGTTGACGGTAAACCGTCATGAAGTGAAGTTTTGTGAGTGAGAAAGGAAAGGAGGAAGATAGATAGGAGAGGGAAAGGGAAAGGGGGGAAAGAGGGGGGGGGTAGAGGGAGGCAGGGAGGGAGGGAGGGAGGGAGAGAGAGAGAGAGAGAGAGAGAGAGAGAGAGAGAGAGAGAGAGAGAGAGAGAGAGAGAGAATATTTTACATCTCGAATTTCTGTAATGCTAATGTCAAACAATTAACGTCTAGACTGACTTTGTTATTAATAGATAAGTGAAACCAGACCGATATGTCCCAGGTACCAGAGTGACGTCAAAGGACGTATTAATAACGTCTTAATGACGTCTCTAACGTCAATAAAATGTCATTAAGACATCTTTAAACGTCCTGCTACCTGGGATTATACAATCAAGTTAGAGAGAAACGCTATTTTATCATAATTGTTCTACTCCAGCTTTAGTTAGAGACTACGGTTTTAAGTCCGTTTGTAACGGCCGCGGCGTGACGCATAGTTTGCTATAATATGGAAATGTACATAAATTCACACAAATAATATTATTAAGCTGCCAAGATCCTGTCGTGACCGTAAACTAAAGAACTGTTGATTGTTGGCTAATAGAAATTTTTATTAATTATTAATCATCTATATATGTAATATGCGTGGATGGAAGATTTGTGCGTCGTCTTATATAAATTTTATTAAATAGAGCTTCAATTTGAATACTAAGTGGAACGAACGGGCTAATTAGAGTCAAGAGCTATTTAAGGATGTTCTGGCGCTAACTTTCTAACATTGACAATATCTTGAAAATTTAATATATTGTTTCTATTTATTATCTGAACACGTATGCAAAACCTGAAATCAATTCTAGCTCTAACCGGTTCACGAATTATTTTTAACTTTTAATTCTGTATGAGTTTTTATGGAATGGCAGCATCTCATTTATGATGTAAACAAAATTATAAGGAAACACCATTGGCAATATTCTGAAACTTTGTGAGTAAATAAAATACTGAGCAACATTTCGAAAAAAGTTAATATCGATTCACTAACGTGTTCTTAAGTTAAAAATGAAAAAGCAATGCAAAATTTCGAAAATAGGTTATGATACACAGGGCTAGAAAAGTAAATATTATGTCAATAACATTTTCTCACACATCTTATGCGTTTTTAAGTATTATCCAATGTCTGTATACATAAAATATTATTAATATACGTAACGTTTTGTCGTTTCTTACAATTTGTTTCAGATAAAATTCACGTCCAAAAGTTCTTTTGCTAACAATCACAAAATTTGCAAAATGTGCAAATATATTTATTTGTAGTGCCAAATATCATATTAATTAGCATTATTTAAGTCCTTTACACGATACGAGCACATATCATGTATACATGATATGGTTAAGTATACTTAACTCACAAAAGCATACATAGAATTTCAACCAATTTTAAATTGAAATAACTTTTTGTCCGGGATTATAGTATTTTATAGTATAGTCAGAACAATCTTAATTTAAATACTTATAAGAACTATGGCCGGTATTCATAATCGGATCTTATTTCAAGGCCGTCTTAAGTAATGCTTTAAGATGCTAATACGGTCATTTCATTGGCTGGACGGAATCTTGAGACTGCCTTTTGACCGGACCTAAGACGATCTTAAATATAAGATCTGACTATGAATACCAGCCTATGTATAAATAAAACATTTTATATATCTGCCTCTGCCTCGATTGTAATAAGGGAAACCAGGGACAAACGTAACATTTTGCTCATTTGAATTGATGTCTTCAATTTGCTTGTTTGTATATAAACTCTTTTTTTTCATAAGGTAAACATGTACATTCTTTGTTTACATTATAGTATTGATGAAATATATCTATATCTTATAATTAAGTAGAGAAATCAAATTTTATGAAGATTTGTTACTGTTATTCCTATCCCTAGAGTTGTAACAGCAGAGAGCTCAGAGTTTATTTGTAATATGGTAAAATAAAATGAAAACAAACATAATTATGTAGCAAAACGTTGTATTTTAGTCTTGATAATTCCTTCAAGATAGAGATATTTTTCTCAAATAATTATAATACTTCTGGGCATTTTAAATTGTTTTATACAGAAATTATACAAACATAAAAATAACGAAAATTTTTAACATAGCAAGGAATTTCTCCTTTATAATTTAAACTATTTCTAAATTAAAGTTAGGTAATTATTTATCCCTGAAAATAGTAAAAAAAGGTCTCTCTTTGATATATTGAGATCAATATAAATATAAACAAAAAAAAAAAGAAACTAATAAAATAAAAGTATGGAATACTTCGGTATCTGCTACAAAATTAAGAAAGAAGTTACTACTCAGAGGAACAATTACGGCAGACATAATTAAATTTGTTATTAGTGCAAGCCTCATGAGCTTCTTCTGCCACCAATTCATACACTTCGGGCGTTGCTACACCTCTGTTTGTTTCCCTTTTTCGTATATTCTGTATTCTGTATTCTAAAATAATAATAATA
Organism: Temnothorax rugatulus; assembly: GCA_035220575.1. NCBI lineage: Eukaryota > Metazoa > Arthropoda > Insecta > Hymenoptera > Formicidae > Temnothorax > Temnothorax rugatulus. The sequence goes on from JASTWL010000171.1 coordinate 173,425, forward strand.
AGAATTAACCGAATAAGTACATTTATTACGCCAACAGATAATTAAGTGTTATGACTTTTAATCGACTCAATTGGCTATCATTGTCATGACAAATCGACCATTGGCTTTGGTTAGATTAATCGTCAAGACCTTTCAATTATGGGTTTTGGACCTTCTAAATTGATGTAATTTTGTTGAGGTCTGTAAGTTACACCGTCATTGTGATACACGGGCATATGCGCGTGCCCCCTACTCTGTTTTTCACGCGTGCACCGATCTAGCTCGTTCTTGTTGTTCCGCGTTCTTCTCGCGACACATTGTTCTAGCACGCTCTCGACGATCTTATTAAAGCATTCTTGCTCAAAATAAGTGCGTTTCTCTCACTTTCAATTCCTGCCAGCTCCTAACATCGACAGGTTATGGGCCCAGAGTTCGCGGTGAAAGTGCGAAAATCGAAAAAGCGTACGTACATACGAAGTTACGGTTAAGTCCGATTGCGAGCGTCGTCGATAGAAAAAGGTTAAGATGGCTTCCCATCACGCTGTGCGAATTGAGCCATTAAATCGAGATAATTTCGACACGTGGAAAATCCAAATGGAGGCTTTGTTGGTCAAGAACGACACGTGAGCGTACGTGGCAGGGGAGAAATCAAAGCCCCCGATAGTAGCTAACGATGCAGGCAGCATAGCGGCCGCTGAGGCGTGGGAAAAGGAGGATCGGAAGGCGAAGTCTGATATCATCCTGGGAATAAGCCCCACTGAGCTGAAGCGGATCAAGGGCTGTGAAACGTCTAACGAGGTATGGCGTAGGCTGCAAACCATATACCAGTCGACCGGACCAGCGCGAAAGGCCACACTGCTCAAGCAACTGACCTTGCATAGGATGGACGATGGAAAGGACGTTCGCGAACATCTTAATCAATTCTTCGATACTGTAGACAAACTCGGAGAAATGGAAGTAGAAATAAACAATAATTTATTAACGATTATGTTATTGTACAGTTTACCTCCTTGTTTTGAAAATTTCAGATGTGCTATAGAGTCTCGAGACTGTCTACCCACTCCATTACGTGTAAAGATCGTGGAGGAGTACGACGCGCGAAAAACCGACACACGCACGTCTACGTCAAACGCCAGGGTGGCCATGGGACCACGCGTTAAACGGCGAGCAAACTCGAAGCAAACTGGTGAGCGTGATTCGAAGGACAACCAGCATGGCAAGCGCGGCTCAAAGAAAGACAAGACCTTCAAGTACAAGTGCCACAGATGTCACGAAGTGGGACATAAAGCTGCCGATTGCCGAGCATTGCTCGAGGAGACAGTTGCTCAAAAGACGGACGACGTGAGCCTATATGTATTGTCGGCGGAAGCACCCAGCGCAAAAAGCATTTGAAGCGAAGGACAGTAATACCCTCGAGACTTGGTGTATAAATAGCGGATGTTCAACGCATTTATGTAAGGATACGCGCAATTTTGTAAAGACGTCAAACGTGATAGGCGGAAAAGTAAGTCTCGCGAATAATGCGACAACCAATATAACGGCAAAGGGCGAGATTTCATTCACGACAGAGGTTAACGGTAGATCCAAAAGAGTTAGTGTACAGGACGCGTTCCTCGTTCCAGAGCTGAGAACGAATTTACTCTCAGTTAGTAAAATTGTAGACAAAGGGTACACCGTAACTTTTGATAAAAACTTCGGTAAGGTAATCGATAAGAAAGGGAACGTTGCGCTAGTTGCCGACCGCGCGAACGGTCTCTATTACTTACGCGAAGCGAGGTCCGAGTGTAATGCTACTATCAAGAAAGGCGAGGCACGCAATTCGTTCGAGTTATGGCATCGACGAATGGGCCATCTAAATGTACGCGACCTCGCACGTGGCGTTCGCGATGGGAACCTACATGGCATCGACTTTGACGTCTCTCCGAACGAACTCGATTGCGAAGTCTGTATTCGCGGGAAGATGACGCGAACCCCGTTTCCAACGACGTCCGCGAGAAGCTCGAAGCCTCTAGAAATAGTACACACCGATGTGTGCGGACCGATGCGCGTCGAATCGAATGGCAAAGCGAAGTATCTCGTTACTTTTATCGACGATTACTCGAGGTGGTGCGAAATTCGGCTGTTAAAAGGTAAAAACGAGGTTTTGGATGCGTTCAAAAACTACAAAGCCTTCGTCGAGAAGCTGACCGGAGAAAGAATAAAGTACCTTCAGTCCGATAACGGGAAAGAATATCGAAGTCACGAATTCGATCGTTTCTTGAAAGAGCACGGTATAGGCCGGCGATTAACTGTAACGCACACCCCGGAACAAAACGGCGTCGCGGAGAGGCGGAATCGTACTCTAATAGAAATGGCGAGATGTTTGTTGATCCAATCTGGATTACCGCCATCGTTCTGGGGAGAGGCCGTAAATACTGCTAATTACATAAGAAACCGGTGTCCCTCGCGCAGTCTCAGCGGGAAGACTTTTTTCGAAATGTGGAAAGGTAGGGCGCCGGACGTACGTCACTTCCGGCAATTCGGATGCATCGTCTACTCTAGATCGAAATCCGAACAAGAGTAAATTCGAGAATCGATCGAAAAAAGGAATCCTGGTTGGATACTCCGAAGAATCCAAGGCGTATCGAGTGTGGATCCCAGAGAAACGGCGAGTAGATGTGTCTCGTGATGTGAGATTTTTGGAGAGCAACAGAATTCGGATGGACAAGGATTTTGAGGACTTCTGCACACAAGATGAGGAGTTTTCGGAAGGTTTTGAGGATCACGAAATCGAGCTTCCCCTCACTACCAAAGAAACGGAAGACGCGTCCGATGACGATGTAGGAGGCTCATCTGATCAAGAGGAATCAAACGACGATGTTGCAACGTTGCCTCTAAGGGGCAGAGGAAGACCGCGTTTAATAAGAACCGGCTCTAGAGGGAGACCCAAGAAGCAATACCAGGCAGCGTTAGTCGATGTGGATGTGGAATTTGCCTATCTAGCCGAGGTTCCAGTTAAGGAGGCATTACAAAGTCCCGAAGCGGATGAGTGGTTCACCGCAATGGAATCAGAAATGAGATCGATCATTGCCAACGAAACGTGCGTCGTCATTAAACGTCCTAAAGATCGCGAGGTGATCGGGAGTCGATTTGTGCTCCGAAACAAGTACAATAGTGACGGGACCTTGAACCGAAGGAAGGCCCGACTGGTTGCGAAAGGCTACTCGCAGCGCCCAGGTGTGCCCTTATGAAAAAGTACCATTGGCCAATGCTTTTTTGCCAATGGCAATGGATTAATTGCCATTCTGTCAATGGCAATTAATCCATTGCCATTGGCAAAAAAGCATTGGCCAATGGTACTTTTTCATAAGGGTGGACTTCAGAGACACGTTCGCACCAGTGGCTCGCATGAGCTCTGTTCGAACGGTAGCTGCGCTCGCCGCTCAACACGACCTGTCAATGAATCAATTCGACGTAACCACCGCGTATTTAAACAGTGACTTGGAGGAAGAAATCTTCATGGAATGCCTCCCTTTTGAGGAGATTTTAGAAAGAGTTATCGCCCGAGAGAAGAAAGGGAGTAGGATTCAGAAGGCATCTATTGAAATGTTGAAGGAGTTCCGCCGCGGGGACAGAGTGTTTTTGTTGAAAAAGGCTCTCTACGGCCTGCGTCAAGCTGGACGACGCTGGCACGCAAAGTTGAGTGAAACCCTCGAAAGTTTCGGGTTCACTCGATCTGACAGTGATCCCTGCGTATTCTACCTCGGGAAAGGGGAAGACATCCTCATCGTCGTTGTGTACGTAGACGACATGATCGTGACATCAAGAAGTAATCAAGACGTCTCCAGATTGTTCGATTTCTTGTCGACAAAATTCACGGTCAAGAATTTTGGAGCAGTAAAATACTGTTTCGGAATTGAGTTCTCTCAGAACAAGGAAGCGGTGTCCTTGAGCCAAAGGGGTTATTTAGATATATTGCGACGTTTTGGAATGTTAAAATCAAAACCCGTCAAAACCCCATTAGATCCCGGAACAAGGCTAAGAAGAAATGAAGAATCTGTTCCAGAAGATGGGACCTTTCCCTATCGTGAGCTGGTCGGAGCCATGATGTACTTGGCGATTTGCACCAGACCCGATATTGCCCACGCTGTCAGCTATTTGAGTCAATACAATGACTATCACGACTCGAGTCATTGTCCGCTGCTAAACGCGTGCTCAGATACTTGAAGGGCACTAGGAACGTCGGATTATCATTCAGAAAAACGACGAAATCACTTTTCGGCTACGTTGACGCCGATTGGGCTAACTGTTTGGACGACCGGAAGTCGTAAACACTGGCTTTGCTTTCATACTGGCGGGAAACCTCGTGACATGGGAGTCACGAAAGCAGCCAACTACCGCGCTCTCTTCAACGGAGGCCGAGTACATGGCCTTGAGTGAGGCCACCAAGGAAGCTGTATATCTTCAGAGTTTTCTCCTGGAACTCGGAATGACGACTGCTCAGAAGACAAAATTATTCAGTGACAATTGTGGAGCCATCAAATTGGCCAGCAATCTCGGTCCCGATTGACACCACGGTCCCGATTGACCACCGTCCCGATTGACCACGGTCCTCGATTGACCACGTCCCTATTGACCACCGTCCCGATTGACCACGGTCCCGATTGACCACCGTCCCAATTGACCACGGTCCCGATTGACCACGGTCTCGATTGACCACGGTCCCGATTAACCACCGTCCCGATTGACCACGGTCCCGATTGACCCCGTTCCGATTGACCACGGTCCCGATTGACCACGTTGAAATTGACCACGTTGCGATTGACCACGTTGATATTGACCACGTTGTGATTGACCACGGTCCCGATTCACCACGGTCCCGATTGACCACCGTCCCGATTGACCACCGTCCCGATTGACCACGGTCCCGATTGACCACGGTCTCGATTGACCACGGTCCCGATTGACCATCGTTCCGATTGACCACGTTCCCGATTGACCACGGTCCCCATTGATCCTATATAGTATATCAGAATCCGAGTACGCGTTAAGGAAAACGAAATCCCGACGTCTTCCACGAGGAGAAGTCGGCTCAATTGGTTACCTGACACCTAGTAAACACTGTAGTCAGGTCGGCGTCAATGTAGCATCGACGATAGGAGAATTCGGCACGCAGACGTCTTCTTCAAGACGAAGTATAATGTACGCGTTGACAGACACCTAGTACATGCTAAAAATGGGGTCGGCGTCAAAACCCACTATTCGGGAAAGCGAAATTAGTACGTAAGACACCTTCCCCGAGAACAAGACCCGGAATCACGTCTACCAGGTTCCTAGAGCCAGCCCTGTAAGGTCGGCGTCAACGGCCGACATCATAAAGTGCATCAAAACATCTTTCCCAGAGCATGTGTGGGCGGGGGGGCTTCGCCCCCCCTGCACCCCCCCATTGTGTGAGTAAACCTAGAAGTGTGGGCGGGGGGGGCTCCCGCCCCCCCCTGCACCCCCCCTGTGCACTGGGCGGGTGGGTTGGGTTGACGGGTGGGCAGGGGGGGCTTCGCCCCCCCCGCACCCCCCCCATGGACACGCCTTCGGCGTGCCCGGGTAGGAGATGTATTTCGCTTTATGCGTGAGCGGGGGGGGCTTCGCTTCCCCCTGCACCCCCCCCCCATGCACGTGAGCCACACTTTATAAATTATTCGAGATCGTGGTCAATCGGGACCGTGGTCAATCGAAACCGTGGTCTATCACAACATGGTTAATATCAACGTGGTCAATCGGGACCGTGGTCAATCGAAACCGTGGTCTATCACAACATGGTTAATATCAACGTGGTCAATCGCAACGTGGTCAATTTTAACGTGGTCAATCGGGACGGTGGTCAATCGGGACCGTGGTCAATCGAGACCGTGGTCAATCGGGACGGTGGTCAATAGGGACCGTGGTCAATCGGGACCGTGGTCAATCGGGACGGTGATCAATAGGGACCGTGGTCAATCGGGACGGTGGTCAATCGGGACCGTGGTCAATCACAACGTGGTCAATCGCAACGTGGTCAATCGCAACGTGGTCAATTTCAACGTGGTCAATCGGGACCGTGATCAATCGGAACGGTGGTCAATCGGGACCGTGGTCAATCGGGACCGTGGTCAATCGGGACGGTGGTCAATCGGGACCGTGGTCAATCGAGACCGTGGTCAATCGGGACCGTGGTCAATCGGGACGGTGATCAATAGGGACCGTGGTCAATCGGGACGGTGGTCAATCGGGACCGGGTCAAGACGTGTGTACATCACAATCGATCGAAGCATATTGATGTGATCACTTCGTGCGAGGAATGCTGCAAAGCGGTCGTATCGAGATCATTTACATGCCCACAGAGGACATGGCCGCCGACGTTTTAACGAAGGGGTTACCGAAATCCAAGCATCGAAAATGCACCGAGTTGTTGGGTTTAAAGTTCGGCGATATTGATATTAATTATTGCCCCAGTCTCGAGGGGAAGTGTTGAGGTCTGTAAGTTACACCGTCATTGCGATACACGGGCATATGCGCGTGCCCCCTATAGATACTCTGTTTTTCACGCGTGCGCCGATCTAGCTCGTTCTTGTTGTTCCACGTTCTTCTCGCGACACATTGTTCTAGCACGCTCTCGACGATCTTATTAAAGCATTCTTGCTCAAAAGTATAAGTGCGTTTCTCTCACTTTCAATTCCTGCCAGCTCCTAACATCGACAAATTTTTATGTTTATATATAAGCACATTGTATTTAAATAATTTAATTTATTGCGAAAAATATTACCTCAGCTAGTGCTGAGATAATATTTTTATAAGCATTAGGTATATATAAACATCAATTTAGAAGAACCAAAACCAATGGACGATTTATCATAACAATAATAGCCAATTGAATCGATTAAAAAGTCTTAATTATTAACAATAAAAATATTTTCTTATAAAAATTATACATATATAATTTTTATAAGAAAATATTTTTATTATTATAGGTATAAATATAAATATATATAAATAATATATATACCCACTCGGCATGTTATGTTGCTGAAATATTGAAATATTCGGAAATGGTGCAGAAATATATCGTTAACATTTCATTTGTAACTATGCATCTGAAATATTTCAGAAATGTACCTGCATCATGTTTTTCATATTATTGCATTAACAATATTTCTGAAATCTTTCAGAAAGTTGTTTACAATATTTGTAAGTTTCTGTAATATTGCAATAAAATGTAGCAGATGCAATATTTCAGAAATATTTCTGAAACATTATAAAAGTAATATTACGTTTGCATTGTACGAATAATATTTCTGTAACATATCAAACACAACATTGCATTTAAAATATTTCTGAAAAATTTCTGAAAGATTGCGTAGGTAATGAAAAATTGAATTGCAGGCAGTGAATTTCTACAATATTGCAGAAGAAATATTGCAGATGTAATGGTTTAGAAACATTTCTGATACATAATAAAACTATTATTACGTTTACATTGCACGCGTTATATTTTTGAATGTTTCACATACAACATTGCATTTGTAATATTTCCGAAAAGTTGCTGACAGACTTTAGTACTTATAAAAAATTAAATATATTATTATATAATATTGCATTTTATTGCATTTTTTCTCTTTTATTAAGAATTTTCTTATATTCCAAATTTTGTCATATAGCATTTTTAATATAAAATATAAAATATTTAATAATATTTAATATAAAATAATATTCGACGCTAACTGGCAAAAAATATTTATTCGTACATCTGTATTGTTAATATTGTTATGCGATAGCTTTATGCTCACCAAAATAAGCAAGTATAAGAAAGAAAGAAGCGTCAGAGTCAGAGGATCATCACTACCCTGTTCGATCATCGATGTCAAGCAACAAGACGCCGGTATACTACTTGGATGGGTGACCGGCTGAGAGAGCGGATTTCTTCGGACAAAGGCGCGGCGGCTATACGCACATGGCTTAATATATTTCTTTTTGTTCCGGTAACAAAATTTCATTTTTCACATATCAACAAATAGTTTTTGCGTCAGTAACAAAATTTTGTTTGCTAATACAAAACATTTTTCTCAGTGTAAAATGTATTTGAAATATCTCTGAAGTGTTTCTGCAATATTTCGTAGATATATTTCAGAAATATTTCAGTAATATTACCGAAATATTGCCGAAATCTTTCAGCAAAGTTGCATTTGAAATAATTGTGCCGATTGAAACATTGCAGAAATGTTGCAGAAACGGTCGTGAAATATTTCTGAAATGTTGATGAAAGTTATAATATTTCAAATAGAATTTTGCAGAAATGTTTCTGAAATATTACATGCCGACTGGGTAATAATATATATATATATATAAATTAATATATATATAAATATTATATATATATATATATATATATATATATATATATATATATATATATATATGGAGGGGTAAAAACCACAGTGGTGTAAGTCAAAATTTTTAAAATATTTTCTCGTGTGCATAGATACAATCTGTACAATATATAAATTGCATCTATGCACACGAAAAAATATTTTAAAAAATTTGACTTACACCACTGTGGTTTTTACCCCTCCATATATATAATTAATATATATAAATCAACAGACTGTTACTTTTATCCTAACATATATTTTGCCATAATTGGTCATTTTTATAAAAAAAACTGACGTCTGAATATTTTCACGTATCAAACAACTTAAAGGAATAATTATGTGTATAGTAAACGAGAAATAAACCAAATTGGTTAACCTTTGAAAAACCCACCTATATGAAATAATAGATAAGAATACCCAATTTTTATGTATTATTGTCCTCTGAACATAAATATAAAACTTAAAAATGGCAGTCGGATTCATAAGTTAAAGAGAAACCATGAAGATAATTATTTGGAATAGGGCTTTTTCTGAATTTTGATATTTCTTTGTGACTCTCTTGATAAAAATTGTTATTGTGACTCTGACAGTGATAATCAATTGAGGGAGTCTAAAGAATATGTACCTTACCTATTTCTTAGGGGGGCGGAACTTACTTCCTCCATGCATACACACATTTCTTTTTTTGCGTTTCTCTGTTTTTGCAATGTTCGATGTTTCTTGTTCCGAGTGCCATTTTCAGCTTTATATTTCTGTTCAGAGGACAAAAATACGTAGAAATTGGGTATTTCTATTCATTATTTTATATAGATAGATTTTCCGAAGATTTACCACTAAATTTCCCATGATATATTGAGAAACTAAAAGAAACACAAAATATTTAACCTTAATATTATAACCCTATTTTTATAACGTAGACGCAATAAATACACAACCTGTTATCACTGAGTTTCGAATGCTACTGAGGTAGGAGGGGCATTCAAAAGACATTACATACCAGCGGACAAACTCGTAAACAAATGTTATTTTTTTAGTAATCGCTTATTACGTTCATCCCGTTACTTTTGTCCCTAGTTTCCCTTACTAATGTCAATAAACAACAAATTACTAATCTAAATTTTTGAATTGCCTATATCTATGATGCATAAAAGAACGTGGAAACAGGCGATTCAAATTTATTTAAATTAGAGTAGAATGGGGCAAAAGTACGCACTTAGTTTTTGATCCTATATGTCTACCGTTGAGATATAGCTTGAGTCTTGAAATTTGAACTGTAAAATCTTCAAACATTCTTTTTCAAAATTTACTAGGGCTCATGTCTATATTTTGAAGACATTCCATGTAATAAACTTTTCTTGAACTGATTGCAAAAACGCACTTTTGCCCCACCGGTGGGGCAAAAGTTCGCATGCAGTAGGACAAAAGTGCGCAATGCAGGTATATTTGTTTTCGTGTAAATTAGGTTATTGACAATACTGAGTTAATTCGTAAACTGTTATGACAACCGATTCAACTGAACAGCGTTGAAACTATTAGTATTTTCGATTTGTTGACTCGACCCGACTCGGGTCAGATCGAAGTTGAGTTTGAAACTCGATGACTCTAAACTATCATGGTAGAAAGCATTTCTTAACTTCCATCACATATTCTTAGCATTATGGCGGTATATTACCATATTTCATTATCATTTTTCCGAACTTTTAATCTGACTCGAGTCGGGTTGAGTCAACAAATCGAAAACGCTATATGAGGTAAGTTTCATTTTTTAGCTTTCTGATATAATATTGCTTCCTCATAGAGGAAGCTTTCATCATCATCATAGTCGGTCCCTCATTACTGAGGATCGTGACCACATGAATCGTGGACCATCTGTCGCCACGATTCCCTGTCCTCAGCTCGGCGCATCGCCTCGTGGATGGGTCCCTGCGTGGTTTCTCTGACGGCATCGCCCCATCTTGTCGGGGATCGGCCTCTGCCTCTTCTTCCCTCGACCTGACCAACGATCAACGAAGAGGAAGCTTTGTGATGGTGAAAAATTTTTTTTTCGAGATTTTGATGGAAATAGGTTTAGAATGTTCCAAAATGTCAAGAAATCATATTAGTAGAAAATGTCCGGAAGTATGCATGTGTGTGTGTGTGTGTGTGTGTGTGTGTGTGTGTGTGTGTGTGTGTGTGTGTGTGTGTGCGCGCGCGGATTTTTTATACACGCATCTACTTCTATAATTTTTTAGATACCGGGTTGAAATTTTGCACACAAATAGAGTATCATAGAAAGTATGTTTTCCTCCAATTTTATTAAAATCTGTCGACCGGTATGGATTTCAAGGGGATTTTCATTTTTTAGAAAAGTGTGTTTTACGCTGTAGCTTTCTCAATATTTGAGATATCGATCTATTTCTAATTCTATTATATTCTTCAGTTTTTTCTACCCCTATTTCATATATAATTTTTTAAGAGTGTTACGATGCTGATAACAATGGCCTAAAGATAAAGTGCGAAAATTTGAGCAAATTCTACAACCGTGATGTTGATGGACAACAGCTATATGAAGAAATTTTGGATTGCAGAATGTTGCTATCAAGTCGGTCCAACATGAAAATATCAAGACCTCAAGAGCTTCTCGAATTTATTGATCAGTATGGAGATGAGAGCGTCTTTCCCAATCCCCGCATTGCTATTCAGATAATGCTAACAATCGCAGTTTCCATCGCCAGCTGTGAGAGATCATTCAGCAAGTTGAAACTAATACTTTCGTATTTGAGAGCTTCCATGGGTCAAAGCAGATTGTGCGATCTTGCTCTGCTGCGTAGAGAAAGAGAAGAAACTGAGAAAACTGATTTTGAGCATATCATAGATCAATTTTCATCACTAAAAGCAAGGAAGGTGCATTTATAATTTTCATATAGTACTATAATGTACGTTAAACATAGTACTATAATGTACTATAGTACTATAATGTATGTTAAATAAAAGAACAAACTTGACGTATGTATTTTTGACTTAATTATGGTACAATTATATTAAAAGATAGGTGTCAGATGTTTCGATAGGGGCGCGATTACAGTACTTGCCATAGGAGCTATTTTCTATAGATACGCCTCTGCGTCAACTTGACGGCACGACGCTCATTATGGCGATGTTTGCCGTCGACATTGTGTCGATTGTAAAACTCCATTTGTACTACTAATTTATTATTTCATAATTTTAGTAATAAAAGCAATTTTTATATATTTAAAAAATTATTTTAAAGTAGAAATAAAAAACTAATGTATAAATAAAAAAATGGAACAAAATGCCCAGATAACATGCATGTTGCATAAGACGTCGTAAAGATATCTTAAAGATATCTTAAGATATCTTAGGTGTCTTAAAGATATCTTTACGACGTCTTATGCAACATGAATGTTATCTGGGTGGAAAAATTAAGAAATATCCGAAATTAATAGGGATCATTTTAGTAAAAACATTAATTATTTAATTGATTTTTGTAATAGTATAACAAATATTAGTCGCAATAAAGATTATCACAATAAAAAAAGTGTGCAAGTAGAAACTTGCATATTGCTTCCTCATAGTTTTTAAGTGTGCAAGTAGAAACTTGCACATTGCTTCCTAGCTTATAATTTTTAAGTGTACAAATTATAAATTTGAACATTACTTTCTCACAATTTGCAAGTATGCAAATTATAAATTTGCACGTTGCTTAATCAACATTTTATTTCGCTCATAAAGCTTCCTCTATGAGGAAGCCAAATTAATAAATATCTACTAATAATTATACATAAAAAAAGGCTTCCTCATAAGAGGAAGCTTTATGAGTGAAATAAAATGTTGATTAAGCAACGTGCAAATTTATAATTTGCATACTTGAAAATTGTGAGAAAGTAATGTTCAAATTTATAATTTGTACACTTAAAAATTATAAGGAAGCAATGTACAAGTTTCTACTTGCACACTTAAAAACTATGAGGAAGCAATGTGCAAGTTTCTACTTGTTTTGATTTCTTCCAAACTGTATTTTATAAGTAGAAATAAACTGAAGTAAATCATTGATAAGGCATTTTAATTAACTCGTTTCTGGTGTGTCATCATGCATGCTATATTAGACATTTCAAATTGTTATCCGTGTACAGTAACGCTTACCGGTAATTTAGAAAGTATGTCTCATGTCCCTTTTAGAAAGAGACGAAGAGTGAGTTAACCTAAGATTAAAAGTTAACTGTGACGTTTGTGGCACTGGGGCTTAGAGTTAACTTTGGATATCAAGTGCGAACTTTTGCCCCACCATGATATGCGCACTCTTGCTCCACGAGACACTTTTTAAATTACCGGTAAGCGTTACTGTCTACGGATAACAATTTGAAATGTCTACTATAGCATGACACACGCCAGAAACCAGTTAATCAAAATGTCTTGTCGATTATTTACTTAAGTTTATTTCTACTTATGAAATACAGTTTCAAAAAAATTAAAATATTACATCAGAAAGACAAGAAATAAAACTCATAGTTTCAATGCTGTTCAATTGAATCGGCTGTCATTACATATGGCGCCACTCAGTCATGACATCTTATAAATTAATTTAGTGTTGCCAACCTAACTTACAGGAAACCAAGTAATACCTGCACTGCGCACTTTTATCCGTCGCACACTTTTACCCCACTCTACTCTATGTGTGAAATAATTGAAAAATTATTATTCGTACAACTTGAGAGGCACATTTTATGATCAAAATTGCAAGTAAATATTATATAAGGATGCCCTAATGAAACTTTTGTTCGTTCAATTTTCTTTAGCTATTGATTGTTACATCATTACATTTATTTTATAATTTTTAGTAATTTAATAATCTTTTGAATGTACACTTACTCATCTCGACTCTGGATTCTTGTAGAATGTCTTTCTAAATGTTGTCGTAAAGGTGCTATATTTGTTAAGAAAGACAATGTTTTGCAACAATCTTTACATTTTGCCTTATACCTCGGTAACTCCGAGTAATATTGCCTTAAGTCATCAGGTAGTTTGAAAGTGTCATCATTGACAGATATTCCATGTCTTTGTAATAAGTGTACTCTCATTATGTTTGTGCGTTTTCTTGTTGATGGATTAGGTGTCTTAATTTCTTTTTTACAGATCGTGCACTTTACCAGCGAAGGTTTCAATCCCTCGAAATAATCCCATAACTTTCTGCGTTTTCCTTTCGATGCCATAATCGTCCTGTAATACAGATTGTCTGATACTAAATGTGATACAGTTATCGTCTCAATAAGCAAAAAGCTAGGCATGGTTTATTTAGTGGAATGTACGTTTATGTGGATAGTTCAAATTTACCAGATCCCGTACAGATCTTCAAACTTACTTTTTTCCAAGAAAGATTAAAAAACGCGCCAAGTGTAGATATGTGTTCCATACAAAATTTTTATTAAAAAATGTTTTAATTTTATTTGATCTTATAATTTTATTTGAATTTTTCACTACGTAAACAATGATGTTAGAAGGTTTCCGCTAAGTGAATATGATAAATTAGTAACATTTGGTTTTTTTATTAATGATGTTTAATGATTATACTTATTGTGTACCTGTTCTATTTTAGAACAAATACACAGTTTCTTTTGTTTTGTTTTATTATTTAAATTGCCACAGAAAAACACTTGGCGTGTCCTTTTTATGCCATAAATATATTTGTAGTATATGTCACTCGAGTAGCATAAAAAAGCCCGGGAAAAAAAGATTATATATAATTATATATAAATATATGATTATATATGAATTTTGTCTCTATATGATCACATATCTATATCTATACTATTATATAAAATTCTTACGGGTGGTGTGTGTTTACAACGTTATTAACTTGAAAACTATTGGACCGAATTTTTACCACAGATATATGAAATAGGGGTAGAATTTTCCGGGGAGTGCAATAGAGTGTGTAGTTTTTTGTTACCGATTTTCTGGAAACCGATTTTTTTAATTTATCTAATTCTTACGGGTAAAAGAATTAAAAAAATCGGTTTCCAGAAAATAGATAACGAAAAACTATTGTTCGACAGCGCGCGGTAGCGCGAGGAAGCGCGAGGTAGAAGACGACCACAAAGAAACAGCAAGTCCAAAGTTACAAAAAATAAGGCAACGTCTATTTACAGAATATTTACAGTTATTTATACAGGTTCTTTTTAGGCAGAGTGCCGTGAACGCGCACAGAGTTTAGCGCGGCGTGCTGGGAGCAGCAAGGCGGCTCGCGATGCGAAGTAGCGAAAAGCTAATCGACGCGGTGTACGAAAGCGGTGTGCAAAGCGGTGTGCAAAGCGGTGTGCAAAATGCGAAAGCGGTTGTAACTGAGTGATCTGCGAGCGAAATCGATTCCGCAGCGCAGCGGCGGTCTCTTTATCATCTCCGAGGCGAACCTCTCTCCCGGCTCGTTGCCACGAATTTCGAGAGGGTGATTGGCCATCGGAGCCCTACGTCATCGGGCGGACGTCACTGCCTTCAATTGTCGATTCGAAGGGAACGTTACGTGTTTTCGCTTGCTTTGTTTATGGCATGGATCTTTCTTTGTGAGCTGCTTGACTTTATTATTAGCCGAAAGTCAGCGAACGTTCTGGAATAATATGCTCGAACAATCCATGCCATAACTGGAAAGCGATAATCAACTTAACACAAAATTCTCCCCGAACCTTCTCTCACACTGATTCGCACGATCTCAAACAACTATACACTCTATAGCACTTCTCAGAAAATTCTACCCCTATTTTATATGGTTTTAATACAAATTCGGTCCAATAGTTTTTAAGTTAAAAACGTTCAAACATACATCACCCGTAAGAATTAGAAAAATTAAAAAAACGTTATTAACTTAAAAACTATTGGACCGAATTTGTATTAATACCATATAAAATAGGGGTAGAATTTTCCGGCGAGTGCTATAGAGTGTGTAGTTTTTTGTTACCGATTTTCTGGAAACCGATTTTTTTAATTTTTTTAATTCTTACGGGTGGTGTATGTTTAAACGTTTTTAAGGGGATGCTGGAGTGACGGCCGAACTTCCTCGATGTCGATAATGTCAACATTTCTAATTTTGTTTTTCCTATATCTGTCTTTGTCTAACGAAATGACATCTGTCCTTGTTCGATTGCTGCGCCATCTCTGCTCACTAGCCTGCGTGTATATTTTTGTGGAAAATATACACGATTTCTTCGATAGCACCTAACCTTTCATCTTTCACTGGTCTAAGTAATATCTTTTTTTTTAGGCTTCAAATCTTACTTCTAATTGCACGATATTATTCCTGACAGTTTTTTGTAGAGGGCTGTATCACTATTTTCTATAGAAAAACTGCAGAATTTTTGTATAAAGCAAATATTGTCGTCAGGTGAAGACAATATAAAATTTTTTTTAGTTTATCAGAAAAAATCATGTACAGCCCTCTACATTTTTGTGCGTACTTTAATCGTGTAAAAGGATTTTCCATTCTGTTCAGCCAATTCAAAGATATTACTTAGACCGATTATGTCAGTGTCGCTGTCACTCCGTCGGTTATACAGACGGCTCCAGCATCCCCTTAACTTAAAAACTATTGGACCGAATTTGTATTAAAACCATATAAAATAGGGGTAGAATTTTCCGGCGAGTGCTACAGAGTGTATAGTTTTTCGTTACCGATTTTCTGGAAACTGATTTTTTTAATTTTTTTAATTCTTACGGGTGGTGTATGTTTGAACGTCTTTAACTTAAAAACTGTTGGACCGAATTTGTATTAAAACCATATAAAATAGGGGTAGAATTTTCCGGGGAGTGCTATAGAGTGAGTAGTTTTTCATTACCGATTTTCTGGAAACCGATTTTTTTAATTTTTTTAATTTTACGCGAAATAATAATTGACCGAATCTTAGAGAATTGTATATAAAACAGGGGTAGAATTTCCAGGAGAGTGCCATAAAGTGTACAATTTTTCGTTACCGATCTTTTCGGAAACCGGTATCAGAAATTTTTCTAATTTTTCGAAAAATAATTGACCAAATCTTAAAAAATTGTATATAAAACAGGGGTAGAATTTCCCGGAAAGTGTTATAAACTGTATAATTTTTCGTTACCGATCTTTTTTGGAACCGGTATCCGAAATTTTTCCAATTTTTCGGGAAATAATTGACCGAATCTTAAAGAATTGTACCTATATAAAACGGGTAGAATTTACCGGGAAGTGCCATAAAGTGTATAATTTTTCGTTACCGATCTTTTTTGGAACCGATATCCGAAATTTTTCCAATTTTTCGTGAAATAATTTACCGAATCTTAAAGAACTGTATATAAAACAGGGGTAGAATTTCCCGGGGAGTGTAATTTTTCGTTACCGATCTTTTTGAAAACCGGTATCAAAAATTTTTCAAATTTTTCGGGAAATAATTAACTGAATCTTAAAGAATTGTATATGCTTTTACATTAATCTACCGATTTATTGATTTAGTTAAAACCTGTCCAAAAATTTTATTAATTTTTTGAGGATGGGTTCAATTCCAATTTTTTGGGAAATAATTGACCAAATCTTAAAGAATTGTATATAAAACAGGGGTAGAATTTCCCGGGGAGTGTAATTTTTCGTTACCGATCTTTTTAGAAACCGGTATCAGAAATTTTTTCAATTTTTCGGGAAATAATTGACTGAATCTTAAAGAATTGTATATGCTTTCACATTAATCTACCGATTTATTGATTTAATTAAAACCGGTTTAAAAATTTTATTAATTTTTTGAGGATGGGTTTAATTGCAATTTTTCGGGAAATAATTGACCAAATCTTAAAGAATTGTATATAAAACAGGGGTAGAATTTCCCGGGGAGTGTAATTTTTCGTTACCGATCTTTTTAGAAACCGGTATCAGAAATTTTTTCAATTTTTCGGGAAATAATTGACTGAATCTTAAAGAATTGTATATGTTTTCACATTAATCTACCGAATTATTGATTTAATTAAAACCGGTTCAAAAATTTTATTAATTTTTTGAGGATGGGTTTAATTGCAATTTTTCGGGAAATAATTGAGATTCAGTCAATTATTTCTCGAAAAATTGCAAAAATTTCTGATACCGTTTTCCAAAAAGATTGGTAACGAAAAATAGTCTTATTACACATGTCCTCCAGGGCGAAGCCCGGGTAACCAGCTAGTAATTATATATAATCATATATGAACATATGTAAGGATATTATATAATCATATAGGGTTATATATACTTCCATATGAATCTTATATGGATCCATATATGAGTGCATATATGATCTATTGTTCATATCTAGTTATATTTGGAATTATATATGCCCATATATAATCATATATGGACTCATATATAATTTCATATAAGAACCAAATTTCATATATAATCACATATAATCATATATATTTATATATAATTATATATAATTATATATAATCTTTCTTGCCCGGGAGGGCAGTAAAACTTCGGATTAAGGGCGAGCTCACCGATTTCAATGACCTTGATATATGTTGTCAAGGTCATGACCTCGAGTGACCTTCAAAAGGTTTTAGCTGTCGCTCGTTAATCGTTAAAATAATAAAATGTTTTTAACAAAAAAAAAGTTTGGAAAATATAGTAGCTATTTTGAGTATTGGGAAGCATAAATGACTAATATATATGTCGAAATAGTTCACGCATACACTTTCTACGCGAGACGAGTTGTCACATGGGTTTGTGCGGCGTGCTTTACGAGCTCGTTTAAGTAGAGATGGTATTAAACAAGATAAGTTAGTCGATCATCTGTGTGAATATTTGTGACGATATACAATAAACGAGTTCGTAAAGTACGCCACGAACCCATGTGGCCGCAGGGGGACAGAACCTATTGCCTCCACACATATACTTTCCACGCGAAACGAGTTGTCACATGAGTTCGTGGCGAGCTCGTTTAAGTAGAGGTGATATTAAACAAGATAAGTTAGTCGATCATCTATGTGAAAAGAATTGGAGGAGACTCATTTTATGTATTACTAGATGACATAAAATATGTGTATTCAGGAAATTAATAGAGAATATATAATGTTTCATTATGTATATATATATATATATATATATATATATATATATATATATATATATATACATATATAAGCTCGTTTATACAATATATATATATATATATATATATATATAAACGAGCTTGTAAAGCACGCCACGAACCCATGTGGCACCTCGTGTCGCGTGGAAAGTGTATGCGTAAGCTATTTCGACATATATATATATATATATATATATATATATATATATATATATATATATATTAGTCATTTATGCCTTCCAATACTCAAAATAGCTGCTATATTTTCCAAACCTTTTTTTATTAATAACTTTTTAACGAATAACGAGCGACGGCTAAAATCTTCTGAAGGTCACTCGGGGTCATGATCTTGACACCATATATCAGGTCATTGAAATCGGTGAGGTCACCCTTAATCCAAAGTTTTACCAAAAGGGCACGCCAAATATTTTTTGTGAAAAAAAAAACAGAACAGGTTGCGTACCTGTTCTAAAAAAATAATATACACAACAAGTGTAATAATAAAACATAATTAAGAAAATGAGATGTTACTAATTGATCATATTTACTTGATCATATTTACAAACCTTCCGGTATTATTGTTTTCGTAGCAAGAAATACAAATAAAATAATATGACCAAATTATATCAAAATCTTTTTCAATAAAGATTTTGTATAGAACATATATTCTTGGCGCGTTTAACTTTCTTTCTTAAGTATGTTTATTTATACGGATACAACGCCTTTTTACAAGTACACAAAAACTATAAAAATATAAAATTTTGATATTTTGTAAATAAAATAGACGTGGACAATACAGAAGCAACGGTACTGCAGTGTTTTGACGTTCTGCAGAAGGATTCGTATCATAACCCGTTGAACTTGAAATGCTTGGCCTGCATCGAAATGTGGTGCAATTGGAAATGGAATTATATAAAATATTAACGTTATAAATCATTCTTTTGCAGAAGAATAAATATTTCAATAGTAAGATATCATTGTCTGGTATAAACAAAACAGCAAAACCAATAATTACTCATTAATTGCGCTGGTTTTTTCTGTTGTTTCTTTAAGTAATTGAACGGGCAAATTATATGTATCTTGACTTTGACGTTACTAAGGTTGAAGAAAAAATAGTTCAGTTTACTAAAGTTGGAGAAAAAATATAGTGTGCAAAAAATATTATTAAGCTACTAAATAATTTTTTTTGTTATTGCGATAAATATTACCACATGCCTCAGTGGTCGAATTGGTATGACACCCATCACGGAATGAAGGAAGTTCCAGTTTCGAATCCTAGCTGAGGTAATATTTTTCGCAATAATTTCTTTACAGTTTTTGGATAATTAAATCGCGTCAATTTAATTTCGGGGAAGGAAGGGTTTTTAATGTTCCAATGATAGCTGTGTTTCAAGTCTGACAAAAAATCGGCGCGCAGTTTATTAAGTTGGAATATATATATGTGTATTATATACTGCAATTTATTAATTTCTATATTTGCGCACCAAGTACCGCGTTTGACTCGCATTTGCCGTTGATTATTATTGCTACTAAACAATATTAAGCTACTACCCAATAAGCAGATATTTTTAAAATGTTTTTTTAATATTTATTTTTCATTAATTATACATTGTACAATTCATTGTAAAAGAAATATTTTTTAAACATTTATTAAATACTAGCTGGTTACCCGGGCTTCGCCCGGGAGTCGTTTTCCTTGAAACGACTTCATTTGTGTTTCAATATCCTTATTGTAGACAAACATAAGGAGTGTGTCGGGTGGTTGATTTAAAGACGGTAGTTTAACTTTTCTGCATGAATAACACATTCTAGGTGTTTAAGTTTTAAAATTTTTTAGTTGACAATGATCACATATTGCATCCATTTTCCCAATTATTACACTCGGATGAAATTGATATTTGTAATTTGAATCATAACTAAATGTCTCTAATTTCAAATCGGACCGCATAAATGTTTTCATGGATTAAACATGTCGTAACCGGTCTTTTTCTACTCGAGTTTAACACTATTGAGTCATTTCCGCTTTTCCGATATTTCACTTACCGATCAGCGACATCATCCCTTGGTTTACCCGGTCGTTTTTTCGGGAATTTTGAGATTGCTCGCTCGCGATGTACACAGAACCTAGATTTTTTACTTTAAAAACCAAGGAATAAAATCGGTAATCGGTAAGTTAAATATCGATCAATACAATCAGTACGAAGTTTGATGTATTGATTTTCCATAAAAACTGTTTGTAAAATTACTAAGCTGACCTGCTATCAATTCACTCTTTTGTCATTATAAGCTGCTGGTTTCACATATTATAAGCTGCTGATTTCACATGTTATATGTCACTTTGATTTTTATAAAGAAAGAACTCCATCAAATAACTTTTACATTTATAAATGTACATTGTTCTGAAACTCACATTATAAGCGGCACTTTAATCTGGTATGATTACTGTATTAGCTCAATTAACAATTTACCGACAAATATGACATATAACTTACACACTTTTTAAGCAAAAATTGGCAACCCTTTCACCGATTCTCGGTAAAAAAAGAAATTAGCTTGATATCTCAAAATTTGCAGAAATCAGAACAATTACGTAGAATTTACCCGAAAAATTGAAGAAATTAGAAAAACCGGTTTCCAGAAGATCGGTAACAAAAAACTATACACTCTATAGCACTCCCCGGGAAATTCTACCCCTATTTTATATGGTTTTAATACAAATTCGGTCCAATAGTTTGAAGAAATTAGAAAAACCGGTTTCCAGAAGATCGGTAACAAAAAACTATACACTCTATAGCACTCCCCGGGAAATTCTACCCCTATTTTATATGGTTTTAATACAAATTCGGTCCAATAGTTTTTAAGATTACCCCGAACAACAGTACAAACTTTTCCCCTTTATTATAATAGTAGAGATTTATTTTACATTAATTATTTGTTTGAACTAATGATTTAGAGAAAATATTTATTTAATGTTTATTTAACGTTTATTTAATATTTACGTAACGTTAATTATTCCTTTGCAGTAATAATTTGAAGAAACATTTATTAAACATTAATTTAATATTTATTTTACGTTAATTACAAATGTTAAATAATGATTTAAAAAAACATTTATTTAATATTTATTCAATATTAATTTAATATTTATTTTACATTAATAAATTTATTAGAAAAAATGAATTAAAAAATATTTATTTAGACTTAATCTATCTGTGATTAGCGCAAAATCGAATTCGGTATTAATTTTAACATTTTTTTAATTATATCAAGTTTGCTCTTATTGTATATTTATTATAGTTATCTGCACAGGGTGTCCCGAAGTTCGAGAGTAATAAGAGTGCAGCATAAAAGTTCGTGAAAAATTAAATACTAAAAGTGCATGCCATGTTTTTCCCATAAAGTATAGTTTCTTAAATATAAAAGGTTTAAGGTATAGCCAATCGTATGCATTGGTTGAAAAGTATGATTGTGGTAGTATGCGTGTATATACAGCGGCAACGTTTTGTTTGACGTGAAGTGTTCAACATCTAATACGATACACACGCATGACACATGAACAGATTTTTATCCAATGCTTACGATTGGTTATACTTTAAACCTTTATACTTAAGAAACTATTTTATGAAAAAAATGGCATGCATTTTTATTACTTAATTTTGTACGAACTTTCATGCTGCAATCTTATTACCCTCGAATTTCGGAACACCCTGTATAATTACGATGTACAATGTAGGAAAATTTCTTTATATTTATATCATATTTGTGCTGTTATTGAATTTTGTTAACATTTATTTAGTATTTATTTTACATTTATTCTATATTTATTTTGTATCTTATTTTTTTATTATACTAATTATAAGTCACTTTCTTTCTAATTTATTATTATGTATAATATAGTATATGTCTTTTTCATACATAAAGATGTATTTATCCGTAATTCTGGTTTTTGTTGAACATTGTCATTTATTTATAATTTAAGTGATATTAATAATTTCAATGTCCTATGCCACTTTGAAGACCTATAAAAATCAAAATAAAGCTATTATAAATTGGAATTTTCACAGATAATATATATACACATACGAATAAAGATTATACAAGAGAAAAAAAAAACATATATAGACATATTTTATATAATATTTTATATAATTATATTATATAATTATATTATATATATATATATATATATATATATATATATATATATATATATATATTGCTTCCTCATAGAGGAAGCTTTATTTTCGTAAATTCGTATATGAACCTTTGATTGTGTATAAAGTTGGATCTAGTCAACCAAATTTAAAAAAAATATATATGAAATAGGGGTAGAAGAAACCAACGAAGAGATTGGTTTTTGAGTTTTTTCTGCCAATATGTTCAGATTGTTGTAAAACGTCAAAATATCGCATTAAAAAAAATGTTGGTATGTGTGTATGTGTGTATGTCTGTGCCAAATTTACCGAAATTTCTATAACTTCCGCAAATATTGAGATATCGGGCTGTTTTTTTTTTAATCGATAGAGTATCATTCAAGGAAGGTTGGTATTGAATTTGGCGATGATCGGTAAAGGGGTTCTTTTAAAAAAAAATTTTGAATTTTTGTAGAAATGTCCGTTGTTGCTCTAACTTCTGCAAATATTGAGATATCGGGCTGTTTTTTTTTTTAATCGATAGAGTATCATTCAAGGAAGATTGGTATTGAATTTGGCGATGATCGATAAAGGGGTTCTTTTTTAAAAAAATTTTGAATTTTTGTAGAAATGTCCGTGGTTGCTCTAACTTCCGCAAATATGGAGATATCGGGCTTAATTTTTTTTTAATCGATAGAGTATCATTCAAGGAAGGTTGGTATTGACTTTGGCGATAATCGGTAAAGGGGTTCTTTTTAAAAAAAAATTTCAATTTTTTTAATTGTGCAAGTAGAAACTTGCACATTGCTTCCTCATAGTTTTTAAGTGTGCAAGTAGAAACCTGCACATTGCTTCCTTATAGTTTTTAAGTGTGCAAGTAGAAACCTTTGCTCACAAAGCTTCCTCTATGAGGAAGCCAAAACAAATAAATATTAATAATTATACATCGAATAAAATAAAAGCTTCCTCATAGAGGAGCTTTGTGAGCAAAGGTTTCTACTTGCACACTTAAAAACTATAAGGAAGCAATGTGCAGGTTTCTACTTGCACACTTAAAAACTATGAGGAAGCAATGTGCAGATTTCTACTTGCACACATAAAAACTATGAGGAAGCAATGTGCAAGTTTCTATTTGCACACTTAAAAACTATGAGGAAGCAATGTGCAGGTTTCTACTTGCACACTTAAAAACTATGAGGAAGCAATGTGCAGGTTTCTACTTGCACACTTAAAAACTATGAGGAAGCAATGTGCAGGTTTCTACTTGCACACTTAAAAACTATGAGGAAGCAATGTGCAGGTTTCTACTTGCACACTTAAAAACTATGAGGAAGCAATGTGCAAGTTTCTACTTGCACACTTTTAGATAATTTTCATTAATATTTTAATTTAATATGTCAAATTTTTATAGATATGTTTTTATATAAAATTTTTTTTACCGAGTAGTCCAGTTTGGTTCCTGGTGTTTTTAACCAGTCGTCTACAGTCTTTTTATATTTGGAGTTATATGGCATTGGTAGAGTTTATAATATTTCTCATTGAGAAACATATAATTGAACAGCAGATTGTTATCTAATACCACTAAACTATTTATGACTTTTATCGAATGTTGCATTACGAGAAGGATATTTTATTAGAATCTGTTTGCCTAAGTTTAATTGTATGCTATAAAAAGATGTATTTACTGTTAGAAAAAACATTTTTTAAAGTGTTAATAAATTATATATTTAATACTAATAAATTATTTATTCAATTTAAAAAAACGTATATTAAATGTTAACAAAACATTTATTTAATGTTAACAAACGTTTATTTAATATTAAAAACATATCTTTTCAATGTTAAAAAACCGTTCTTTTTTCAATATTAAATAAAATATTTTTTTAATAAGAAAAAAAGGATCTATTTCATTAATTTTAACATTTTTTAAACATTTTTTTCATTACTAAATACGTTTTTAAAAACATTTAAAAAATATTTTTTTGCTACTTGGGTAAGTTCCAAGCTCAGACTGTGAATGGCTTATTCGATATTGATTGATTAAAAAATTATTATTATGATTTAAGAGATACATTTATTATCAAAATTGTAAATGTGTATTAAATGGATTTTTCGATAAAAACTTTTATTTGCTCAATTTTCTTCAGCTATTAATTGTTTTATCATTACATTTATTTTATAATTTTTAATAATTTATTAATTTTTTGAATGTGTACTTACTCATTTCGACTCTGGATTTTTTTTGTGGAATGTCTTGTTAAATGTTCTCGTAAATATGCCATACTTGATAAGAAAGTAAATGTTTTTCCACAATCTTTACATTTTGCCTTATATTCCGGTAACTCCGAGTAATATTGTTTTAAGACATCGGGCAGTCTGTAAGTGTCATCGAGAAATATTCCATGTCTTTTTGCTAAGTGTACTCTGCACATTCTTATGCGTCTTGTTGGATTAGGTATCTGAATTTTTTCTTTACAGGTTGTGCACTTTACCAGCGAAGAATTCAGTTCCTCGAAATAATTCCAAATCTTATTGCGTTTTCTTCTTCTCTTCTTCTTTATTATAACCGTCCTGTAATACAAATTGCCTGATACTAAATGTGATACTAAATGTGAGTGAGCGCTTTAAAAAGCGCTTGTAGAATTTCTCACAAAGGTCAAAAAGATATATGGTTTTTTTATTGGGGCGTATGTTTATATATGGATATATAGTTCGAATTTACATAATTACCAGATTGCGTACAGATTTACAAAAGTTACATTTTTCTGAAAAGGAAATAAATGTTATATGGATGCCCCAATAAACACTTTTATTTACTCAATTTTCTTTAGCCACTGATTGTTTTATCATTACATTTATTTTATAATCTTTAGTATTTTAATAATTTTTTGATTGTGTACTTACTCATCTCGACTCTGGGTTATTGTGGAATGCCTTCTTAAATGTTTGCGTAAATTTTTAAAATTTGTTAAGAAGGATAGTGTTTTGCCGCAATTATTACATTTTGCCTTATATCCCGTTAATTCCGAGTAACATTGCCTTAAGTCGTCAGGTAGTGAGTAAGTGTCATTATCGAGAAATATTCCATGTCCACTTAAGTGCAGTCTCATTACTTTTGTGTGGTACGTTGTGTGAGATACCTTAATTTCTTTTTTACAGGTCTTGCACTTTACCAGCGTAGGTTTCAATTCCTCGAAATAATTCCACAACTTGCTGCGTATTTTTCTCAGTACCATAACTGTTCTGTAATACATATTGTCTGATATTAAATTGTGTTACAGTGAGCGCCTAAAAAGCGCTTATAGAATTTTTCACAAAGATCAAAAAGAGGTATGGTTTTTTTTATTAGAGTAAAAGTTTATAAGGATATATATTTTAAATTTTCCTAATTACTACCAGATCACATATACAGATCTACAAAAGTTACGTTTTTCTAAAAAGGAAAAATAACGCCAATAACCAAATATATATATGTCCGTGCTCTATACAAACTTATTATTGAAAAAATTTTGAAATAATTTTTGATGTCATAACTTTATTTATATTTTTTACTGTAAAAACAATGAAATCAGAATTTTTATGCCAAGTGAATATGATAAATTAGTACCTAACAACTAATGTTTCTTTGAAATATTTACAATAATATCTGAAAGTTTACATCATGTGAATAGGATAAATTATAGTAGTAACATCAGATTTTCTTAATGAGGATCCTTTATTACAGTTGTTAGGTACGTGTTTTCTTTTTTTAGATCTTTATTATATATTTGTTGTGTACTTGTCCTTTTTCAGATAATAATAAAGAAACTATAATAAAGAAACATTATTTTAAAAATCAGAAATTACTAATTTATCTTATTTACTTGATGCAAACTTTGGGGTATTACCATTGTTTTTGTAGCAAGAAAAACAATTAAAATTATATAACAAATTAGATCAAAAATTTTTTCAATACAGATTGTGTATGGAGCACGTATACCTGGCGCATTTTATTAACTTTTTTTTTAAAGTATGTTTTGTACGGATATCACTTCTTTTTTACAATTACATGGAAACCACGAAAATATAAAACCTTTGATATATTAATTTACAAATAAAAAACACGGACAATAAGGAAGCAAAGGTATTGTTCTGCAGTATATTAACGTTCTGCAGAATGATTTATATCATAACACGTTGAACTTGAAATGCTTGGTTTGCATCGAAATGTGTTGAATTAGAATGGAATTATATAAAATATTAATCTTATAAATTATTCTTTGCAGAAAAGTAAATATTTCAATAATAAGATATTATTTATATTGTGTGATACAATCAAAACAAATAATTACCCATCACATGCCCTTGTTCCTTTTCTCGATTGTTCACATGTTTGAGGATCCAAATCAATTGTTTCCTGACTTTGACATTCTGCGATAGAATTCGTATTATAACCCGTTGAAATTGAAGTGTTTGATCTGCATTGAAATATGGTGCAATTAGAAATAAAGTTATTTAAAATATTAATATTATAAATTATTCTTTTTGCAGAAGAGTAAGTATTTCAAAAGTAAGAGATATCATTATATTGTATAATATAAACAAAACAAATAGTTACCTAACACGTGTCTTTGTTTCTTTTCTCAATTGCTCACATGATTGAAGAGCCAAATCAACTGTTTCCTGAGTTTGATGTTCTGCATTGGGATCTATACTGTAACTCGTTGAACTTGAAATACTTGGTCTGCATTAAAAAACGGTGCAATTAGAAACGGAATTATGTAAAGTATTAACGTTGTAAATTACTCTCTTATAAAAGAGTGAAAAATTAAATATTAAGATATTATTGTATTGTATGATATAAGAAAAACGAATAATTACTCATTAAGTGCGCCTGTTTTTTCTGTCGTTTCTTTAAATGATTGAACGGACAAACTAGATGTATCTTGACTTTGACGTTATTAAGGATATTAAGGTTAAAGAAAAAATAGTTCAGTTTACTAAAGTTGAAGAAAAAATATATGTAGTGTGTAAAAAATATTATTAAGCTACTAAGTCCCAAGCTCAGACTGTAAATGCATGTCTTATTCGATATTTATTGAATAAAATTATTATTATTATTATAATTTAAGAGGCACATTTATGATCAAAATATTATATGGATGCCCCATCGGATAAAAACTTGTACTCGCGCATTTCTTTAGCTCACTGTAAAAAAAGTATGTAAAATTACGTGAATAATAAGTGTAAAAATTACGCAATTAATAGCGGAAATTTGAAAATTTTTAGATATTTTTACATTAAAAAATAAATATATCTTTATATTTAGTGGAAAATTACACGAACGACTCTATGTTTCATAGATTTTAGGTAAATATAAATTTTAGGTAAATATACCAATTCTTGTATTATTCCATAGTATAACGATAATATATACACATCACAATTGAATTTTTACATAAAAAAGGATAGATGCACAAAATTTAAGGTAAATTTATACATACAATTGTATGCAATAGATAGTTATAGAGTGAAAACGATACACGAAATGGCGTTATCACTCGTAATGCTGCCATGTCATGTATATAGTGCTTTGCGCTTAAAAAAATTTTAATATTAAAAATATTAAAAAATTTTTTTTTTAATATTATTACATAAACGTTTCTGTAAATTTATGTTTAACTGTAAATTTACTGGTACAGCCAGTTTAATTACTAGGGGAGACCGGGGCAAACTTGACACTAGGCTTTTTGCCAATTTAAATCTATCGTAGAAACTTGCTTTTCCTACTGTAAATGCGTCTTTATGTGCCAGTATTATCAACGAAATTTAGTGACATTCTGAGTTATGGTGTAATTTTTAACGCGACATAAGCGTTTTTGATAGTAAAAAGTAATTTTTCTGATCTCTCGAAAATTTCTACTCTTTCATCGAACTTTACTCTTGCGAATCTACCGGTAAGTGATTTTGATGGGAAATTTGATGCTTTATACGAATCCGATAATAGTTTTTGCATATTTTTAATATTTTTATATTTTTGGAGTAACAAAAGTAAAGAACGACGTTCGGGGCAAAGTCGACACGCCGTTTTATTGGCTCCCAATAATAAACAATGCTTGTAATGCAGCTATATGGCCCATGACAAATGTGTGCGCACGTGTAATCGCGAATTTACTCGTATAAATTGTTTTTCAGACATGAGTTTAGATGAAAATAATTGAATGTTCAACAATTTTTGTTCTCATTATTTCCAATGATTGTTTTACTTAATTCCAAATTTTTGTACTTTCTAAATACACGATAAACAAATGTATATTTAGTTTCAGACAATAAAAAATAAGTTCTAGATCAAATTGTGTCAATCAGGCAAAGTGTCGAGTTTGCCCCGGCATTTTTCAATTTGAAAATTTGTCTTCACTTTTCCTTTCCTGGGGGCAAAACTAAGCGACGTACAGCAAAATTTCCTTAAGCAATTTTGTACCTGAAGGAACGCTCTTTAAATGTATACCATTAAATTTGCTTAAAAATTTTAATTAATTGTTGAAAATTGCCTTTGAAAAAATTGTGTCGAGTTTGCCCCGGTCTCCCCTATATAAAAAATAAATTTTTATATAGACGCAGGAAATTTACACCTATAATAGTTGGTCCTAAAATTACATTACAAAATTTTTTACAGTGCTGTTGATTGTTCTATTGTATTTCTTTTATAGTCTGGTATTTTAATAATTTTTTGAATGTGTACTTACTTATTTCGACTCTCGATTTTTGTGCAATGTCTTCTTAAATGTTTTCGTAAACGTACAATATTTGTTAAGAAAGACATTGTTCTACCACAATCATTACATTTTGCCTTATGTCTCGGTAATTCTGAGTAATATGGCCTCAAGTCGGCAGGTAGTGTGTCATTATCGAGAAATATTCCATGTCTCTTTAAATGTGCTCTCAATATTGTTGTGCGGCTTGTTGGATGCGATATCTTAATTTCTTTTTTACAGGTCGTGCACTTTACCAGCTTAGGTTTCAATTCCTCGAAATATTTCCACAACTTGCTATGTCTTCTTTTTGGTATCATTATATAATTGTCCTGTAATACAGATTGTCTGATACTAAATATGATACAGTGATCGCCACAACAATAAGCGTTTGCAAAACTTGTCACAATAGACAAAAAGAGGCATGGTTTATTTATTAGGATGTATGTTTATATGGATATATAGTTTATATTTGTCTAATTACCAGAGCGTACGTATGTATAAAACTTGTATTTTTCAAAAAAGATTAAAAAACGCTCCAAGTGTGCGTGCTCCATACAAAATCTTTATTAAAGAAAAAAAATTTTGATCTAATTTGGTCTTATAAATCTATTTGTATTTTTTACTACAAAAACAATAATATGAAAAGGTTTTGCGCCAAGTAAATATAATAAATTAGTAACATCTGGTTTTCTTAATAATGTTTTTTTACTATACTTGTTACGTACCTGTTCTTTTTTAGAACAGCGATACACAACCTGTTCCGTTTTTTTATTATTTAGATTTACATATAAAAAACACTTGGTGCCAAGTGTTTTGTATCATATTCACTTGGTCCTTCTGTTGTCATTGTTTTTATAGTAAGAAATACTAGTGGAAATATACGACCAAATTAGAACAAAATTTTTTTCAATAAAGATTTTGTATGGAGCACGTACACTATGCGCGTTTCTTTACCTTTTTGGGGAAAATGGTATGTTTTGTCTAGAGAAAAAGTATATACAGGTATACAGAAGGTATACATAATTTAAGTATGTGTATAAAGAGTTTCTATATCTGAATATGTGTATTCTATTCCATGGCCTGTGTATTTGGATATTCATGACCAATATAAAATATACAGAGATTCGAGTCATAAGTGTATTCGATGTATATCCGGACATCTGTATACAGAGTTCAATATCCAAAATGATCTGGCAGTTGTTTATACATTTCCAGTATATAAGAATAATAGCGAGGATGGAGACCAACATCATATTATTCTTTAGAAATTGGTGTATGCTGAATTTTGTATTAGTCATTATATTTGCAATGTAGGTTTTTGTGAAACCTACCAAAGTTGTTCATATTTATTTATCACTTTAATTAAAAAATCTATTCTATGGAATAACGTACATTGAGTACTTCACAATACGCATTTGCATTTTGTATAAATGTTAATTGTTTTTAGCCAACCTATCTGCTCGGCATTTTTTACTAAAAGTCATCTTTATTTCCCACAAACATTAACCTTTTCGCTCCTAACGTTGTCTATAGCTGGCATCCATGTGACATTTGTGGATACTAGCGCCGGCATAGCCGTATTGGTACTAACTTTGCTTGCAGCGTATTAAATATAAAGTTTAAAATAATGAAAAAATATAATTTTATATGTTTTTGTACTTATGTAAATCCCGTTTTACTTTTATGGTTGGAAAATTATATATTTAATGCAACGGGTTAAAACAGTGGAGTCATAGCACTTCTTCGCTCCAAGGCGAACGCTGGCGGGCTACGCTGCCGTACCACGATCGATATTCGGCCAACACCACCATAGCAAAAAGGTTAAATACTTTGAAATGAAGTGTCGCACTAGATGTGTGTTAAAATTAAAACTCCTGGACCCGTATGTAGTTTGATTTTGGATATGATCGTAATTTTCAGCCTTTTGATCTTGCCATGAATTCTTGTTAGTGATTTCTTTGCTTTAAAATTTTAATTATACATGAAATCGAATATACGAATAAAAACTCAAGATGCATAGGTAGACAAGAGAATATCCAGCATACACATATGATTACTGTCCTAAAAGTTTCAGCGTGTAAACAGTGATCTTGTTTGCACCGAGCATTTGATACGTGTACCAAGTATTATATTCGGACTAAATCCATTGGTACGATCGATGTAAACGACGCCGTATCAGAATGGTACGATACTCGAGAAAGCATGTATCAGACTATAAGCTGATACGCGTATCAAATGCATTCTTAATGTGATGTCTGATTGGCTTGATACGTACAATGAAACCGTTGTATACGAAATTGAAATTGAAAAATGTCTTGAAAAAATCGCTAATATGATTTAATACGGTCGATGTAAACAGAAACGTATCTAACGCTTAGTGCGCACCAACTTGATACCCGTATCACGAGTTTCTACGGTGTAAACTAAACCATAGAACTATACTATACTGGAACGTGAACTCCCATGCTAGCATCTGGTCCACGAGAAGAAAAAGACGGATTGCTTTGCGACCGTTCTCTCTCTGTTTAGCAGACTTTTGATTGGTTAATGGTATTCAATTGTTGTCGTGAAGCAGAGGTGCGTTCATGGTGGAAGGAAATAAGGTGAGGCAATCCTCGTGACGAGTTTCGTTCTGTTCTGCGCAGTCCAGGCATGGTGGGGGATCCGCACAGTTTTCGCCATCTTTTTTCGCTAACACGTGGTTACGCAGTGTAGCATATGAGTGAAGCACGGCAAGCACGCATTGGTAAAAGTTGTTTACAGTTTACATCGTGTTATTTGAAAAAGGTGTTACTGTATTGTGATTGAATAATAAATGTGGATATATTGAAGGGTAATTCAATATTCAATTTTTCTTGTTTTTTAAGAAAATTATTATACGATGCATTACAATTAATGTACTCTTTGCTTCCTGTTTTCTGTTCTTAACCTCTTTGCGATTATCTCTGGAATTTCAGACTCGACACTCCAGGCTCGGTTAGAACGGCCAAGTGATCCGTGCTACTTGATCTATTGTTTTAACGTCGCGACGCGACTGCTGAAAGGCGATTAAGTTCGTTCGCGAAGAAATCGTGGATTGCTCGCATCGCCGTGCGAGCCTCTGAAGGCACGTCGACAGTCCGGAGAATTCTTCTATGACTCTCTCTCTTCACACTCTACAAGTCTACACTCCACCGATCTTTACAACATTTCGCTAAAGCGCGAGAATCAGGTACTGCAGCACGACCGTATCCGCCGATCCACTGCTATCACGCTTTCCTCCGTCGCTCTCGCTATTTCGCAATTCTGTCGCGTAACGTCCCAGCAAACACAGTAATCACCGAGTGCGTAATTTGATAGCAAATTGTCGCTAAGATGGCAACAAATTCGGAATTTGTTGCCATCTTGGCGACAATTTGCTATCAAATTACGCACTCGGTGATTACTGTGTTTGCTGGGGTGATGTTTCTTGTCTCTTCTAAAGTTTGTCAATTTTTATCTTGGGCGACAGAGAACAAAAAACATTGCGTTACGCGACGGAATTGCGAAATACGAGATAATCGCAAAGAGGTTAAGAACAGAAAATAGGAAGCAAAGAGCATTATAGATTTGGCTTTAGTTTAACGACAAACATTAGAATTTCATTTCTGATATTTCAGGATTGCATTAAAAAATGCCACGCTGTCCGATTATAGGGTGTCGGAGCGGTACTGAAGGACGAAACAAAGCACCTACAAAGATTAGTTTTTTTAGCTTTCCAAAGACAGACATTTGCAAAGAATGGCTGAAACATTGTAAAAACCAAAACATTAATACAAAAACAGGTCAGTTGGATCATAGTCCGAGAAAAATTATATTTAGAAGTTATCGTTTGCTTTTTTTGTTAACATAATTTTAAAATAAAAAAATATATTATTTTACAGGAAGAGTATGTTCCCTTCATTTTTTGCCAAGTGCGTATAAGGAACAATCTTGGGCACAACAGCAATTGCCTGAATCTTTTCGCCGTCTACCGCGTTTGAAGGAAGATGCTGTTCCAACTGAATATTTGGCATTGGATATTTCCGACGAAAATCGGAGAGTTCAGGATGAAAGGGACACCAATATTGAATTAACTCACTCAGAAACTCAGGGTTTTAGGTCTCCAGAAGAGTCTCAACAAGAAAACCTCAACGAGCAGAGCCAAAAATTGATACTTTTGTTACAGCAAGTAGAAGAATTAAAGAAAACGAATGAACAATTGAGGGAGGCTAATGAAGGATTGATGCAAAAGGCGATTACGACAGATAAAAAGCTCAAGGAAAAAGACAAAATAATTGAGAAAAAAGATAAATTGCTTACAAAGAAAGACAAGAAACTTGGCGTGCAAGAAAGAAGAATATCCAAAGCTGAGAGTAAAGAGATGAAATATCAGAGAATATTGCAAAGTGTTTTTACACCAGGACAATTGAAAATACTCCAACGAAATATAAAAAAAACAACATGGTGTTCTGAAGATATTGCATCGGCCATATCTTTACGAAGCATTAGTCCCAAAGTTTATAGATTCGTTAGGAACAGTATGAAAATTCCTCTACCAGCTATGACAACCTTGAGAAATTGGGCCCGAAAGTTCAATGTTATGCCAGGTATTTTAAATGACGTCCTAGCCATTATGATAAACAAAGCTGGAAGCTTAACAGAATTAGAGAGATTGACAGCATTAACTTTTGATGAGGTTTACATCTCCAATGACGTGGCAATTAACAGGAAGGATGAAGAAGTTATTGGGCCTCATAAAACATGTCAATTTATCATGGCTAGAGGACTTTTTGGTCGATGGAAACAGCCAGTGTTTTATGATTATGATAAAACAATGGACAAAGAAACTCTGGAGCAAGTGATCAAACAGCTTTTTGAATGTGGATTCACAGTAGTGGCTGCAGCATCAGATCTGGGAACAACAAACGCAAAGCTATGGAACAAATTGAATATTGGAACGGGCAAAGATGAACATTGTTATTTTAAACACCCAAGTAACGATCAATACCGTATTTACGTTTTTTCTGACGCCCCCCATATGATAAAATTGGCACGAAATCACTTTGTGGATCATGGATTTCTTTATAATGGAACCCACATAACCAAGGATCTCTTGCATCTACTTTTGAGAACAACAGCAAATACAGATTTGAGAATAGCCCATAAGTTGACACAACATCATTTAGATGTAAAAGGCCCTCAGCGTCAAAATGTGAAACTGGCTGCACAAGTATTTTCCAACAGCACAGCAAAAGCTATTCAATCTTGCGCTGGAAAAGGTCTTGCTGGTTTTGAAAATTGCTCTGCAGTGGTTCGTGTGCTGGAAATATTCAATAAGTGGTTCGACATTTTTAACAGTAGAACGATGTATGGAAAAAATCCAGACTTCACGGATTCGGCGTTCAACTTGAATCTCAATGTCAAGTATTGCAAGAAATGGAAGAGTTCATCACAAACATGACTGTTTTCCGGAAGAAATCTATGCTTCCTTTTCAGAAGGGCATCGCGCTGTGCTGTCGCTCGTTGCCAAGTTTATTTGCATATTTGAAAACAACCTATGGCCAAGAAAAAATCCAATTTATCATGACTTGCCGACTAAATCAAGATGGGCTGAAGAATATGTTCTCTTACCTCCGTGGTATGGGGGGATATAATGATCACCCCAATGCTATAGATATACAAAATAGACTTCGGTGGTATGTTCTTGGGAAACACTCCACAGCTCTCTTTTCAGTTCGAGCAAACACCGTTCCAGATCCACTCGACTCAAGTTTGACGGAAGCACAAAATTTTTTGTCGAAGGAAAATCCTTCATACTCTGCCTCACAACAAAATGAAGATGAACTTCTGATAAACATGGGCTCGTTAGAATCTCCAAAGGATGATGGAGAAAAAGAGGACTGCGAAATAATGGAAAATGAGATGAGTAAGATGACGTATGTGGATGATAGCAATCTGATGGAAACTGACGATTGTGAATTACTGAAGCTTCCTGAAGGTTTCAAAGAATCTATTGAACAAGGCGATGATTTTGAAGGTGAATATTAGGCGCGTTCAGCAGACCAAGCCGCTCAGTAGCAATCAAACGTGATTGACTTTTACTTTTAGAACCAACCAATCAACGCAGAGTGTTGATAAGACGAACTCAACAGTTGTGTCTGCTGAACGCGCCCATTGAGACAAAAAGAAATGAACAAACTTATGTCCTGCTATAACATTTCTATGGTAGAAGTACTACCATGCATGTTATTGGGACAAAAAGATTACATAAACAGAGAGAGAGAGAGAGAGAGAGAGAGAGAGAGAGAGAGAGAGAGAGAGAGAGAGAGAGAGAGAGAGAGAGAGAGAGAGAGAAAGAGTGGAAGGGAATTTTCTTCATCATCATTACTCTATTTATATTGTTAATAGCATCTGTCATTGGATTTAAAATTAATTGTACATAAATGAATGAGATGGAATCATATTGACACGAATTTTTTTTCATCACCAGTTTCACATTTCTACGACTATGAACCAACAGAAGAAGAAATGAATCTCGTCGAACAGGTCGAAAATGTCGACAAAATTGATGACCGGGAATGGATCTGCAATCAAGGCTTAAAATACATCGCGGGATATGTTGCCTATCGGTTTAGAGACAAGTATTCCTTTTTAGGGAATCCAACAAGAGATTTAGGATCGCTGGATAACTCGGAATATATAATGATGTTATCGAGAGGGAGTTTGATGTACCCCTCTGAAGAATTCATTAAGGTAGCAAACATCATGGATGATGTATTTGAAGAATTTCACGGGGCAAATCAATTAAAACAAAAAACAAAACATATTTTTCAAAAAGTGGCAGATCTTGTAATGGAGAAAAATGACTCCTCGTGATGCACTTTTGTGTTTGGTGCGCACGAGAACGTACATTAGGCTCAGGAAATGGAACATGCAAATTCGAGAAGAAAATAGGTTTAAGAAAACAGCTAAAAAAAGTAAAAAAGAAAAAAAAATTAAGAAAATGTGTAATAAAACTGTTAACTAGCAATAAATGTTTTTTTTCCATAGAACTTCGAATGACGTCCCTATTCACTTTCATTGTTTTCTAATTTTTATATATTTTTCCCATAAACAGGTGATTTAGAATAAAATATCAAGAGGGGATTCATCTTTTGTAGGGCCAATTTTTAGTTTTTTTTTTAAAGGTATTCTACATTTTTGGCATTGGATTTCGGAAAAATATTTATTCATCTTTCAATAATAACATTCAACATTTTTTATTATTAAAAATTTTTGAAAATTGGTTGTGGAGGGAACCGTTGAGTGAAAGCCCAAAAAAAACGTCGCCAGTTATAAAATTTCATCCTTTTTTCAACTACTTCATTGTTATAAATCACAATTTTCAATGAAACATCCTAGTTGATTCTAGTCAATAACATAGCCAAATAAATTCTGAAGAGATTAAAAAAAAAGGTTAATCGGTGAGTGATAATTGTTTTCTAATTAATTTCCTTCAATCAGCCTGATTCATTATCATTAATTGCAACTGGGTCAATAAAAAAAAGGAACAGTGGGGATTCAAACCCGAGTCAAAAATATACAAAGCAGAATACGTGCCGCTACACCACTGACCATTTCTGAAACTATCTTTTGTGACATGATTTATATTCATTAGCAATACTTGTTGACTAGCATAGTTTCGATTTTATTCATCAATTACGAACGCTTATTACTCGTCGATAGTCTTTTTTTCATAAGTTTGATTTATAATTTTTCCAAAATGACTTGTTTATCGGTAAAAAAATCTGTTTCCTCCGAAGCTAATGCCATAGAAAAATATGGTTTCTTTATGGAAGCTTGTTTTCGTGATATTATTTCCATTTGTTATGAAAAATTAATAATTTTTCAGTAATTGTGACTGAGAGATTTTCCTATCCATTCCTATTTGTTTGAATGACCGCTAGTAACGGCCGACAACTGTGCGGCGTTTTCTATTGGCTGTGAAACTCATGATGCGCATTGCCTCACCTTATTTCCTTCCACCATGGAGTTACCTAAGTACGCCTAGGCGTAATTCTGAACGCACCCTAGTAAAAGTACCTACACTGAGGGTGCCATTACATGGAGCGCGGAAACGCGGAAGCGCGGAAGACAAAATTTACTAGATTTCCGTCGACCCGTTCCGTTCATTTGGTTGCCTTATATTACATGGAGCACAATTTGCGCGGAAAAGCGGAATAGGGAATTATAAAATAAGAATGTTTAGCGATATTTATTAATTAAAATGCATGTATTCAATAAATAAACTGAAAAGATAAGCATACTAATACAAATTGCAATGAATTAAGTCAACACACATTTAATAAAGGAATATAAATATCTAGTTATCACCATATTGTTCCGCTTTTCCGCGCAAATTGTGCTCCATGTAATATAAGGAGAAATAAACTTGCGGAACGAGCGCGTCAAATGTTCGTTCTTTTTCTTTGTACTGTTGCACTCAGATACCTCAGATAGGTTATGTATTTTTATAATATATTCTATCCTGCTTAGAATATTGTGGACATTTCTCCGTGAAATTGGAAAAGTGATTTAATTGTTATAAACTATTCTTTATATACTTGTTTAGCACTTCTTGGCACACACACACGAAACACGCATAAATTCTGCTGTTCTGCTCAAATGGGATAGAAAGAAGCGACGGAAGCGCGGAATCTAGTTACTTTCTTTCCGCGTTTCCGTGTTTCCGCGCTCCATGTAATGGCACCCTGAGTATCGGCACCTTTGATGTAGTGGGTCCTAGGTCACGTGACTCGCCACCATCTTCTGGGCTGTACCAACGCTTAAGAGAAAAAGAGAGATTCGAGAAGATTCTTTCTCTTTGTCATACATACAGGCCGCCATATTCCTGGTAGCTGGATAAAATTTATTACCACTAAAAAAGTTCAATCTCTCTACTGTATATACTTATACTGTGACTTTAAATAGTTCAATATTAATATATAAAAATCATTAACATATCCCAGCTAACACAATAGCAAAACTGCTTAGCATTTATTTTCCGAACATATTGACGGCAGATTGATGCCAAATGCTAAGCAGTTTTGCTATTGTGTTAGCTGGGATGTGATTCATTAACACAGAATAGATGAGCAGAGGAATATCACTATAAGAAACAGTGATGAAATTTTATTCTATATTCTGCATGCCATATGCACAATGCATATGCTAATATTAAACTGTTCCTTATTCCCTGTTCCCTATTCCTTTCATTTTGTCCAGCCCCTAATAGGTTGAATTTCTGAACCCAGTCTAACAAAAAAGGAGGGGTTGGCCGCAATTTTCCCTCCCGCTCGTCCCATTTTCTTCTCAGAAGAGTGAGTCGAGTTCAGGGGCCCTATTCTTGAAAAATATCGCATGCGATATGTCATGAATATCACACTCTGCAACCAATAGCACACTTGCAAAGTGTGATTTTCTAGTGACATTCCTAAAATATCGTATGCGATATTTTTCGAGAATAGAGCCCCAGATTCTAGTTTAGTATATCGGTCACTGCGTGTAAAGTATATCAGTGCTACCATTTCCAAAAAATTTTAACATTTGGTAGCTATGCTTATTCTTAAATATGAGCTACTACAATATGAAAATTAAAAAAATATTTTTATTGAAAGTTTAGTTTACCATATATAATTTATAGTCCAGGAGCTAGCGGAATTTTAGGTGACTGATTTTCTTACGCCTGAAATTTTTTCCACGAGTTATTATGGTCATGTCTGCCAAATGTAGACAGGTGGCAGAGTCTGTCCGCGGGACATAGAGCGAACAGAATTTTTGTAACTTGTATTAATTTCCAAAGACATTGACTGATTTCATTACAGCTGATTTTTTTACAGTTGATTATTTAAACCATTTCAACAAGAAAAAATGAGTTGTCCGACAAAAAAGTTGGGACATGACCCGTGTCTGCCATTTGGAATTGGTAATTTTTTCTTTGACTCTTGACTGATTTTCTTACAGCTGAATTTTATTTTACAGTTTAATAATATATTAAGGATGAAGTATATAACCATGTCCGACAATTTTAGTGGGACAGAACCGCTCTCTGACGTCTTTGTTATGTTAATTAATCATTAATGTTTGACTAATTTTCTTACAGCTAATTTTTATGGTGTACTTTTAAAATGCCAACAGAAAGACATTGATATATTCGTCCGACATTTTGGGTGGGACAACACATATAAAAGCAGAAAAATCTTATACGCGGCTTAACAGAATACAGTTTCTCAGTTGTTTCGACAAATAATTTTAAATTAAGAGCTTTACGTATAATTTATATAAGGTACCTATGAATAAATATAATTTTTATATATATAGCATAATTTTTATACTATATATATGGGGCATTCTCCGTCAAAAAGACCACCCCCTCTACACACTTCAATTTTAGAGATATAATGTTTTGTAAGGGTTTAACATTTTCGTTAAAGGGTCTATCGTCATAGGTCCGCCATTTTGTTTGCTCAATAAAGGCCATACGGCATCAAAAAATAACCCTTTAACGAAAATTTTAAGTTCTAACAAAACATTTTAACTATAAAATTGTGCAGAGAGGGATAAATTAGCGAATTTTAATTCGAATTATGGAATTTTATATATATATATATGTATAAATAAATAAGTAAATAAAAATTATTTTTAATTAGTATTATTATTTTTGAAATTATATATATAATTATGACATTTTCATACCCTCGGCGAAAATTTAATTTGCTTACCGACATGAAGTGAGTGGATTCGTCAGATGCCATTTTGTTCCAATCAGATCATTAGGTAAGGGCCCTGGGTACCCAGGTCAGCCATCTTGAATTGAGAGATGAAATATGGACAATTTTTACGGAAGATCTCAAATAAGAAGGAGTCACCGTACGATTGAATATAAGCGCTCAAATGAAAGATGAAAGCATATTGTATGTTTACCTGCTCATTAATTTGCTGGTCCTAATATAGAAAGTGTAGTAACAGTGCAATGAAAAATTGACAGCTGATGCGGTCGGCGTAGCACTGTTCTGGAAAATGGTTTATGGCACTTTATTCGATTATTATTTGAGGCAATGGACAGCACATTGACATAACCAACAAACTGAAGCTCAATAATGCACAATTTTTAGTACGATTAATGAGTTATTTTACGAATGAGATCTTCCGCAAGACAATTGTCCACTGCGCCGCGAGCCACTCGAACCACACGAGCCACGCGAGCCACTCGAGAGTCGACTGGTGGGGCACACGCACACAAGAGAAAGAACGTATCTGAGGGCACAGGTACGT
Organism: Temnothorax rugatulus; assembly: GCA_035220575.1. Classification (NCBI taxonomy): domain Eukaryota; kingdom Metazoa; phylum Arthropoda; class Insecta; order Hymenoptera; family Formicidae; genus Temnothorax; species Temnothorax rugatulus. The sequence goes on from JASTWL010000171.1 coordinate 214,032, forward strand.
GCTTTCTCTTGTGTGCGTTTCCCCCACCAGCCGACTCTCGAATGACTCGCGGCCACATCGCGGCGCTCTGTATCAAGCTACGAAGATTCCTCCAGTAGGTGTCGTGCCACTCGACCGCTGTATTTTCTGTGACTATCCAGGGGCCTTAAAGTTGTCAATTTTTAAAGAGGTTAGCTTTCAGAGTATTTTGCAAAAGTGTTTGAACAAATTACAAATGGAATGTTTTTTGTGCAAAAATTTATTGGAGGGGAAGGAGAAAGTTAAATCGTTTAGTCCAGATGTTTTAGATAAATGCAAAACCTTTCTAAATGCAAGGAAAAGGTTAAAATTTAAGTATTCAGACGTGATTTTACCATCAAATATTCAAGAGACTACTTTGGGATATCACTCGCAGTGCTATAAGCAATTTTTAGTAAATAAAAAGTATATCGACGTATCTACCGACAATGGACAAATAGCAGTCAACGAATCTAGGTAGGTAACCTCTAGGAAAGAAAGTAGGTAGGTAACCTCTAGGAAAGAAAGTGTATTGTTAATTATACGTAATATTTTGATTTTAAGTTTAATTTTAAGATAATCGTCTGGTACCATGATGGTTGAGTCAATTAACTAAATTAAGTAAATTAGCTGGCGGAATTTTTGGTGATTAATTTCGAATGTACTATTAGGAAATGAAATACTATCTCGACAAAAATTTGGCATTTTCATTACAAAATAGTTTTAAAAATGATTTAATTTCTGTGCATTCTATGTCCCGTAAACAGACCTTGTCATCTGTCTATACTTGTCACATATGACCATAATAACACGTCAAAAAAAATTTCAGCTGTCAGGAAATTAGTCACCAAAAAGTGCGCCAGCTCCTGGTATTAAAATTAAATTTAAATTTAATTCAATTTAAATTAAAATGTTTAATGTTTTTATTAAAATAAGCGCAAATTCAAAACTTGCACCCTTTATCAGCGAACCCACTTATGATCTTAGTTCTAATGTTGTTAGGAATCGTAACCAGACAGTATCGACGTTACAATCCCTTCCTTCAACATCCTTGAATACCGACAACGAAACGGGGAATACAGAAGAGCCTACAAATTTATCATTTAATATAGAAAAGTATGCACACATTTACTAATACGTAATATATCATACATTAAAAGGAATGAGAGAAACTGTATAACAATTTTTACTATTCTGACTAGGAGTACTAGGATCTTATGGACAGACCTGCAATTATGTGAACATTTACTACTATTTTACTAAATTTTGTTATCATGTGTACGAAAAAGTCCTTAGCTCAATAAGAAAATTTACTAAACTAATTGTAAATATTAATATAATTGCAGGTCTATCTTGGGAGTCCTAATCAGCATAATGAAAATTGTTATACAATTTCACTTAGTGTATGGCCGTTTATTTAACAAGCAACATTATTCCATTATAGCGTCGATGAAAATATTGAACTGGAGAGAAACATTATAGTTGGAGAAGATAACCGTGCCGATGACTTAAGGTCGTGTAGTGATTCAGACTCAGATTCTGAAATTTTGTGTTTTTTTTGCGAAAAAAGTCGATTAAAGCGTAAAGGACGATGGTTTCTTTGTCGCACGACTAAAGATGTCAAATCATTTTTTGATAAAACCAAGACTTTAGCCACTGAACTAAACGACTTGAAAGTATTAAATAATATTGCTGATTCTATCAAACTTGTTCAGAGTGTGTCATATCATACTTATTGTAAATTAGATTATGAAAATGCATATAAGAAACATGCCAATAGTAAAACATCTGATTGGAAAGATAAAAGATATAATTACAAAATTGCGACAGAAAAATTGTTTGAATACGTCAATAATGTCGTTTTAAGCCAATCTAATATAGTGTCATTAAAGTACCTAAAAATTTACTATGTCGAGATTTTGAATGGACTTTTTGATAGCAATGAAAGTGAAAATATATTTTGTACTCGATGGATTAAACAAAAAATTGAATCACATTTTAAGAGTGAAATAAAATTTCAAAATGTCGGTGATGTTACTTTTGTGGTTACAAGTGAGTTTGACGTTGGAAAGGTTGAAAGTAAATCGGTACAAGAAATTATTTTCGAAGAAGAAGTGAAAGTATTTGCGCTCAAATATAGGAAACGTTTACTGTCTTTAGAAAAGGAACCATTGTCGGATAACGTAGACGAAAAATCTCTCATTAAAGGGGAGAGTGCTATTCCAAAGTGGCTAAATCAATTCTGGACGACTGTTCTCGGTGGAGTAAAAACTTCTTCGGTACAAAGTCCTCGTACACAAAGACTTGCCAAGTCATTTTCCCAAGACTCGATATTTGCAGTATCACATGGAAAAATTAAACCTTCGAAACACATTACTGTTGGAGTTGTAATGAAAAGTATGACTGGAAGTAGAAAAGCGATTAATATTCTCCACAGGCTGGGACATTGCTTAAGTTACACTGCAATAGAAGAAATTGAAACAGCAGCAGCTTATACGGCAACATCGGAAAAATTGATATGCCCAAGTGGAATCATTAGATCGTTAAATTTAGATATAGGGCTAGCGTGGGATAACTTTGACAGGTTTGTAGATACTAGTAGTGGTAAAGATACTCTTCACGACACAGTCGGTATTGTTTATCAAAATATTCCAAGAGATGGAGAAATAACAATCTTCAATGATGACAGTCACAACGAGGATGCTGTTGTAAGCCTACAGAATACCAGAAAAAGAAGAATGTTTGAGCCAACAAACGTAGATTTTCCAAGAGATGCGAAAAAGTATAAAATAAATTGTCAATTGATACCAAACGATGACAGATCCCGAGATCAGATCCCTGAAGATTTATCAACATTCAAAGAATTAAATATTGCATGGATTTTATCATATGCGTTAAATGTGCCAAATACGCCTATGTGGGTTGGCTTTAACGCAAAAATAACACAGGCCCACAAAAAAAGAAAAGTTGTCTGCGCCATGGACTAGACCATGGTATTCCCATGTATTTTCGCCTGCTGAAACCGAATATGACCTTATTTTTGCCCCTACACGTCAGAATTTTTTTCTACAGCCAAAAACAGGGTGTTTTGTAGGGGCAAAATACCTTGTTTTTGGCTGTAGAAAAAAATCCTGACGTTTAGGGGCAAAACTGTGGTCATATTCGGTTTCAGCAGGCGAAAATACATGGGAATACCATGGTTTAGTCCATGGCGCAGGCAACTTTTCTTTTTTTGTTGGCCTGTGCACAAACTAGACCATGGTGCAGACAAAAGAAAAGTTGTCTGCGCCATGGACCAGACCATGGTATTCCCATGTATTTTCGCCTGCTGAAACCGAATATGACCACAGTTTTGCCCCTAAACGTCAGGATTTTTGACGTAGAACTACGTCTTTGTCGACAGTAAGGAGGGAGTATAAGGGGAGGTATTAGGGGGGGGAAGGGTATTGGGGGGGGTATAAGGGGGGGTGTAGGGGGAATATAAGGGGGTAGGGGGGATATAAGGGGGGGTAAATCCAGGCACAGCCCTGCAACGAATGCAACGAAAACATGTCACACTTTGAAACGTTTATATCTTCGAAACTAATAATCGTAGAATAATGATCAACATCTCATTTTAAAGCTTAAGAAGTCCCATTTATGATAAAACTAGTCGGAACCTTCTACTTCTTACCTCTTCGATACAGTAGCGTTATAAAGTTTAGCTAAATTTCTTGTAGATGCAACGAAAACATGTCACACTTTGAACGTTTATATCTTCGAAACTAATAATTGTAGAATAATGATCAACATCTCATTTTAAAGCATAAGAAGTCCCAATTATGATAAAACTAGTCGGAACCTTCTACTTCTTACCTCTTCGATACAGTAGCGTTATAAAGTTTAGCTAAATTTCTTATAGATGCAACGAAAACATGTCACACTTTGAACGTTTAGATTTTCGAAACTAATAATCGTAGAGTAATAATTGACATCTCATTTTAAAGCTTAAGAAGTCCCATTTATGATAAAACAAGTCGGAACCCTCCATTTCTTATCTCTTCGATACAGTAGCGTTAGAAAGTTTAGCTAAATTTCTTGTCGATACAACAAAAAGAAACGGGCACAGTAACAACTGTGCCGCAAGCAACAACGTAGAACTACGTCAACTGTCACTATTTCATGTTGAAGTATTCAGCGAAGGAAAGTAGACGTAGGGCTACGTCAACTGTCTTTGGCTGAATAATAGTGACAGTTGACGTAGCCCTACGTCTACTTTCCTTCGCTGAATACTTCAACATGAAATAGTGACAGTTGACGTAGTTCTACGTTGTTGCTTGCGGCACAGTTGTTACTGTGCCCGTTTCTTTTTTTCTACAGCCAAAAACAAGGTATTTTGCCCCTACAAAACACCCTGTTTTTGGCTGTAGAAAAAAATCCTGACGTGTAGGGGCAAAAGTAAGGTCATATTCGGTTTCAGCAGGCGAAAATACATGGGAATACCATGGTCTAGTCCATGGCGCAGACAACTTTTCTTTTTTTGTGGGCCTGTGTAATTCAAGACGAATCTCGTATACAAAAAATAGCATATTTAACTCAGATCAATGAATCCCCTACAGACATAAATGTCGTCAAAGAGACAATGCGCAGGAGCCTTACTCTTGCTAATGAATGTGGAAAAATGTACATGCAAGTGACTTATGATCTAGCCATTGCAAAAATTGCATATAAGATACAATCTGAAGAAAAAGAAGAATTTAAACAACTATTCATACATTTAGGCGCATTTCATATAATTATGGCTTATTTCAAAGCTGTAGGTAAATTTATAAACGGATGCGGAATTACAAATATGCTAGTTGATACAGGAATTTTGGCCCAAGGTTCTGTTAATGGATTCATATCAGGATCACATTTTAATAGGTGCAGAAAATATCATCCACTTGTTTCAGCTGCAATTCAAATCATGCATTTTGAAAGTTTCTTGCAATCGAAACATATAATTGAAGTTGATAGTAAGATTAAGGACTATTTAATGGAGTTTCAAGAAACTAAGAGTGAATACCCAAAGATTGAAAATGAAATGTTAAAAGAACTTCTAAGCGATTATCAACATTTTACGGAAGCAACATTAAACGGAGAACATGGAAAAACACCGCAAATTTATTTAATGTACGTACAATTAATAGACTATTATCTTCATTTAGAGAGGAGTATTCGGCAAGGAAACTTTGAATTATTCAGATATATTTTACCAAAGCTGACAAATCTATTTTTTGCCTTCAACCAGCCCAATTATGCAAGATATCTCGTTTTGTACCATAATAATTTATTAAAAGTGGAGACGACTCACCCAGGATTAGAAAATGAACTTAAACGTGGTTCTATAGGTATAAAGAGAACAACAAAACCTTTTTCAAGAATTCCAGTCGATTTAACTCTTGAGCAAACTATTAATGCCGATGCAGCTCGAAGAACTTCAGGAGTAATAAACTTGACAAATTCATTTTCTGCCCGCCGAAAATGGGCTGTCACGCATTCTTTGAGAGCAGCATTATCTACACATTTATTGGAAGTTTGCGATTTGAAAAATGACCAGGACATTACGAATAATTTAAAAAATTCAATAATTAAAAAACGAACAAATGATATTCACAAATTCATCGATAACGTAAAAGAATGTACAAATCCGCCCTTACGGAAAGAAACTACAGCCAGTAAATATTACATTTGTGTAGTTACTACAGGACTCCCTGTAGTTATCACAGAAAGGAACACAATAATCTGTAGTTATTACACGCTGTAATTACTTTAGTGCGTGAAATCCCTGTAATATGGAATACACGTCTAATCATGAAGTGTGAAATCCACTACACGTGTAATCCACTATATGTGTAATATATACTACACGTGGGGTAAGTGACTTGTGTAGTAGACTACACGTATAATCCATTATATGTGTAATATACTACACGTATGATAAGTGACTTGTGTAGTAGACTACACATGTAATCTACAAAATGTATTCATTATTTATTAGGGATGCCATAAGAAAGGTTTTCTTATTTTTGTCTAATGAGGCCCTTGTAAGGATTTGATAAGAATGTTTTAACTTTATAAATATACTTTTTTCATAAATATATTTACGAACACAAAATTTCATAATGAGCCGACGGTTTCTGACATTCACCCGACATTAAGAAATATTATATCATATATCCAATTTAAAATTTTATTACTCTTTTTAAACTGAATTTGTTTCTTAAGATGATTTTTGAAAAATTATATATTTGCGCCGGTAATGACATATGTAGACTATAAATAACACTTACATCAAATTAAGAAGTAGTCTACCACGTAAGGCAGTTGGCTCACGATCCAGAGATCCCGAGGTCCCGAGTTCGAATCCCATCAAGATAAGTGTGTTTTTCAAATACGAGAAAATATTTATAATCATAGACTGCATCTTAAGAAACAAATTTAGTTATAAAATAGTAATAAAATTTCGAAAAAAAAATTTTTTTTTTTATGCCGGGTGAATATCGGAAATCAGTGTCCTCTAGTATTAAGAGGACTGCAATCTTTTGGGTGTTACAGGCTATTTTCCTGTAATCCGAGCGTATAGCACGAAATATTACAGCATATTACAATACTTCAGTCTGTAATTTCGTGTAATACTTTTATGTAGTTCCTGTAATATAATTTTCTGTAATCCGCTGTAGTTTCTTTCCGTAAGGGCGTTTTCCAACATGCTGCATAATGATCATTTATATAATATAGCAAGCGGACAATCTATTGCAGAAGATGTATATAATTTCTTGTCACGTGTTGAGGTAGTTGGCGAGGAGCAACGTCAACGATTCATAGCGGATTGTAATACAGACGAAAACAACTTCGAAAACCGAATTAGATTTAATAAAATTCTAAACTTCGAATCTGCAAGTAAAAAGAAAGTTAAAATTTCAGGTAAAATTCAAGAAATTAAAATACAGCGGGACATTTTCGGGAGATTACTTTATGTTTCGCAACAAAATAAGATCGATATAGATAAAACATTATGTTACCCTTTAACTCCAATTCCCTTTTCATTATGCCACCTTGACGGCAATATTTGTAAAACACCAAAATCTGTGCTTCTAAAAGAATTAGAAATTCATCAAAGCTGTCCAGATCGACCAGATCCATACATTAATGTAATCGACGGCTTTTTTTTTCTGCATCAAATGAAACAAGTTCCCATAATATACAGAAATATTTCAATAAAAATTTTACGAGACATAACATCCACAGGAAACGAAATTCACCTCATTTTCGATCAATTTAATTCTCCGTCAATTAAAGACTATGAACATTCGTTGAGGGATGAAAACGACATTCAGTACAATATTACGAGTAAGGGTAAACGCTCAGAAGATTTTTGTAAACAATTACGCAGCAGACATTTTAAAGAAAATTTCATTCAGTTTTTATTAAACGATTGGACAGATCCTGATTTTGTTAAAATATGTGAAGGAAAAATAGTGAAAGTAAATTACGATAAGTGCTACGTTTTTCAAGTCGTCAATGGTAGAATGTCGAAAACTATTGACATGGAATTAACATGTACACACGAAGAGGCTGATACCAAAATTGTATTTCACATTTGTCAGCTGCTGGTAAATGTGCGAGTCCAAATACGTTGCTCAGATACGGATGTTTTGATCATCATGTTGGACAACATGAATCATTTAAAATCAAAATTAGAAATTTATATGCACATTGGCACCGGAAACAATCAACGGTATATAAATATTAATGACCTGCATGCAAATCTTGGCGAAAAGTTATGTAGCGCTTTACCTGCCTTCCATGCTTTTACGGGATGCGACTTCAATCCCTCGTTTTTTAGAAAAGGAAAAAAGCGCCCATTTACATTGCTTAAAGGGAATACACGTTTTCAAGAAATGTTTACAGCGCTGGGGTCCGAATCGCCGAACTCAACTCAGCAACAAAAGCTGCAAGAATTTGTTTGTCGAATGTACAGCCTTAAAACAAAGAATAATGTCAATGAAGGAAGGTGCGAAATATTTTTCAAATCCTACCGTGTTCAAAATTTGGATGACAAATTAATACAAAAATCATTAGCACGTTATGACGCTTCACATTTACCACCGTGCGAACGAGAATTAACACAACATATTTTGAGATCACATTACATTGCTTCCATATGGACCAACGCACACCTTAAAATCCCAACAGTTTTGAATCCCGAAAACCATGGGTGGGTGAAAATTGACGATAGATACGAGTTCTTTTGGTTTGATGGAGATCAGCATCCCTCGATGAAAGAAATAATAACAAATACGGATTCAGGTAAAATTTTATATGATTTAACTTTTAAAGGACCGGGATTTCAACATTTCTGAAAGCTCATTATTTATGTTGATACGTAATCTGACGTCAAAAGAGTAACCCATATGGCTCCATCCCGATCCTCTAAGAGTTAAATGTAAAAACGTTCCAAACGCATACCTCTAAAAATGTGGTGTACTTGTTACAGATTCCGAAACTGAGAGAGAAGAAACACTTTATTCAAGTGATAGCGAAGATGAAGATTTTTAAACAAAATGCATTTTTGTGTGTGTGCACATATATGTATGTATGTAAAATAAATATTCATAATTTGCGTGGAAAAAATTTTATAGCAAATTTGTCAAAATGCCGATGAAAAGTCTAATAATAATAGTCACAGCAGACTAGAGAGCTAACATGTCCCAATATTTTCATCAGACACGTGTGAAAATCGAAAGTATATAAAATTTCAAAGAATTTGACAACTTTGTCCGACAGAAATACTCCAGTAAATAGTATCACATGTCCAATAATAATAATCACAACATTATTTTTGTCAGAGAGCAAATATGTCCCACTATTTTCATCAGACACGAGTGAATATCGTTAGTATATAAAATTCCAAAGAATTTGACCACTTTGTCCGACAGAAATACTCCAGTAAATAATATCACATGTCCAATAATAATATTTACAATATTATTATTGTCAGAGAGCAAATATGTCCCACTATTTTCATCAGACACGAATGAATATCGATAGTATATACAATTTCGAACAATTTGACCACTTTGTCCGACAGAAATACTCCAGTAAATAATATCACATGTCCGATAATCATATTTTCAACATTATTTTTGTCAGAGAGCAAATATGTCCCGATATTTTCGTCAGACACGTGTGAAAATCGAAAATATATAAAATTTCGAACAATTTGACCCCTTTGTCCGACATAAATACTTCAGTCATTAATTGATGATTAATTAAGGAGGTTGGCTAGTTCTCCGTGCGGGGAGGCGGCGCGCGGCAGGGAAAAAGCATATAGGTTAGATTTTCGTCGCGTGAAATAAACGAATTTTAGCAAATAAATATGTGGAATGCATTTAATTGCTGTTTCTTAAGGTTTAAAAAGAGTTGTTTGTACAATTGAAACCCAAATACGTTATTATCCACATTGAAATGTGGAAATAATAAATGTGGTCCTGTTTTATTTTTACAATTTCTTGATAACTATAAAGACGAATCATTTCAGTTTTCGAGAAGTTCTTCCTAAATATGTAAAGAGTTATTTGCACCTATTTTCGCTAAATTCTTATCATTTTTAATACGCTTTCGAGAGTTACATTACAGGTTAGGTAACATTTTTGCTGTGTCGCCCGTGTATAAGAGAGAGACAAGAGTATAACTTCAATAATTAATTACTCAACAACCATGCAGACGATTGTCTTCAACTTTGGCATGGACGACAGATTCCCATAGACGAATATTCTCCATAAATTTGAACTAATTCTTATCAAATTGCGTTGACTAGCCACCCTCCTTAACATAACAAAGACGTCAGAGAGCGGTTCTGTCCCACTAAAATTGTCGGACAAGGTTATATACTTCATCCTTAATATATTATTAAACTGTAAAATAAAATTCAGCTGTAAGAAAATCAGTCAAGAGTCAAAGAAAAAATTACCAATTCCAAATGGCAGACACGGGTCATGTCCCAACTTTTTTGTCGGACAACTCATTTTTTCTTGTTGAAATGGTTTAAATAATCAACTGTAAAAAAATCAGCTGTAATGAAATCAGTCAATGTCTTTGGAAATTAATACAAGTTACAAAAATTCTGTTCGCTCTATGTCCCGCGGACAGACTCTGCCACCTGTCTACATTTGGCAGACATGACCATAATAACTCGTGGAAAAAATTTCAGGCGTAAGAAAATCAGTCACCTAAAATTCCGCTAGCTCCTGGACTAAGAAAAGAATGGACGGACCCGAAGGGAGTCAGGGATCCCAATGTGGATCTATGGTTCACCGACGGGTCGGGCATCAACAACTGCTTTGGAGCAGGATTTTATGGGCCGAAGGATGACCACAGGGAGAGTATTCCTGTGGGAAGCCACTCAACAGTATTTACTGCTGAGATACTGGCTATCCTGAAGTGCACAGAACACCTCCTTAGTAACAACACGAGGGGAAGGAAGATAAATATCTGCTCAGACAGCAGGGCAGCTATACTAGCGCTAGCAAAAACAACCACCGAATCAGCATTGGTTTGGGATTGCATGCTGGTGCTAGAGAGACTAAGTGGACTAAATAAAGTCACTTTGGTATGGGTACCTGGGCATCAAGGAATACCCGGAAACGAAACCGCAGACTTACTGGCTAAGAAGGGAGCAAACAAAGCACCATCTGACCAGGTAGCGGGAATACCCTTCGCAGTAGGAAAAGAAATCATCAAAAGCTGCCTGAAAAGGGAGCACTTGTCCAGGTGGGAGAAATTAGAAACCTGCCGCCAGGCCAAGACTTTGATGAAAAACAGCAGACCAGGAAGAGCTAAAGAATTACTGGAGCTGACTAAACAAAAACTGAGAATGGCGGTGGAGCTGCTCACTGGCCACTCCGCCTTACTCAGAGCCCATTTATTCAATCTCGGACTCGCGGAACGAAAAGAGTGCCGCCTATGTGGGGACGAGAAAGAAGACAACGTGCATATACTGTGCCATTGTCCGGCACTTGTATGCAAAAGATATAAAACTTGGGGACAAACGTACCTAAGTCCCCAGGATCTGGCAAGTGCTAGGGTTATAGACTTAATAAACCTGGTACAAGGCTCAGGGCTGATCCTATAGACCTAGCAAATAAAAGAGTGGGGAGGCACAAAGGATCAGTTAGATCTAGGTACCGTCAGGGGCCCTAGTGGAACCACTCACTTGTCTATTACTACTACTACTACTACTACTACTTGTATCGCGTTGCATTTTGGCACTTAAGTAAGGTAGTACAACTTTACCCTTTTATTTACTCTTATTTTGATAAAAATTTATACATTGTTTTTTATTTTAAGGAAGTTTTAATTTTTCCACAGCATAAATGGGTTTCTAATTTCTGCAAATTTTGAGATATTAGGCCATTTCTTTTGTTTTTTGTTTGAGGAGGAAAATACCTAATGCATGCCGTAGAGCTGGTCTCTAGGGTTATGCCGGGCTTGCACCGGCTAAAAACCTCCCCCGGCCCCCACTCCAATAAAAACTGATTTGACGCAATTTTTCTAATTTTATTATATTTTTAGATCTTTTCTACTCCTATTTCACATATAATTCTTTAAAATTTGATTAGTTCTTGAGCTATGACCGTTTGAAATTTCGAGAAATCCATACATAGAAAGCAAAATGTGCAAGTTTCACATTTGCATACTTTTTAATTATATTGCCAATTTTTTTTTAATTTTATTATATTCTTCAGTCTTTTCTACCCCTATTTCATATATAATTCTTTAAAATTTGATTAATCAGTTCTTGAGTTATAGACGTTTGAAATTTCTAAGAATCCATACATACATAGAAGCCTTATAAAATGAACAAAATCCTTTACTTCGACCGAACTGGCAGTCTTTATTTAATAAGCACAACGCGTTTTAACCGAGATTCCGGTCCTTATCAAGTGCGTACATTACATTTAAACGCTTGCAAAACACTTCATTGTACACAATGTGGCAGCAATGAGTCTATGAACTAAAAGACAAAAAGAGTATAATAAATAATGATTTTACGAACTAAAGTATAATGCGGAAAGAGTATAATAAAAAGAATTATAATAAAGAAGCAAAAAGAGCACCGCTTACATGTTTTGTATGTCGAATGGTAATAGTCATATTAATGTGGTGTTCGGTGGTGCGTTCACATCGGATGACAACGGACGACTGAGTGAAAAACAAAGGCAGAAGTAACCGAAAGCGTTTACATTAAATTTATTATTTTGTCATATATATCACCGGAAGGTTGTCAGTGTCCTTCTGTAAATTAATAGTGTTGTTATCTTTTTTAATAAACACCATTTCGGCGATCTCTCTCTTTTTAAAATGTTTCTCACTGTGTAGAACTTTGGGACTAGACCAATTAAATTCATGGTTGCAAGAGGTCTTGTGCCTGCTAACAACAGAATGCCTGCAGGGATGCTTCTTAATATCAGCACAATGTTCTTTGATTCTAGTCTCCAAATTTCTTTTGGTCTGTCCAATGTAACATGCCTCGCAATTAAGGCAATCAATCTCGTGTACAAGCTCCATACGCTTAACATTTTCCAACCTATCTTTTCCTCTTTTTATAATGCGATCGAGTTTTTTAGGAACCGTATAAACCACGTCGAACCTTTTGTTTCTCAGGGCCTTACAAATGTTCTCGCTACAATCCTTAATGTACGGGATGGTAATAGGATGTCTCACAATGTGTACTTTGTCTTTTACCGAACCCCTGCGTTTTAAGAGCCTTAGTCTTCGTTTTATATGTTTGTTACAAAAATCGGTCGGGTAACAATTGTCAGAAAGGATCTCTTTAACAACACAGATATTTGACTCGTGAAAGCGTTCATTAGATAGTAAAATCGGTCGACTAAATTAGATACAACATCCCAGATAGCACAGTGACGTCAAATGACGTATTAATTCCGTCATAATGCCGTCTCTAACGTCTTTAAGACGGCATTATGACAGAATTAATACGTCATTTGACGTCACTGTGCTATCTGGGATTGACCTTGTAGTTAATGGGGTGACTTAAATAAAAATTAATGTAACGTCCCGAGAAGGTGGGTTTCCTGTACCAGTTTGTTAACAAGTTTTCACCATCTCTAATAACTGTCACGTCTAAAAAGTTGATCGAGCAATTGGTCTCAGTTTTGCATGTAAATTTCAGCCGCGGGTGATAGTTATTAAAAGCGTCAAGTATGTCATTTACTTTATTCCGTGGGATAATTGCAAAGATGTCGTCAACATATCTCTCGAAAATGGGAACCATGAAACTTAATAGTTTGAGGCAATGTGTTTCAAGGTCATCTAACACTATGTCAGCAAGGATTAGGGAAAGGGGAGAGCCCATAGGACTACCAAAAATTTGATCGTAGATAATGCCGTTAAAACAGAAGCTGGTGGAGTTTAGGACCATATCAATGGCGTATAAAAATTGTTGTAAGGTGAAATTAGTGGTTGTAGAGATGTAACACCATCGTTTTTCAATGCCTTTCATGACAAGCTCTTTTGGGATGTTGGTGAAAAGAGAAGTGGCGTCAAGTGAAATGAGGATTTCATCGGGCAGGATTGTCAAGTTTTTAATTTTTTCAACAAAACACCAACTGTCTTTTATATATGAACGCGGTTTAGGGATGGAATCGTTCAAAATGTCGTGGAGAAAACAAGCGATATTATATAATGGGCTACCTACAGTGGAGACAATAATACGTAGTGGAAAGCCATTTTTATGGATCTTTGGTAGTCCGTAGCATCGGGGCAAGTTGCCATAGGTGCTGCGTAATTTATTGAAAGTGTGCTCGTCGATGATTTCAGAATCATACCATGAGCGAATTAAACTATTAAGTTTGGTGGTTAGGCGTTTGATAGGGTCACCATTAAGTCTTTTATATGTTGTCTGGTCATTGAGTAAGTCAGTCATTAGGTCAATATATGTATTTCTGTCCATGACAACGGTAACTTGGCCTTTATCGGCTTTTGTGACCAAAAGGTCGTCGTTATTTTTTAAGAATTTTTTACATTTGTCGAAAGAGTCGGAAATATATCTATCAATGTGATTAATATGTTTTTTTGTTGGTAAGAAACCCATGCAATACGTTGGAGATTGACAAACGTGTTTCATTCGCGCTATCTTTGGATATTTTGTGACTATTAAGTTCGAAGCTTTTAATTACATGTAAAACGGAGTCAAAACGGTCATTTCTATCACAACAATTAATTGGCAAGCCAAATCTATCGCCTAAGCTGAGAAATTTCAAAACAGAATCAGGAATTTGTTCACTACTAACATTAACAATCCATTTGTTCATATTCGCGTTAGAAAAAATATTACTAAGTCGGTTACGTTTCATTAAAATATGGTTAAATTTGTCCATTAATTTAAGTTTAGTTCGGCTGTTATGACGAGAAATACTCTTATTGTTACGCTCAAAAACAACAGTGACCACGCGTTCTGGTAAAGACAGAAAAAGATGATTTTCAATATCGCGGATCTTTGAGCGTAAGACATTTATATAGAAATGAATGTCTTTAATCTCAAAATTTAATAACTTTTTTTGGTACTTAATGTTAAGAGTGTTGTATTCGTGGTTTATTCTGTCAAATTTGAAGAAAACGTTGAAGCGTAGATTATAGATGTGTGATGGCAGAATGTCGCTTCGTCTGCATCAAAGCTGAAACGTCAATTGTTGAAGGGCAGTGCATAGCGTGATGTTAGTTTTAACCCAAGACTTTAAGGACAAAGTGCTATTGTGTCCGTATAATCTGGTGGTAGTATTGAAGCCTTATAAAGTTGAATCTAATCAACCAAATTTTAAAGAATTATATATGAAATAGGGGTAGAAAAGACTAAAGAATGTAACAGAATTAGAAAAGTTGCCAATAATTAATACTAAATTGTCCAAAAACATCAATTTTTAAAGAGTCTCAAGTAGTTGAGATTTGAGGTATAGTCTTTAAAGGTTAAAATTTATAATATTGGCAATTTTTTTATTCTATTATATTCTTCAGTATTTTCTATCCCTATTTCATATATAATTCTTTAAGATTTGGTTAATCAGTTCTTGAGTTATAGAAATTTCGGTAAAGGCAAACACATACACACACACACCACAGGGGGAGGCTGAAACTCTTACGTGGCGCGTCCCCAGGTGGCGGATAGGGGGATGCTCGCTAGATATAGCGGTTAGGAGGGAAACTAAAAATACCTCCCGTGGACCAAACAGGATAAGGGAAGGAACCCTGAACAATAAACCAAAGATGAACAGTCAAAAGCAAGGAGATACGATTACGGTGCAGAGACTCGGAAACCCAGTACTGGCGCCTGAAGGGAGTGAGAAAGCGGGGTCCCAGGCGTCGTTAGCCAGCGACCGCAGAACTGCAGAGGTGGAACATTTGACCTCTGCAGTCCAAAATGCATCAAGTGGACGTGGAAAGAGAGCTTTCAACAGGCTTGGTGAGAAGATAAGTGAGCTATTTAAGTATATCAAGGGTAAAAACAATGTACATGGAGAAATCCGAAGACTAGCTCATGTTATTGGCAACGCTTATGATCTGTCTTGCAAGGAGAATGGTTGTCCTGATCCATTGGAAGTGGAAGGAAAAGAAATCAAATCCTCGACCACGCAAACGACTCCTTCGCTCAAACAGAACAAGGAGGACAAGGAGAAGCAGCTGAGTCTGACGGGTAAAATCGATAGTAAACAACTCCGGGATGAAGAAACCCCAAGGACCCTAAAGAGGGGGAGGGATACACCGCCATCAAGCGAGCGGAAAAAGAAGAAGGAAAAGAAAGGCGATAGATCTAACGAGATGACGCCACGGACACAGTCCAAGGAAAACGGGACAAAACCACCCGAACCTGGAGCAGATTTAGGCTTCCAAGTGGTACGAGCTAGAAGGGAAAAGAAAGGGAAGAGAAAGAAAGAGCCCCCGAAACTCAGGAAAAGGCCGGCGCTGCCAGATGCTCTTATCATACAGAAAAGAGGCGAGGCTACAACCTATGCTCAGATACTGAGCAAAGTGAAAAATGAACCCTCGCTCAAAGAGCTGGGCAAGACGTCAAAATCCGGAGAACGGTGAATGGCGACCTACTGTTAGAACTGGACAAGACCACTGAGCAAACAGCTGACTTATCGATTGTACTAGGTAGTCCAAGCCCGCACTCAGAAGGTCGAGGTGGATATCAGAGACCTTGATAAAACCGTTACCAAAAAGGATGTCTTCGATGCACTGACTTAGAGAATCGAAGGAGCGCAAGGAATGATAGATATCAATTCCGTCAAGTCGCTGAGGCAAGCGTATGGCGACACTTAAACTGCCGCGGTGAGCTTGCCGGTGCAATTGGCCCAAAAAGTCATGGCACTCAGGGGGATCCGTATCGGGTGGGTGATGTGCTGCATCAGAGAAAGGATGAAGCTCACGAAGTGCTTTAAATGTTGACAATATGAGCACTTGTCACGGAATTGTAAGAGTCCGACGAACAGATCCAAAAGTTGCATCAACTGTTGGGATGACGGCCACAAAGCCAAGGAATGCATCAAACAGGCTAACTGTATGCTGTGCAGGGCTAAAGAGAACTGCAACAGTCAGCATGCAGCTGGAGGTGGTAAGTGCCCGGTCTTCTAAAGGGCGTACAAGGCAATGGTTGGAAAGCAATGAAGATATTACAACTCAACCTCAACCACTGTGAAGTAGCGCAGGAGTTACTAGCGCAGTCTATCAGAGAACACAAGGTTGATGTGGCCATCCTCTCAGAACAGTATGGGAATCCGGATGATCAGTCATGGGTGCATGATAGATTTGCTAGAGCACCAATCTGGAACTGTGGCCGACTGACTATGCAGGAAAGGATGACCAGACTGAAATCAGGGTTTGTGTGGGCAAAAATAGCGGGAATATACTACTATAGCTGTTATGCCCCACCGAATGAGCCCCTAGAAGATTTCAAGTACTTCTTAGACAGACTTGTTAACGACGCTAAGGATTGGAGCTCGGTGGTGATAGCTGGCGACTTCAATGCCTGGGCAACTGAATGGGGCTCCCCCGAGACTAACAATCGAGGATCTGCGTTATTAAAAGCCTTCTCGCAGCTGGACATTGTCCTCCTTAATAGCGGGAAGTCGCTGACATTCCGGAGAACGGGCACGGGGTCTATCGTCGATCTGACATTTGTGAGTAGCTGCCTTGGAAAAACAGGATTCAGATGGGAGGTGAGCGAGCATTATACTGGTAGTGATCACTAAGCTATCCTATTGGAGATACTCAACGAACTAGGAACGAAGCCTAGGATGAAGTCCATCACAACCGGTTGGAAAGCGAGCGCCTTTGATCGGGAAGCGTTTCTTAGTGCCATGGATGACATGACGATATTAAATGGGAACGCAGAAGCCAAAGCTGAGCACATCCTGAGATTGGTGACGGAAGCTTGTGACATCTCCATGCCCAGGAGGACAACATCTAATCAACGACCACCAGTATACTGGTGGGATGAGGAAATTGCCCGGCTGCGCAGGAACTATCTCCGAGCAAGGCGGCGGTGCCAGCGAGCCAGGGGAATAAGCACCTATGACGAGCTGAAGGAACAATTTAAGGAGACTCGCCACAAGCTTAGAGCGGCAATAAAAGCCAAGAAAAGAAAATGCTGGCTAGAGTTATGTAGTGAAGTGAACCAGGATCTGTGGGGAAGAGCGTACAAGATAGTCATGAAGAAATTAAAAAGTTTCTCCACACAGACTCCTACGTGCCCTAAACTGATGCACATGATTGTCACCGGACTGTTCCCGCAACAACGAAGGGCTGCAACAGCTGAGGCAATGATGACTCCTGAAGGAGAAATCATACCGCCGATAACAGTGGAAGAGTTGCTGATAGCATGCAACAAGATTGGAAACAGCAAGGCCCTAGAGCCGGACGGTATTTCAAATACCGCCCTGAAAGCAGTGATTCAAGCAAAACCGGACATCTTCGTGGACATGTATAATGCTTGTCTCACCGAAGGGAAGTTCCCAGAATGCTGGAAAAAGCAGAGATTGGTTCTGCTTCGCAAAGGAAAAAAACCTCCGTTGGAGCCTTCCGCTTATCGACCGCTGTGCATGCTTGACACAGCCGGTAAGATACTAGAGCGTGTTATCTACAATAGACTGGAGAGAGCTGTGGACGAAGTCGATGGCTTGGCGGAACATCAATATGGCTTCAGGAAAGCACACTCGACAGTGGATGCCATCAAAATCGTTGTTGACACAGCGCGACAGGCGATACATGGCAAGAGATGGAAAAGAAGGTTCAAGAAGTACTGTGCTATCGTCACTTTGGACGTCAAGAACGCGTTTAACTCCGCTCGCTGGGACTGTATTGAGGACAGACTGCGAGATCTGGGGATCTCGGTGTACCTGAGGCGTATACTGGCTAGTTATTTGAGTGCCAGAGTTCTGAGATATGACACAGACGACGGTCCTAAGGATTACATTGTCACAGGGGGGGGGGGTCCCACAAGGATCAGTCCTTGGCCCTCTACTATGGAACATCATGTATGATGTGATACTTCGGCTCAAAACCTCAGAAGGAGTAAAAATAGTTGGATTTGCTGATGATATAGCGGTAGTGATCGTTGGAAAATTCCTTGAGGAACGAAAAGGGAATGAGGCTGTCGCGATTATCCGGAAGTGTCTAGGATCAATTGGCTTACAGCTGGCTGATCATAAGACGGAATCAGTTCTTATCACTGGAAGAAAGAAGAGGGAAACTATCACCCTCATGGTCGGCGACCGTGAGATCGAGTCCCAACCGTCTATTAGATACCTAGGAGTGAAGATCGATGCTAAGCTGACGTTCAAAGATTATCTTGACTATGTCAGCGGTAAAGCTGCGAATGTCAACACCGCACTTACGCGCATAATGCCAAACATTGGAGGACCCAAAAATAGCAGGAGGCTTCTGTTGGCGACCGTCACGTCTGTTATGCTATATGGAGCGCCCATTTGGGCTGAAACTATGAAGGTTAAGGCATACAGAAGGAAATTGGAGTCGATCCAACGATTGAGTGCCCTGCGGATTGCTAGTGCATACCGTACGGTATCAAACGACGTAATAAGCGTTATCTCAGGAATGACTCCGGTCGATCTCCTGGCTGATGAGCAGCGGAGGTTATATGGACATTCGAAGAATAAGGAACGGCGAAATGCCGAGGAAGCTAGAACTCGGACGGAGTGGCAATGGAGATGGGGAGAAGAAAGTAGGAGGGGCCTTTGGACCCATCGGCTTATCCCCCACATCCATACATGGAATAGCAGACAGCATGGAGAGCTGACTTTCTATCTCACTCAGATGCTGACCGGACATGGGTGTTTTCAGGCATATTTCCACCGGTTCAAGATTGTTGACGACCCGAACTGTCCCGACTGTCGTGTGCCCGAGGATGCGGAACATATGTTCTTCCACTGTCCTCGCTTCCTTGAAGATCGAGCCCGATTGGATACGACGATGGGAGAACGACTGGAGCCCGGGAACATCACGCGGCTCATGATGTCGAAAAAAAGAAAGATGGGATGCAGTCGGTAACTTTGTAGCGAAAGTATTAAAGGAGCTGCGACGCCTGGATCGTGAGAGAAGAGGATCTTGATATCGACATAATGGAAAGATTGATTGAACCCCTAAACTCACATCAGATAAGGGGGATGTAGGTTAAAACGAAAAAAGAGGAAAGGCATGAGCCATTATCTCCCTACGAAGTAATGCTGTAAAGTGGTCCCGTGGGGAGAGTTTGATGAACCACAGGGAGGTGGTTTTAGTGGGTAAGAATCTCCACACTACCAGGCAGTACGGACTCCCGGTGTCTATGAAGATCTTCACCTGCTCTCGGAAAAAACACACACACACACATACACACATATACGGACATTTTTTAAAATTGCGATTCTTCGACGTTTTAGAACATTCTGAACACATTGGCAGCGGCAACTAAAAAAAATTTTTTTACGAAAACAAAGCTTTCTCTATGAGGAAGCAAAAATTGGTAATTTGTCAAAGAAAAATTTCTAGTTACGTGGAAATTAGTATAGTATTAGTATTTAGGTAAAAATAAATTAATTTTTTTTAAATTGGTAATTAGACTCATGTTGGAATGTATAGGGACTAATAGGATTAATACGCGATAAAACGTTACCGTATGCGAGTGTAGATTGCTTTTATTCGAGTCTCCCCAGATAGCACTGGACGTCCCGAAAACGTCCGTTTTTAGTCCAATTTATGTCCGCACGTCCATGGACATAAAATGGACATTCAGGGGATGTCCGTTGTTGGTAATGAAACGGATGTCCTATTTGAAACATCCTGTGGATGTCTAATTTATGTTCACACTTGGATCTTATTTTTATGACTTTTATTATTTATTGTTTTTATTATACATACATTGTTTTCATTATACATTATTATAAATATTGTATATTATTACAAATTTTAAATATTTATCTTATATAACTATAATTTATATTATTAAATAATACATATATATTATTTTATTTATTATTAATATTATTTTATTAATTATATTTTAAATGTCATTTCATAGATAAACTAAGGCTAAGTTTCCACTGAGCGCGTCACGCGTCGCGTTATCCATTGACACGATGGATGAAGCGCTCAGTGGAAACTCAGCATAACGCGCGCCCGCGCGCTACATCGTCAGTTAAATCGGCAAACGTGAAAGCGCGGCATATGGCGCGAGAGCACGAAACTTTCCGTAAGTTCTTTTGTTTTTCGGTCGCATTTGGGCGCGTGCTAACGTCTTTCTGTGCTGTGCTGCTGCGTAAAGCTAGGTTATAATTTTGAAGAACAATCATCGATGTAATTAAACAAGAAACTGTAAGTACATTTCCTTTCTTACTTATTTTCCTAAGATTATTAGATTACGGAATCACAATTTATTTACGTATGTGCCTAATATTCTCTCATTCCTCTTGTCTTTAATAGAGTCCCGTAAAGTTCTTTGAGATCGCATTTGGGCGCGTGCTAACGTCTTCCTATGTGCTGTGCTGCTGCGAAAAGGTTATATAATTTTGAAGAACAATAATCGATCATCAAGAAACACGGTATAGTGTCTCGCGCCAAGTACACGCGGAGCGAGACCACGATCGGGTCACGGTCGACTCTTACGCGACGCGACGAGTTGCAAGTACTCGAGATGTAATTAAACAAGAAACTGTAAATACATTTCCTTTCTTACTTATTTTCCTAAGATTATTAGATTACAGAATCACAATTTATTTACGTATGTGCCTAATATTCTCTCATTCTTCTTGTCTTTAGTCCTGTAAAGTTCTTTGAGACATGCTTTACGTATCTATAATTTACCAACTGATCATATTCCAAGTGCATTATATAATATATATGTGATCAAAAATTTATTAATAATTAACCATAATTCGTCACGCTTTCCACCCATATTATTACGTTACGATGATACATACAGTTATTACGAGGTTTGCAAGTCTGTATCTATCTTAAGAAATCAGTTACTCGCTTCAAATTTGCACTTATATAGTTTTAATATTATTGAAGTAAAGGAAAGATTTATTATAAGTGAGCAACAAACACATGGAAAATGTAATATTTAAACGCTTTGAAAGGAAGATTATTATTTTTAACCACATATATTTAATTATCATATGGCGATTGTTTAACTTGTTTTATAAATGTTTATAATTTAACAATTTTGTATAATTCCGAGACAAATTAAATGTTGCGGTATTTCCTAATTTTATATAAAATATTTATATATAATTATACAATAAAACACATGTATTAAACTAGTCAAGGTTCTGTGTATCAGTTGCTGAATTTGACTAATTATATAACATATAAATTTTTATAATAATTGTTGAACAATCGCGAACTCGCTAATAAATATTTATTATCTCCTGTCCTGACCGATCATGGCGTTACTTTTAATTATTAATTATTATCATATATGGTATGTTATATTTTAAATAACTTAATATTTATTATATTCGTCATCGCTAGGAGAATATTTAATGCTCATTCTTCAAAGACTAAATACACAAATTAAAATAATATTTTCTAATTATTTTTAGGCAGTTGTGACAAGGACATCGACAGAGTGCAAAGATAACGGATAAACGAGTAAAAACATACAATATTGACAATCTACTTTAAAGACAGTTCTGGCAAAGACATCGACAGAGCTCAAAGATAAGTGATAAATAAGTAAGAACATACAATTAATAATCTTTAAAAATGCCGAAAATAAAAAAACAGTATTATCGACGAGCTAAAGGGATATCAGATTCAGCAATTAATATTGTGCACAGTATTTGTAATTCGGCTTCATTAGAAAGCATTTCCCCAATTTCAAGTAATAATAATATTCCGTTATATAGAAATGTCAATAATTGCGTAGAAGTATCAAATCATATCTCATTAGAACAGAACATTCATAGCAATGATTACCAGTTAAACAACGATTTAGATAATCCTAAA
Source organism: Temnothorax rugatulus (assembly GCA_035220575.1). NCBI lineage: Eukaryota > Metazoa > Arthropoda > Insecta > Hymenoptera > Formicidae > Temnothorax > Temnothorax rugatulus. The sequence goes on from JASTWL010000171.1 coordinate 236,571, forward strand.
CAAATAAATAGTGATTCTAATAATTTTGAAGAAAGCAACAATGTTTTAGAAAATGAGCTAATAAATTCTAATATTAACAAAATAGTTAACAATATTGTTAATACTCCTGCATCTGATAACCTCGTCGATGATTCATTTAATTTTGTATCGTGGCTTCAAGAATGGGCTATTGAAAATCGCATATCTCATGTTGCATTAAACCAATTAATGACAGGTATAAAACCTAGATATCCGGAATTGCCTTCAGATGCTCGTAGCTTATTGAAAACTCCCAGAAAAGTAACTGTACGAGGTGTAAGACCAGGGCAGTATTACCATTTCGGTTTACGTAATTGTGTTAAGCAACTTTATCGCGGTATTCTGATTTTGAACATTTGCAATTTGTCCAAATTAATATTAATATTGATGGTCTCCCTTTATTTAAAAGTTCAAACGGTCAAGTATATCCTATTTTGTGCAATTTAGTTGAAAATTACAATGAAGTAAATATTGTTGGAATTTATTTTGGGAATGAAAAACCTGCAGATGCAAACGAATTTTTAATAGATTTCACGGAAGAAGCAATAACTTTAACTACGCATGGCATAACAATTAATGATCACACCTATCCATTTAAAATTAATGCTTTCATATGCGACGTACCTGCTAAATCTTATATTACATTTACGAAAGGTCATTCTGGTTATTTCTCATGCACAAAATGTACAGCAAAAGGAGAATATATTAAAGATCGAGTGAGCTATCCATATTTAAATACTTTTCCTTTAAGAACAAACAATGATTTTAGACTAAAGTTACAGCCAAACCATCATACAGGTACATCTATCCTGGAATCAATTCCTAATATAGATATGGTAAAAGATTTTCCGTCAGATCCAATGCATTTATTTTGGCTGGGAGTTGTTAAGAAATTGGTTGTAAATTTATGGTGCTTTGGAACACCCCGATCTAAATTATCGTTTAATGAAATGTCTGAGTTATCGAAATTATTAGAAATTCGAAAGAATCATATACCATGCGAAATTAACCGGAAACCACGATCACTGTTTGAATGTAAAAGGTGGAAAGCAACTGAATTTAGGACATTATTGTTGTATACGGGTCCTGTTGTTTTAAAATCTGTTTTAACTTATGATAAATATATTAATTTTTTAACTTTGCACGTAGCTGTTACAACTTTGTCAAATTCAAAGCACATGGATCGTTATTCAGATTATGCTAAATCATTATTAGAATACTTTGTGAAAACCTTTATCACGCTATACGGTAAAGAAAATGCATCGATCAACATTCATCACTTATTACATATTCATGATGACGCAATAAAATTTGGAACTCTACAGGAATTTAGTGCTTTTCCATTTGAAAATTATTTACAGTTAATATTAAAAATGGTTCGCAAAAATGATAAAGTATTGGAACAAATTGTTTGTAGAATAAGTGAACAAAATTTTTGTCTTAATGCTGGTAATACAAAACTGAAGATAATTAGTAATGAACTTCAAAATCGACATTTTAATGGTCCACTCGTCAATGATTTGCATTCACATTCAAATTTTCACACATGTAATCAATTCAGTAAAGTTACGTTTAAAAATTTTACATTAAAAACAGAAGACCCTGATAATTGTTGTTATTTAGTTGATGGAACTATTGTAGTTATTAGAAATTTTATTTCAAATAATGAAGGCACTTTTATAATTGGACATAAATATATGTCACTCACTGATTTTTATTCTGAACCCTGCAAATCATCTAAATTAGGCATTTATTTAGTCGATAATCTCGGAAACTTACAGAAGTGGAATTTAGAGCAAATTGCATATAAATGTTTAAAATTAAAATATAAAAATCAGTATGTTGTGTTTCCTCTTTTACATTTAAAATAGTTTATTTACAATGAATTGCATGTAATACAACAATAAGATGTCTTTAATGTTACTGCTACGTTTCTAATATTATCTGTACAAAACTTATGATGCATGTAATACAATTTTTGATGGAGGCTAATTTTTAATTAACAAACATAAAAAAATACTAACCTTATAATTTTTAAATAAAAACTGAGATTTTTCTATTTTTATATAACGTAATTGTTCTTTCTGCCGCCACTTCTCTCTCTCTCTCTCTCTCTCTCTCTCTCTCTCTCTCTCTCTCTCTCTCTCTCTCTCTTTTCCTCTCCCTCTCCCTCTCCCTCTCCTCTCCCTCTCCCTCTCCCCTCTCCCTCTCTCTCTCTCTCTCTCTCTCTCTCTCTCTCTCTCTCTCTCTCTCTCTCTCTCAATGGACTTGAATATTGCGTTTTTATTTTCAGGTAAAAATGCCGGGTTCATGCTGGACTGTAGTGAAATTTAATGACGAAAATTTAGTTGAGGCCGTACCAACTTCATGGATTTTTAATAAAAAATGTTATTGCCACCTTTTCAACGCGATAAGCTGATGACAGCGATTCGAAAAAATGAAGAGCCAGATATACATTGGCCTTCGTATGAAATGACCATTTTTCGAAACAGCACTTACGGTAATTTTATAATATATCATTACTTGCTTCATCTAAAATAGAATTTGTTGAATTAAATTTATTTCATATTGTGGGCATGATTATGTTAGCTTAACGTCCAAACTATTTTTGTATAAAAACATGCGTACTTGTTATTCTGAGTTTTTCAATTAACAGAAAACGTTTATTACGTTTATAGATATGAAGCGATTCAAATTTAATTATTATCTATACACTATAAATTCAATATGTATTTTTATATTTTCTAGATAATTACACGACAGCGAGAGAAAAATGCAAAAAAGCTGAAAACACATCAGATTTAAATTCTGAAATTTCAGCTGGCGAAGAGAGAAAAAAAAGAAGAATTAAAAAAAGACGGATTTATACTTTAGACGGTTCAGACGAAGAAGATGAGGAATGCAATGACACTAATGACAGATCTCTGCTAACGCCTCCTCCTTTGAAAGGTTCATTTAAATATTAATCATTTTATAGGAAACAAATTTATTTTTTTATAATAAAAAATCGTATATTGTGTATTTAAATTTTCGGGAACGGTTATTATGTAATTATAGTTGCGAAATTATTCAATGTAAAAGTAATACTCTTCTTTTCGAATTATCAAGCTAGTTATTATCATATTATGCACGATAACAAATCATCGCACCAAAATTTACATTTGTGTATGTAACATTTTATTTTCTATAAAATGTTCTTTAATTTTAAAACCATTTTATTTATTAAAGAAAAGACCAAAACAAAAGTCTAAAAAAATAATATTGTAAAAAATAATCGTAGGTTTTTAAAGCTTAAAAGGTGCACATATTAGTGCTTTTTTTCTTCTTTTGGTGCGATGATTTTACACTGATATGCAAAGATTCAGAATGACAACAAAAAGGTATAAATGCTTTGTTCACTGTCGTGCTTAAAGACAATTAAAAGTAAATTCAAAAAATATAAATTGATTTCTTTATTCTAAAATGCATTTAAAAAAATCGCTGTACAGTAATTTATTTATCGAAATATTAAACTTTTTACAGACTTTACAAAAAAATTTTCTCAAACTTTTCGGAGGCTTTGTGTATATGTGTGTGCACGTGTGCGCTATATATCTTGCGTATATCTATATATACATATATTCTTTTTTAAGTATTCTTTATTATTTTTAAATAAATAAATAACATTGTAATATAAAACATTGTAATATCGCTATTTAAATTATGTTTATAGACAGTCATGAGGCAAGTGAAGATGAAATTGACCAAGAAGTCGCGCAAACATATGACGCAAGAAATAAGGTGACTGCAGATAGAACAATATCATTTTCTCAAGGGTCTTCTCAATGTAGCTCTCTGAGAAAGCGCAATTGTATGGAAGGTATGTGTACAATTATTAACAATATCTACACAGTGATCATATAATGTTATATACATATAATAATATATATTACACAAAAATATCGATAATTGGATTACATAATACGGTATAATCACATAATACAGAATACTTTCGAATATACGATTGCATTTGAAGAAAGAGTATTATCAAAAATATAATAATAAAAAAACTAAAATCTTATAGGCTAAAAGGATTAAAAATCAAATATAATAAAAAAAAGTTTATAAACCAAGCTGGGTTTTTGTGTTAAGAAAATGTTAAAATAAAACATGTTTTATATATATGGAGCATTTATCAGGTGTTAAAAATTAAAATAAAAAATTCTTAATTTGAGCAATTTATTTATTCAGAATTGCTGTAGGCTAACGTTTTGACCGTACTTGGTCTTCTTCAGAGCAAATTACGACATAAAAATGATAATAAACAATTCAAAAGTCACAATTACAGCGTTAAAACAATTTTTACGGAGGTCAAAGTCATTACATTTTAAATATACGTCAATAATTAAATTAAGAACTTGGATCTGTGTCAGGCATATAAGAAAATCATTAATAAGACCTAATTAAGCCATTTACGAAGTGACCACTCTTTGTAAATGGCTTAATTAGGTCTTATTAATGATTTTCTTATATGCCTGACACAGATCCAAGTTTTTAATTTAATTATTGACGTATATTTAAAATGTAATGACTTTGACCTCCGTAAAAATTGTTTCAACGCTGTAATTGTGACTTTTGAATTGTTTATTATCATTTTCATGTCGTAATTTGCTCTGAAGAAGACCAAGTACGGTCAAAACGTTAGCCTAAGGCAATTCTGAATAAATAAATTGCTCAAATCAAGAATTTTTTATTTTTATTTTTAACACCTGATAAATGCTTGATTTTTGGTCGGTTTTGTTTTTTTCTTACTAGCCGTTGCTTTCATTGAGCGGATAAATTAATGTTTTATATATATTGTATTTTATTTGTACATTAATATTTCATGGGAGACGCATGGCGTTTATTATTATTTTTATAGTTGTTGTTATAATATAGTAGAAAAAATACTTATGTTTTATATATCTCATTTATTAAATGTGTTGAAAACTACAGGCCAGGTTGCTATGCAGCAGGATAATAATAATTTTGTCAATCCAGAAATAGAAAATAATTCTTTCTTGACTAATTCCATGAGATGCACATGTCAATTGTGTCCAGCACATGCTCAGATGCAGAATAAAAACGGTATATATTTTATTTTTAGTTCATCGTGTATAATGTGTTTGTATAACATTACTGATAATGATTGGTTTTTCAGAGATATATTTTAAAGAGATAATTCGCCAACAAAATTATTTTAAGGCTCAATTGTGGCAAACGTTTGAAGATATACAAGATATAAAAAATGCTGGATTAAATCCAGCTCCTAATAATGACGTTCAAAAACAGGAATCAGTTTTCTGTTCTTTTACACTTCCATTGGAAACGGAACAACAATTACAAGAAGTTGAGCAGTTTTTTACAAACCAGAACAATTTTAAGGCATCGGTAATAATATCAAGAGACACGGTAGTGTCTCGCGTTAAGTATACGGAGTTCTTTTACAAGCGGACTCTGTTAAAGCGGAGCGCGAGACCGACCGTGACTCTTAACGCGACGCGACGGGTTGCGAGTACTCGAGATGTTAAGATCTCATATAACGAGTGAACGGATCAAGTTCTAAGTAGGCTTGATCGATAGCTTGGGGTTCGAATTGGGGAGGGGGTATCTCCTATAACATTTTCCGCTACGTGCCCTACGAGCGGAGATATTGCGATGTAAAGTCGAAAATGTGAAAAATATTAAGAAACGTCGTCGTCGCCGTACGTACGGTTGCTTTTTTCCTCGATAGATGGCATAGTGTTGCTACATTGAAAAGAGACAGCATATTACGTGCTCGCTCATCGTTCAGTGCGTTTGCGCGGACAGCACGCTGTCAGTCAGTCAGTCATCAACATATAACCTAGAAACCGTGGTCTCTCATTATTACCTTACCGTGATTACCGTGACTCTTTACGTGATGCGACGATATAAAATCTCCCGTTTATGCGGAGAGAGAAATTATCTTCGTAAGTTACTATACAGAATTAAGTAACGCTCGCGTAAACGTAGTATATATATAGTAGGTTAGATTACCGGTTTCTTACAAAATATGTGAATTCTGCTCAGTGCTCTGAATGTTATGTGATTTTTGCCCAGTGCTCTGAATGTCATCTAGTCATACATATTAAGAATTTTCGATGGGTTTCTTCAGAAGATAGGATACGAAGAAAATCCTATAACGGCAGGGAGCTGATGTCGAGGAGATTTTCCCGTTTACGCGAAGAAATTATCGTAAGTTATTATATTATACTACAGAAGTAATGCTCGCGTATATCAAGAGACACGAGTGTCTCGCGTCAAGTACACGCGAAGCGAGACCGCACCGTGACTCTTTTATACGTGACTAAGTACATGTGACAGGAATTATAGTAGTCTACGTTTACGTGAGTATTACTTCTGTAACAACTTATACGATATCATATCGTAGTTACTATAAAATCTCTCGTTTACGCGGAGGAATTATCGTATCATAAGTTACTACAGAAGTAACGCTCGCGTAAACATAGGTTAGGTTACCGGTTTTTTACAAAATTTTACATAAAACGCGAGATTCACTTGTGTATGAAAGTTCAACGCTCACGCTTATTGAGTTAATGTGTAATAATTTTCTTATTAATGTAAATAGATGGAACGTGAAAAAGAGCAGGAAAAGGAAAGAGCGCTAGCGGCGAAGAAAAGATGCCGACCGAAAAATCTCCGCAGTCAGAAAATGTGCAATCTGACGGCCCCGCGATTAAGAAGATAAGAAAAATCCAGATATAGATACAAGTTTCTTGCCAGATAGGGAAAGGGAGGAGGAGGAAAATAAATTTAGGGAAGAATTAAAGCAAGAATGGGCTAAAAAGTAAAACGCGTTGAAGGAAGAAGAAATTGAGATCACATTCAGTTATTGGGATGGATCTGGCCATCGTCGGAGTGTTATAATGAAGAAAGGTGAATGTATCAGTGATTCAGAGATACTCCAGTGTCACTTTTGGAGTAACATTGGCGTGATATATAATGTTCTGTTGCATAAATTTAATTTTCACATACAGGTAATTCTATCTATCAGCTTCTTCAGAGATGTTTAGATTCAAGTTCTGAGGCATGAATTCAGCGAGCTTAAAAGAGTAATGGCAGATCAGTTAATGTATGTCAAGGAAGATCTTATATTACCGCACCATTAGACGTTTTACGATTTTATTGTAACTAAGGTAAATATACTAAATGATAAAACTTATGAAGCAATATCACAATGTTGGCATGTTATTTTAGTTTACTTAGGTATTTATCACGATTGAAAGAATACTTTGTATAATTCTCCTTCATGTTATTCTAGATCATGATACGAGAGGAACAAACACATTTTTCCAGCGAGTAGATGGGAACCTTTTGATCCAACGAAAAGTTACGACAAGTATACAGTGTCGGATAAAAATAGGAAGAAAGATAAAATTTGATAAACTTATATTCAACGAATTGTCCAATTTCGTTTAAAGAATTCAGATTCAAAGGACTGTAATTTAGTAGAGCTACATAATCGAGTAAATGAATTAAATATCACATAATTGAATGAATTAAAATGACAGTCCTTAAAAATACAATGTAGCTACAATATATATATATATATATATATATATATATATATATATATATATATATATATATTACAATCTTCTTTATAATGAATCAATTGTATGATGAAACAAAGATGTTTATCTGGTTATTTATAATATTTACAGTCCTTTGAATCTGAATCCTTTAAACGAAATTGGACAATTCGTTGAATATAAGTTTATCAGATTTTATCTTTCTTCCTATTTTTATCCGACACTGTATACTTGTCGTAACTTTTCGTTGGATCAAAAGGTTCCCATCTACTCGATGGAAAAATGTGTTTGTTCCTCTCGTACCATGATCTAAAATAACATAAAGGAGAATTATACAAAGTATTCTTTCAATCGTGATAAATACCTAAGTAAAATAAAATAACATGCCAACATTGTGATATTGCTTCATAAGTTTTATCATTTAGTATATTTACCTTAGTTACAATAAAATCGTAAAACATCTAATGGTGCTGTAATATAAGATCCTCCTTGACATACATTAACTGATCTGCCATTACTGTTTTAAGCTCGCTGAATTCATGCCTCAGAACTTCTAAACATCTTTGAAGAAGCTGATAGATAGAATTACCTGTATGTGAAAATTAAATTTATGCAGCAGAACATTATATATCACGCCAATGTTACTCCAAAAGTGACACTGGAGTATCTCTATCATATATATATATATATATATATATATATATATATATATATATATATATATATATATACATTCACCTTTCTTTATTATAACACTCCGACGATGGCCAGATTCATCCCAATAACTGAATAACATAAAAGAAAATTATACAAAGTTATTTTTAATGATAAATACCTAAGAAAAACTTTTCCGGCATGTGATTCCTCGATTTCAACAGAAGCATCGTACATAACACGAATATCATCGTGAACGTCATTCAAAGAATTGCACGTGTCGAAAAATCCAATGCCCAATCTAACAAACCCGATCATTTATCTTCTCATTTCTCACAAAAATTAAAGGAGAATGCTAAATTTATCTTTAAAAATAGGCAAAATTCAAGCAGCTGTAACTTTGTTAAAAATAAACGAAATTTAAATTTTAAAAAAGGATTTTAAAGCTTGATTTTTCTACTTTCGAAAGGTTACTATTATTTTTTAGTTTCTGTGAGTTTGATAATTTTTACATAAAAAACTACGAGCTGGACGAAATAGAAAATTTTTCTCTCACTTTGTGGGCCTGTCACGTGCACAAAAAAAAATCTGCGAAAATTTTCGACTTCCTAACATGAAAGCTTGAAGTTTTTCTTGCAAAATCTTTTTTTACGATGATTTTTTTAAGAGAGTTATGAGCAATTAAAGTCAAAATGCTCATTTCTTATTCAATCCACGATAACTCAGCAACAAAAAATCGTAGAAACATAAAAAAAAAAGATTTTGTAAGGAAAACTTCAAGCTTTCATGTTAGGAAGTCGAAAATTTTCGCAGATTTTTTTTGTGCACGTGACAGGCCCACAAAGTGAGAGAAAAATTTTCTATTTCGTCCAGCTCGTAGTTTTTTATATGTAAAAATTATCAAACTCATAGAAACTAAAAAATAATAGTAACCTTTCAAAATTAGAGATTTTAAGCTTTAAAATCCTTTTTTTAAATTTAAATTTTGTTTATTTTAACAAATTATTGTAATACAGGAATAAAGATGTTTGTAAATAGCCTAATCTTCTTTACATGTGCATGTGTTTAGTAAAGAAAATTTATTTTTATATGTACAGATCCTTGTTGTTGTTGAACATACAGAAGTGTTATGTTTACATACTATTACTTAGACATACTATCACCTAAGGATATACTATACTAGTACATGCTTATAACATATTACGCTGAGTTGTATTTGTATTCTATGTCGCAAAATATATATGTTATAAACATGTACTGTTTAATGCTTATATGATCCCTAATACTACAAAAAGAAATGATATCACAACAAAATTACCTTTTTAAAAAAAAGGTAAAAAAATGGCGTTAAGTATACGCTAGCTCGAAGAAAGTGGTTATCTCAAAAAAACCGATGAGGTATCTTTGTACCTAAAAAAAAACTGATGTGGTATGTTTGTACCTAAAAAAAACCGATGTGGTATGTTTGTATCTTAAAAAATCGAAGTATCTCTGTACCCAAAAAAAACCGATGAGGTATTTTTATACTTCTAAAAAACCGATGTGGTATGTTTGTATTTTTACAAAAATAAATGATATCTATAAATTGCGTTAATTATTGCGTTAATTATAAAATGAATATATATTCTTCGGAAAATAACTGTTGTATTATTTTTAAAATATATCTTTCTATTTAAGTGTCTTCTTACACAAGTCATAATAGCTTCATTTTTATTTACAGCCATTATAATATAACCAAATTCCGTTACCTAACTCAACCCAAGTGATATGTATCTTTTTAAATAAATGTTTTCTTGATTGATCTTTAAATAAATCTTTAAATTGCGTTAATCAGAAAGAGAAGATACAATTACAAAATTTTTAATCCAACACAGGAATACAAGGTATTTAAATGCAAAGATGTTAATCGCAAAGATTAAAAACTGTTAAAGAAGTAACAATAAAAAATGCAAATATTTTATTGAAATAAAAAAAAATTTTGTACAAATACTTAACGCTGCTTTTTTACTCCAGTCACAACAAAATTACCTTTTTTAAAGAAAGGTAAAAAAAGGCACCAAGTATACGTGCAGCATGTTAGCTCGAAGAAAGTGGTTATGGAGTAAAAAAGCAGCGTTAAGTATTTGTACAAAATTTTTTTTTATTTCAATAAAATATTTGCATTTTTTATTGTTACTTCTTTAACAGTTTTTAATCTTTGCGATTAACATCTTTGCATTTAAATACCTTGTATTCCTGTGTTGGATTAAAAATTTTGTAATTGTATCTTCTCTTTCTGATTAACGCAATTTAAAGATTTATTTAAAGATCAATCAAGAAAACATTTATTTAAAAAGATACATATCACTTGGGTTGAGTTAGGTAACGGAATTTGGTTATATTATAATGGCTGTAAATAAAAATGAAGCTATTATGACTTGTGTAAGAAGACACTTAAATAGAAAGATATATTTTAAAAATAATACAACAGTTATTTTCCGAAGAATATATATTCATTTTATAATTAACGCAATAATTAACGCAATTTATATTAGTTTTACATTATCTAAATATTATAATCTTTAAGTACAAATATTTTATTTATTTTACTGTATTTGCAATTATATACATATAAATATTTGTAATTATTTATTATACATCTTCTTCGATAACACTACAGCTCAAATTAAGATATGACCTGAATATCCCATGAATCACGATCAGTTACTATGACCTATATACCCAGGTAGCAAGCTGATTACATATATATATATATATATATATATATATATATATATATATATATATATGTCGTAGGCAAATGGTTATTTTAGGAAAACAGCTTTTGACTAGGCAAATGCTATCTGCCTGGTCAAATAGCTTTTGCCCATTTATTTTTGCTATTTTCCTAGTCAAATGCTATTTTCCTAGGCAAATGCTATTTGACTGAACCGCTGTTAGGCAAATGGTATTCAGCAAAATATGCATTGATGTTTCAAGTAAGTACACATATAGGCAGGAATAGCCCTTTCCACGCATAAAAAACTAATCTATGTGGTACCTCGTCTCGAGTGGAGAGTGTATGCTTGGAGGCAGTAGGTTCCGTCTCCCAGGGGGCTCTACTACTTTTAAACTAGACACATAGTGTGCCTTACAAAGTACATGCGTGAACTTTTCACGGTGGAAAGTGTTGTAAACCTATAGCATCTCGTTCGCGCGAAAAGTGTATGTGTGGAGGCAGTAGGTTTCGTCCCCTGGAGGAGGGGGGGGGGGATAATTTCCCGAAGTTGGGACCACACGCACTTTATTGCTCACATCGAAAACAACTTATGTGTAAAACTTTAGGTCGATCGGGAGCAGGAGTCGTTCGGAAATACACCCAAAAGACTAAGCTAATCCAACCCAATTTTTGGGAAAGATTTTTACAAAGATTTTTACAAAGAAAGCCGCAAAAAATATAAAAATTCAGAAAAGACTATTCTGCATAATTAATTACAATTTATTTCCATTTTCCTAAAAAGCGTTCAGGCAAATGCTATTTGTCTAGGAAAATAGCATTTAAACACAAATAAACGGGCGAAAGCCATTTCACCAGGCAGATAGCATTTGCCTAGTCAAAAGCTATTTTCCTAAAATAACTATTTGCCTACGACATATACATATAATACTGTTAATAAAAATACAGAATTTTATCTTACTTACGGATTAAATAAGATAAAATATAGATAAGAAAAATTTATTTAGCATATATATACACTTGTCACAAAAATTAAAGGAACACTAAATTTATCTTTAAAAATAGACAAAATTCAAGCAGTTGTAACTTTGTTAAAAATGAACGAAATTTAAATTAAAAAAGGATTTTAAAGCTTGAAATCCCTACTTTCGAAAGGTTGCTATTATATTTTAGTTTCTGTGAGTTTGGTAATTTTTACATATAGAAAATTACGAGCTGGACAAAATAGAAAATTTTCCTCTCACTTTGTGGGCCTGTCACGTGTACAAAAAAAATTTGTGAAAATTTTCGACTTTCTAACGCGAAAGCTTGAAGTTTTCCTTGCAAAATCTTTTTTTTTTAAATGTTTCTACAATTTTTTGTTACTGATTTATCGCGGATTGATTGAGAAATGAGCATTTTGACTTTGATTGCTCATAACTCCCTTAAAAATTATCGTATCGCAATTCAAAAAACAGATTCTTAAAGCTGAAACTTTGCTCTATCGAACTGTATAATTGCCAAATTTTTTTAAACAACATGTAGACATGATACAAATGGATGAAAATAATGTAAAAATTAGCGATTTTTCCTTTTTTAATTTTGACCCAGAAAACAATTGTGCAGAACCACAAAACAAATTTATTCTTTATGTTTTTTTGTACTTGTAAGTACCCTGCATTTAAAAAAAATTTGCAAAATAGCTATGAGATTTTTTTCATAGTGGTCACTATGGTTTTATGGAGCAAAACGTACAAAAGATTGTAAAATTGCTTAAGGAGAGTACACAAAATTGAGGAGTTTTGGGAACTGTTAGGGAAACGAATAAATCTAATTAGTAACCTTTTGAAAGTAGAGGTTTTAAGCTTTAAAATCCTTTTTTTAAATTTAAATTTCGTTTATTTTTAACAAAGTTACAGCTGCTTGAATTTTGCCTATTTTTAAAGATAAATTTAGTGTTCTTTTAATTTTTGTGAGAAGTGTATATATATATAATATATATTTTATAAAATATTATTTTACGTTACCAAAACTTTCTCCAATGTTTTAAAAACAATATATATATATATATATATATATATATATATATATTCAATTTTACGGCTTTTTATGATAAAAGAAATATTTAAAAAGTTTTAATCAAATTTATTTTTAAATATATATAAGTATTTATTTTTAAATATATATAAGTATATTGTATTTTAGTAAATATTAACCCTTTCACTACTTTGGACGAGAATACCCCCGCGATGATATCGTCTGTCAGATGCTTTGGACGAGAATACTTGCGCGACAATATTGCCTGTCAAATGCTTTAATTAAATGAGAATACTCGCGCGACGATATTGCCCGTCAAACGCTTTAGACAAGTTAACTCGTTTGTTACACAGAAAAAAAGTATCAAATCAACACTGATATATTTGTATATACGCAAGAATATATAATCTCCTTATAAAGATTTCAATTTTTTATTTTAACTTTTTTTTCTTAATTGAACAATGTAAAACTTCGTTTAACTATTATATAAATAACTTCATTCAAGCAAGTTTTTTTCGTTTAACGTAATATAATCTCATTTCAAGATTATATATTCTTGTGTATATACAAGTACATAATAATATATCAGTGTTGATTTGACACTTCTTTTTTTTCTGTGTAAGGAAACTGTAGTCTGACTCTCAGGAGTCAAGTCGTAAGCATTGTAATGGTGCTCTTTGTGTTGTTCCATGCTTTCGAAGTTATCACACAGAGAAATAATTCAAATAAATTAGTATTTTTCTTTATGCATTTTTTCCTTTTTTACTTTTCCTTTTACCTCAAATATTAATATAAAGTAAAAAATTAGTTGCTGATTAAACAATCTTGATTTTTAGTCATATTGTAGTCAAAGCATGAAGATTTGTTTGACAAACTTGCGGCCCAAGTTAACTCCAAAGCGTCTGACGGGCAATATCGTTGCGCGAGTATTCTCGTCCAAAATGTCTGGCGGGCGATATCATCGCGCGAGTATTCTCGTCTAAAGCAGTGAATGGGTTAAAATAACTTCTAACTTGTTGTGTTTTTTTAACAATATACATTATCTTTACATTAAAAATGTTTATTATAAAAACGTATCTAATTCAAATAATTTTCTTAATTTGAAAAATAATAATTTGTAATTTGTAATTAAAATAATTTTTTAGATTTCTCTATCTTATTTAGCAATAAATAAATTACGGATATTACATCTTTCTTGTATGATTCAGAATTTAATTTAGATTAAGATTTGATATTTTATTATCGTTATCACGGTTTGTTTGGAGTCGGTAGATATCTGTCGACGATAATGCATGCTCGAGATCGTAAACACGTGAACTGATATAAATATTTCCAACAAGGTTGATAAATTCACATTCATGAACCGCAGAAGGAAGTATTCGTCTGTTCCTCGATTAATACTTTAGAAGCAGTTGCAGAAGCAGTGTCGGTCATTTAAATGCCGCGTATTCTACATTTCACTTCCTTCCTTTATTTAAAGTACACCTAGTTCGCTACGCATGAATAATTCTTCATCCTTACTCTTAATTCATTCGCTTCGATCGTTCGATATTGAGTGCACGCAACTATGTACATACGCTTTATAAAAAAAGACACCTAATATTTTTCACAAAGCAGTGATATTTATGGTATTCCAGAATTATGTTTTAGAAGATAAATATTTTAATAGTGTCAAATCTAAGTGAGATTTTTAATATAATATTAAAAAAAATAAAATTTAAAGTTAATAAAAATTGAAAAAAGTGCAACTTACAGAATTTATTTTTTTTTTGAAATTTACCTTTAATTATCTTCAACGTTTTGTTTTGTATTATTCGGAAAACGAGTAATAAATGTTGCAATTTTATAACTGTAATTATTTTTTTAAACCAAAATCAGTTACTTTAAAATTGAATTAATTAAAATTAAAAGCTGTTTAATTAATTTTTATTTGCTTGATTTTATTAGCTAAATATGTTTGATTTTTGCGTTTGATTAAATGGATTAGTATTTATTAAAAATTAATTAATAAATATGTTTATAAAAATACTAGACTTGTTTGACGGTCTTTTTTAATCTCAGACCTTCAATTAAGTCGACATTTATCAATTCTAGTGGAGTTACAAGAAATTGCATGTGAACGTAATACTAAGGTTACTATCAGACGCGTTAAAACGTCTTATCAGCTTGTGTCAGTACTATATAAATGTTTGAACAGTATTTCGTTCATGTAGTAATGACAGTGTGACAGTGTGGTGTTTTAATGCGTGAGTCAACTTGCCTTTTCCTCATTGTCAGCGAAATCATTTGTGCTAACAAACGTCGACGATGTCGTTCTCTGAAGATAACGAGCGAGGTAAGTAAATACTATATTATATTTGGTAAAAATATCTGATCATAATCAATTTCTATGTAAAATGGCGACTTTGATAAAATGTAATTCACGGCATACAACATTTTGTTAAATCAAAATGATAAGTGTGATTAGAATACTAAGCAAATATATGTATAGCTAAATTTGTGATAATATAATAATTCATTATTTGTATCATGCAAAAGGCGAGTGAATGAAAATAAGAATTTATCAATAAAATTAAAAATATACAAGTAAATTTAATCAATAATATAAATAAATATAAAAAATTATGTAATATTAAAAGTGTAAAATAAAATACCATATAAAACATAATAACTTTATTTAAAATTTAATAATTAAATATAATTAGATTATTTAACTTTTTAATAAAGATTTAATAAAGATTTAATAAATAATTAGATGAAATTTAATAAATATTAGATAATAATCTTAAAGAGAATTAAATTGATAAATTAAATAAAATTGTATTGATAAAAATAATTATATAGTTACTATAGTTATAACTAGAGACCGGATTGCGGTGCCATTTTCCAAGGGTGTGCTAGCGTCGTGAGAATATAATTACATAAATAAATAAATTGTATATGTTTGCTACATTACATCGCTAGACCGGCGCGGTGTAGAAGGTATTCCTCACGACTGCTGGCACGCGCTTGGAATAGGGAAAACGGCATCGCGATCCGGTCTCTAGTTATAACATTAAAAGTAACCTAAACATTATAAATCATATTTTAGATTATGTTATTAACAAATTTATTAATTTTAATTTATATTAATTATTAAATATTACTTTATATTTTAAAAATTCATCCATCTTTTAGAGAAACATACTTTCAATTACACTGGATATTTTTTATATTGGAGATGGATATTTGCAGTGCTTAATCAATTTTAATTGCTAAATAGAAATTGATTAGTTATTTAAAATTTGTTGTGTTTTAATTATGTACCTATTCAGTTCGTTGTCTTATATCAACTGGTCAAAAAGGAATAACATCAATACGCTATTTTGTGATTATTATCACTGTCACAGACTTACTATTAAAGTGCAATGATCACTTTTAGACTGTGTACTGTTACGATGGACTCATGAAAGCCATAGCAAACTATAGGGCACTTTACTTAATTGCAGAAGATGGGTGTGGCTCGTATCTATTCCAGAAAACTCAGAGTTGTGTTGTATCAGGAATACTGGTAGTTATTAATAGCATCGTTGTTTTAATATTTAATGGTTCGTAAAGATTGTCATGATTTTTCTTGCATGTGACTCTTATATCACATATTCATCGGCGATATTATATATATGTTATTTATACAAATTATCACACTTATATCTTCAAATAATGTAATTTATTAAAAATAAAATATACAAGAAAAATAATGCTGCCAGAATGTTAAATAAAATAAATAAATAATTTCCATGAAAATTTAGTTATTAATAGAATATGAAATCTTTCTTGAAATCTATTCTAGCTGTTTTATATATTTACACTTGCTAATCTTTATTAAATGCAAGGTTAATTTTCTTTAAGTTTTATTTTGGATACCAGGAATATAATGTGATTTATTTTTTGTCAGGCAAGTAGCTCACAAAAAGTGTAAAGTTTACGAAATGTAAGATTAATTATCTTTAAGTTTTACTTTGGATACTAAGAATATATGTAACTCACTTTTTGTTAAACAAAAAGTGAGTTACGTTTTTCTGGAACCTTTTCTTATTATCAATATCATTTACATTTCACTCCAATCTATATATTATAAATAGGTCGTTATATCTCAATAATCTTATCTATAAAATTCGCATACTTCTAAGTTTCTGATGTTTATATTAACGTATTATTATCTCTATAATAAATTTAATTGACATGTTTATACATAAACTTTGCATTTGGTGGAACTTATTTTGCACCTACTGAGAGAGATTGTTTAACAGTTTTTATAATTAGTCATCACAAATAAAGGATGTTGTCTATTTAATTCCCTTTTATGAGTTTATTCTCTTGAGGAATAATACCAGAGTCAATTGAATTCACTTGAGCGTGTTATGTAAGAGCTAAAATTAGTGAAGGGTTAGCGGTTATGACACTTTCTGAATTGTTCGGTGCTGATGAACGTTGACGTATTTTATTAAAACTATTAAAAGAAACATCGTGAAGTAAAAATATTTGAAAAGTCACAGACATGTATAACTCGATTATTTAGTGCTGTATCATTATAGTAATTTATATTAAAATCATCACACTATAAAACATTGCACGCTGAATATAACTGTAATTACTATACATATATATAATAATAACTTTATACAGTTAAAACTTTGTTATGAAATCACAAATCTTATTAACACACATACAAAATGGCATTTTTAAAATTATTTAATCCCTAAATATTATTCACCAACCATTATAATCTAATTTTATTATCATTAGTTAAATGAGTTCTTAAAGGTTATTAATGATAATGTTTAATTTTTTGATTTTAGAAATAACGTTCAAATGTTGCACTCGCCTATGACTTTTATTAGTTGGATATCTGATAGTTTGTCTGACATATCTGGGGAACTAAAGGAATTGGCTAAGGATTGAGTGAGTAATAACTGTCCTATTGTTAGTGTATAATTATTATAATTTTATTTTTTTGCATTAATTTAAATTACATTTTCGTGAATTGATAAAGACCGTACGATAATTATGATAAGATAGTGTTTCTTTACCAAATTTATATATCTTGGAGATATTAACAAGATTTTATATGGATTAAATGTTATCAAAAAAGTATATCTTGGAGATATTTCATATGGATTAAATGCTATCAAAAGAGCTTGAACTGTCGTTAGCAAAATTTCGTAGGCATTTATTTTATGACTGCATAATAGCTTGTAAGAAATTGTACTGATAACATGATAAAGACACATATTAAATATATTAAGATCGAAAAATTATGTTTTATGCCCAGATTTTGTAGCATTTAAAGAGAAAAGCGCTTTACAGTTTCTATAAAGATATCCATCAGCTTTTGAAATATTACTGTAGAATTATCGCTTTGTAAAATATGTAAGTGTATCCCCGAAAGTAAAATTACGACCGGCAGAAATGGAAAGCCGTCGGGTTGCTTCTTCGACGTCGAAAGGATTCACGTCGACACCATTTATATACACGTTTGTAACGGACGACTTTCACTGATAACGAGAACGCGCTGGAAGCATTCATGCTTCTGAACTTTTAGAGCGGGTGACCCGCGATGTATCGTCAGTTCCTTCGCGTGATCGTTCAACAAATGTCGTGATCGAGTTGTTCTTTGTTTTTTTTTTTTTTTTGCAACTTTTATAAAGACAATTTTAAGGCAGATGCGATAATCAGCGCGACAAGACGAAGGTAAGTGATATTATATTGATATTATATTGAACGATATAAAAATTATTTATTTAAATATCGAACAACGCGATATGACAGTGCGCATTTTGTAAATAATTTGAAATTTGTTGCTTCAAGCAAAAACAAATTTTGAAAAGAAATTTGGAAATTTGTGGTAATTATAAATGTTAGAAATAGATCTAATTTCAATAAGTTGTATATGCGGAAGTACATTGAAGCGGCACGCGGCCAATGCATGTTCGCATCAGTGTTATTGATGATCGAAGGATTTCGCGACCGTGAGGAGACAAAGCACGAAGCTCACTCACGTCGCAGATTCCGGAGCGCAAAGTTCGGAAGCCAAGCCGAATGGCTCGAGAAAGTTCTACTGCGAATAGTTGTTGTGAGTCGCGATCGCTCGTGACTGCGGTCACACGTGATAATCCGTGATAGTTCTTTTTGACGTAGAACTACGTCTTTGTCGACAGTAAGGGGGGGGGGGGGGGTAAATCCAGGCACAGATGCAACGAAATCATGTCACACTTTGAACGTTTATATCTTCGAAACTAATAATCGTAGAGTAATAAATAAGGTGTCATTCGATAGCTTATAGAGTCCCATTTTCTCTCTAAAGTTTCTAAAGTCTCCAAAAGGGGTTACCGATTTCTATCTTAACAAATCTCAATGATTGCTCTAATTTCCGTAAATTTTGTGATATTGAGCTGAATTTTTTGATGGGTAGATTATCATATTAAAGGAAGGTTGGTATTGAATTTGGCGTCAATCGTTGAAGGGGTTACCGATTTATGTCTAAAAAAAATGTACAGTTATACATGTATATCTTATATAGAATATCATTAAAAGAAGGTTGGCATTTACTTTGGCGAGAATCGGCGAAGGAGTTACCGATTTCTGCAAGAAATTTATACTTAACACTGGGAGGATCCTGTATTGACATGCATTTGTCGTCGATCCGGGGATACCGATTTATGCCTAAATAGAGTATAAGTTATACATGTATTCTTATATAGAGCATCATTAAAGGAAGGTTGGTATTGAATTTTCTGATGATCTGGGAAGAGGTTACCGATTTCTGCTTTAAAAGTGTATGAAGTTTTCTACCCCTATTTCATATACAATGCTTTTTATTATAAATTTACAAATGTAATGAAAAAAGTGTTCAATTTAGAAATTTGCAGATTGCTTCTTCAATTTGGCAAATTTCTCATAGATAAAACTTTGAGCGAAAAAAATGATCAGGAAGCAGTTTTAGATAAAGATTTAGAAATGCCGCAAAAATCAATGTAAAATTACTATAATACAGGGGAGACCGGGGCAAACTCGACACCGGGGCAAACTTGACACTAGGCTTTTTGGCAATTTAAATCTATCGTAGAAACTTGCCTTTCCTACTATAAATGCGTCTTTATGTGCCAGTATTATCAACGGAATTTGGTAACATTCTGAGTTATAGTTTAATTTTTAACGCGACATAAGCGTTTTTGATAGTGAAAAGTAATTTTTCTGATCTTTCGAAAATTTCTACTCTTTCATCGAGCTTTACTCTTGCGAATCTACCGGTAAGTGATTTTGATGGGAAATTCGATGTTTTATACGAATCCGATAATAGTTTTTGCATATTTTCAAAATTTTTATATTTTTGGAGTAACAAAAGTAAAAAACGCCGTTCGGGGCAAAGTCGACGGGGCAAAGTCGACACGCTGTTTTATTGGGTCCCAATAATAAACGATGCTTGTGATGTAGCTATATGGCCCATGACAAATGTGTGCGCACGTGTAATCGCGAATTTACTTGCATAAATTGTTTTTCAGGCATGAGTTTAGATGAAAATAATTAAATGTTCAACAATTTTTATTCTCATTATTTCCAATGATTGTTTTACTTAATTCCAAATTTTTGTACTTTCTAAATACACGATAAACAAATGTATATTTAGTTTCAGACAATAAAAAATAAGTTCCAGATCAAATTGTGTCGATCAGGCAAAGTGTCGAGTTTACCCCGGCATTTTTCAATTTGAAAATTTGTCTTTGCGTCACTTTTCCTTTTCTGGGGGCAAAACTAAGCGACGTACAGCAAAATTTCCTTAAGCAATTTTGTACCTGAAGGAACGCTTTTTAAATGTGTACCATTAAATTTGCTTGAAAATTTTAATTAATTGTTGAAAATTGTCTTTGAAAAAATTGTGTCGAGTTTGCCCCGGTCTCCCCTATATATATAGTATATACACGATATGTTGGACTGTCGATACTCGAATGTATCGATATCCTCGCAAAAGTGACGAATTGTATTAAACAGGAAATCATTTCGTCATATGAATCAGGAAACAATAATACAGGAAAAAGATATAAAGGATTAAGAGATCGTGAGAGTAAGAGAAACGAGAAAACCTGGTGGAAGTCCACCATATTTTTCACTTAAAAAGTTTCCTATATGAGAAAGCCTAAGGTAAAATTATAAAAAAATTATATATTAAAAAAAACGGGCACAGTAACAACTGTGCCGCAAACAACAACGTAGAACTACGTCAACTGTCACTATTTCATGTTAAAGTATTCAACGAAGGAAAGTAGACGTAGGGCTACGTCAACTGTCTTTCGATGAATACTGTAAAATGAAATAGTGACAGTTGACGTAGCCCTACGTCTACTTTCCTTCGCTGAATACTTTAACATGAAATAGTGACAGTTGACGTAGTTCTACGTTGTTGTTTGCGGCACAGTTGTTACTATGTCCGTTTTTTTTTGTTCGTGATCGCACACATGTAGCGTTGAATAAACTTATAATAAACTGTTCTAAATACACATAAGTGATTCTTGCCCACGTGCACGAACTTCTACTCCAACAATAAAACTGTGAAATAAAGAAGAGAAAGAATTTAAATTATATATAAAACTACTTTAAGATTATATAATCCCATTAAAATATATTAAAATTATAGAAATATGATAGATATATGTTGCCACCCATTAATGCAATTTTATATTTTTAAATTGAGACATGCATTTTATTTAATTCTGCCTGTGATAAAACGAAATAAATCAATCAATACATATTCATATATATGTACAATATAGCAATAAAAATTTTAAATAAAAAGAGAATATTATAGAAAAGTAAAAAATCCTGGTAAAGACAGAATAAATTCAGAATCTACATTTTCCTTGTGCAATTATGATGTACACGGTCGTTTAAGATTAAATCAAGCTATACTATCAAGTTTATCAATCAGTGTTACAGTGCATAATGTATATCTGGGTATGTATAGGGTCAAGATGTACGTGATAACAAACAAAATGCAACGGTCCATTATGCACTCGTTGACCTGGTTGGCGTGTCATCAGTGTCATCGTGGTAATAACTAGGCCGCCGCGTGTACACGCGGCACGCTCGAGAGTTCCGGTGTGGTTTCATTATCGTGCTCTCCCTAAATTCCCGGCAAATATCTCTATATCGTTTTGGCTTGAGAGAACCATACAGTTACTTGAACTCACTCTTATTCTTAATCCCAGCTATGGGACACATTCTCTCCAATTGTTTTATTTCTCACGTCGGGGCCTTTGGAGATCTCAGTGATTATTTGAATCTCGCCAAAGTATTTCGCTAAAGTCTTTAATTCTGGAACCTAGCAAAGATTTCTTACTTGCAATAATAAATTAACATTACAATAAAAAATATTATAAATAAACATAAAGTTTTACATATAAAAAATGTATATTAATTTTTAAATTTTTGGTGAATTTGAATATACCTATATCTTTTATGAACTATATTCCTTATAGAACTAAATTATAATAATTTTGTAAGCTCCAAGAGATATTATTATGATTTATATATGATTTATATATGTCTTAACAATCTTTAATTGTAAATATAAAAATACAATTTTATTTAAAAAAAATTGAAGATATTGTTGTAATTGTTCTGTAGATTGCTTGTTATCAAATCCAAACTTAATAATTTAGAAAGAGTGAAACTACATGATTAGATTGTCCATTGATTTTAATGCATTTGCAGTTAACGGTAAAGGAGTTTGTTAGTTAAAGAATCTATTTGATAGATTTTGTACCTAGAAACATATTAATATTATTAATCCTTTGATGATTCTCTCTCTCTCTCTCTCTCTCTCTCTCTCTCTCTCTCTCTCTCTCTCTCTCTATTTATCTCTATCTGTCTATCTCTCATATATTATGTATATACATAGAAACTTAATACTATAAGTGAATTTATTAACACAAATCCTGTAATATTATTTGATTCTTTTAAAACTATTTTTTAATATTGTAATATTGAAAGAATTATAAAACTAAAAATACATCACATCGTATTCGTCACGAAATCTCTATAATGAGATTTTATTTGCAATCAATCGTAAATATTTTTCTTTAAAGCATTAATAGCGACGATATCTTGAACGCTTACGTTAGCATTATGTCGTATATTTATAAACGCAGTTTTCCTGTTTCGTAATAGCATATATATACATATATGCAAAGTCATACATACGATAAGAACATATAGTAAAAAACTACGGCATAAAAAGAGTGAACAAAATACCATTGATTGCGAAGTAATATTGAATATTGAGAAACCAAGAATATTCGGATTGTGAATAACCCTGAATGATATCACATGTTTATTTATTATTTATGTATATTACTAATATAATTATTGAACAAAAATAATCGAATTTCTTAAAGATTTATTGTTAGTTTCAATTATTAATCTCTATTTTTAAGCTGCATGAAGAAAGACACGCAATATTATGTGTTTCTATTCACAATCTACGGGCTTAATAGCTTTAATATATGAAGAAGATACATATAATGTTATAAGTGACACACACGGCGGGTACCGTCGTTTGCAGCGATACTTTGAAGCCAATTGTCAACTTTACTAACAATTATACGTGATTTGTTTTATCCATAATCTTTATTAAGTACTATATTTAATGTAAAATGAAATTTATTTTAAAATTATTCTTGTTTACATGATCGGGCTCAATGTAAGCATATTGGAATCGGAATCGGACATTAACAAATATGCAGCGAAGAAAACGGATCATGATATCGCATTGATAGTCCTAGTGATCGTCATCCGGCCTCCGTCTACAGCGACTGCCATCGTGGTATTGACATCAATCTCGCTATCGCCCGTTAAATAGGTCACTGTCTATACCACCACGGAATATCAATGACCGCGTTCGATTTATCTGCCAGATATTTACGGAATGTAAATAAAATTATAACTCTTCTTATTGGCACAATGCAGAGAGTTAACGTCAAATTAATTTTCGTAATTCTCTGAAAGATCTTTTTGTTAGATCAAATTATCCAACATTATGTGAAAGTGGACTTCTCATAATGTTTTCGCATTCGAATCAAAAATCACGAAATCGGAGGCGTTTATTTCTTTATATCTTGAAAACATTTTGAAAGGAAAACTATATTTTGTTACAATTATAATTTTGAAAGTTATAGTGAAATCAGAATATTTTTTGGAATCATTTATAGATAGCGTATTTTTAATTCGGCTATGACATACTTTAGATAGGATATCTGCTTTTCTATATTTAATTGCGTGTCAATGCAAATGCGACTAAGCCGGTTTAGCGTCATCTTCAGTGATCTCACTCTCTTCGAGTGCGACAGGTCGAGATGAAGCGACTGTGAAATTAAACACGCGAGGGGAAAACCACAAAGTAGCTGACATATTTAATGACATTCATGTACAAGGTCGCTAATTACATTTCACCCATGGTGAAATGCATGGAATTGCCTGAGATTAATACTTAACGTAGCGAACATCCATATCTTTGCTCGAGTGACATGCGGTAAGATTTGACGTGAAAAGCGGAAATTAGCGTGGAATTTCCTAACGGACATAAAAATCGCGTTAAATTGCATTTCCCCTGTGTGCCACTTGAGAAATAAGAATGTGAAAAAAGATCAATAAATCCGGAAATTAAAAATATGTACATACACGCTTGCTATCCAAACTTACAGCACATTATTCTTGTGAAAATAGCTATTGATATAATTTATTTTAACGTCGAAAATTGAGATATTTAGTTAAAAATATAATTTTTAGACAATACGCCTGTTGGATATAATAAAGAAAAAAAATTATTAACGGATGTCATCCATAATGTCATAAGATCCATGATATCATAAGATATCAATAACTAACTTTTATTTTAAAACATTGCTTAAATTATTTTGTTTCTTTAAAATGGCAAAACAAATGTAATTTCAATGCAAATTTATAAAATTTGCATCCTAAAATTTTCTACAAAACGATCCGCAGACCGATGTTGCAATTATAACTAAAGAAACCGACATCGTTCGGTTTTTGCATATTGCAAATGTATATATGTACTGTTGCGTGGTTTAGGTGAGGCGTCTGGAGTACCGCATTGTTTCTGCAGAAGCTGCGAGAGAGATTCGTTGCGAGATTCAGCTAGTCACTTACAGTCGCTGCCTATCCGTGATCGAAATTCAATGTGTACGGGAATGCAAAACGATTTATGCATTTTGATAAACATCTTCCGTTGCGGCTACATCGGCGGCGTGTAATTAGAAGACAGACTCTCGGCGCAGTGCGGCAACGCATCATTGGATTAAAGATTGCCTCATCGCGATAATAGTTTTTGCGTGATAGCGTCAAGAAGATCATTCCGGAACTCGTTAAACTAATAATAACTTAGTTCAAAATAACTTATTGTTAGAAATATAAAAATGTGAATAAATTAGATTATACTTTATACGGTGCTTCGAGAATATTAAACAGCTTTATTTTTATTTTGTTCTTCAATTATAATGTTAATTAAATGACATTTAATTCCTTGCAATTCATTGGCAATTAACGAATTGTCGGAGCACAGATGTTATTTGTGTAGTAGATGATGAATAAAAAGTTTAAAATTATTAAATATAGCTTTTTCATAATAATGAGCTTCTACATAATTCTGTGTAGATTACAATTCGTAATTATTGCTGAAAACTCACTGCGTCAGCGTATTATTAACGAGGAAACAACCATTAACTGTTTTTGAAATGTTCTTCTATATACGCTGTTGATCTCTTTGGCCAGCTGAAGAAACTTTCTCCAGCTCACTGTCAAGGATTTCTCGAGCGATATAGAAGTTTCCATTCTCTTCTAGGTCTTTTCTTCCTTGTTTCGTACGGAGGTGAAATAAACAGATTTCCTCTCTTACCGATCAGTAATCGAACATCGACATTGGCAAATCTATGCAATGGCCGTGAACTAATAAAAATTACTGCCGCGATCGCATACACTGACTTAACCGGCGCCAGCGCACTTCTTTCCGCTTGTCTGCTTATTAAGTTCGTAAGAGCTATAGTCGGAAACGAGAGCTCACTAAGCATATATTCCTTCGTGAGTATAAAATCTCGATTATTTTAATTAATATTCTGATATAAATCTTCTTTGCATCGCTTACCAAGCGCTATCCAGCGTAGTATCTGAGCTTCGATAGCTATGTTAAATAAATCAATATATTTATTAATATCGTACAAACGTCAGAAAAAATAATCATTGTTAATCCATAAAAATATATATATATTTACTTACATATATATTATGCTATTAAATGTAATTCTTTTAATAATTTTATTATATATATAATTCTGAAATTAACAGATCAATGAAAAATCAATAAGTATCAGAAGATTAAAAAATCAGAAGGAATTAAGGAACTAATAATTTATTTGTAAAAAAAATATTGTGTAGAAAAAACCTTATTCATAAATCAAAAATATCTTTATACACCAATTATAATATATAAATTAATTTAATTTATATTTAAAATTTAATATTTAATTTATTTTACAATAAATTAAAAAATGCGTAAGAAACTGACAATAACTAATATACATATAAAATTTTGTTGCTCTTTATATTAATTTTTATGTTAATTTAATGAAAAATATTGGATAAAAAACTTCCGCAGAGAATTTCTGCTAGATTGTAACTATTGTAACTTTCGAAATTTACATGACATTCTACAGGCGTGTACAAATACAATATAAGTGCAATAAAATATTAAACCAATTTCCTACTATTTATTTCAATCTCGCAATGCCGTTACGTAGAAGTTCACTCTTTCGCATCTGCCTTATATTACCTTACAGCTAGCTTACCTTACCTATTCTTTCCTTTCACGATCTTGTTCAGGAATAACGTTCGTCCTGCAACTCTTTGAAAGTTATATAATATAACCCTTTCCAGTGACCTGAAATACCTTTGAGCGCGCTATACGATAATCGAATATTTTCATGCAGCATCACGAATGTAATAACTTTGTTGATTCACAAATCAAGTGAAGTCAGATTGCAAGAAAATCACAGTTATTAAATATTTTTATATTAAGCAACAAATTGTTATTTTTGAGTTATTTGCGAAAAAGTGGCGAGAATTTAATATACTGAATGAAGAACTAATATATATAGCAAGATATTTTTATTCTTCTGTAATCAGTTATTATCAAAATCAAATTTTAAAAATAATATATATATTACAAAATTTTAATAATTCAAAATATTTAAATTTATTTTTTAGAAGGCTTTGTTTTTTAAGTTATGTCATTGCTGCAGAAAATGAGAGAAATGCATTTTTCAAGTTTTATAAATATACATATATTTTTAAAATATCAAAAAAAGACTTTACATGTGTAAATAACTCCAACATTTTAGTAATTTTGTCTAATAAATAATAAATAAACTAGAGATGTAAAATATAGAATAATATTATATAAAATAATATTATATAATTCTAATATTCTGTTTGCATAATAGTCATATTGCATAAAATTTATATTAAAAAATAACAATATGTTTAAGAAATTTTTAAAGATATTATTAATTATACGTTTTATCCTGCATATTTAATGTTTTTTATCATGTCGAATCTAAATTAGTAGACAACAAAGCGACACTAATGAGTTCACGGAAGATATGTATCTCTTTGAATGTCCGTTTAATTCGGTTTTAATTCGTATGACCTATTCATATCCGTAAAATTCGCTTTCATCTCTTAACGGTCTCTCTCATTATCGTACATTGCACTTGCGATTATAATTGGTTAAATGTGTGTGAAATTTATATTTTTTATCACGGATATATACTACGCTTATATTTTATTCCCAAAAAATGTGATATATATATAAATCACTTTCAAACATTTATTACATTAAGAACATGCTTAACAGAATAAATATTTTATCTCACATAGTTCTTGCATATTTTACATTGCCAACTCTGTGGAACAAATTATGTCTTTCTTAAAAATTCTTCTTTAGGAATGGTGATATTTAACTTTAAGAAGAAAGTAAATAACAATGATGGTATTTAAATCAAACAATAAGCGAATTTAGGATTTATTTGGATATCGTCCGATTCTCTGGTTTATAGCGCGTCTATTTTATAAGATTTAATATTTTTTTAAATTCAATATTTTTTATGATTATCTTAAAGTAATATTTGTTTCGATAAAATAAAAGTCATAATTTATATTTACTAAGTGATTATATTAATATTCCAAAACTTTTATATTTATCCAATATTTTAATTATGCCATTTTTTAAATTCAGTTTTCGATATTGATTCCAAAATAATGATACATTTTCAAATATTTAACCTTGTTTAAAATATTCAACACTAAATCGATATTATAATACATAATATTAATATTATAATGTCGTAATAAGTGTTTAATTAAATTATTTTCTTTTAGAAAAATTGATGAGTGAGACTTTTGTAGGTACAGGTTCACTCTCGCTTTCTGGGTTAGAAAGTTATGCTATTGGCATCGTAAGCCCTCCTTTGTGGCGCAACGTGTACCCTATAGACGGGATTAAAATCCGTTCCGCGGTAATACGAGCCGCTTTATCTCGATGACCAACCGTTACCGAAGGTGTTCGTAACGTTACAGAATAATAACTGTATTTCAACCTATAGCAAGATGTCGCAATGGTCCAACGAAAAAAAAAATCAAACCTGATTGTAATGATACGCGAGCCGATCGAGAAACAAGGCCGACGAGTAGAGTGCCGAATATATATATAAATATATATATATATATATATATATATATATATATATATATATATATATATAGAGGAAAGTCCCCTATTATGAGATAGGGATTCTAATATGAGATGGCGGGGTTTTTTCATGATGGGATCAACAGATGGGGCCTATATAGGGCCTTTTAGCTTAACATATCTCATATTAGGGTCCTGTCTCATAATAGGGGATTTTCCTCTATTATATAATTACCTACACATTTCTATAAAAAATTAATACAATTTAAACAATTAGTTTGTCATGTTCGCATAATATAAATAATTTCATAAAGGGGCTAGCGAACAAAGCTCGTTCTTAGTGCTTATAATTATATATTACAAGCGACGAATATACATACATATTCGAATATATATTCCAATTTAAAACTGCGAGCCGATAAATGTCGGACTGAAACACAGCTATATCGTTGGAACATTAAAAACCCTTCCCTCCCCGGAATTAAATCGACGCGATTTAATTATCTAAATTATATAATATTATCACATGCGTCGGTGGTCGAATTGATACGACGCCCTACACGGAGTGAGGAAAGTTTCAGGTTCGAATCCTGGCTGAGGTAATATTTCTCGCAATAATTTCTTTACAGTTTGTAGATAATTAAATCGCGTCGATTTAATTCCGGGAAGGGAAGGGTTTTTAATGTTCCAACGATAGCTGTGTTTCAGTTCGATATTTATCGGCTCGCAGTTTTAAATTGGAATAATGTATATGTATATTCGTCGTTTGTAATATATAAGTATAAGCACTAAGAATTAACGAGCTTTGTTCGCTAGCCCCTTTATGAAATTAATACAATTTATTTTAACGTCTTTGTTTTATATTTACCTATGTTTTTTGAGAATTGTTAACAAATATAAAATTATTTTTTAGCTTGAAGGAAGCAATACACGCATATTTACTGTGGTTTACATTCTCAAACGCAGTCTAGATTTCGAACAATAGCAGCTTCTACAGTCGATCAATATTAAACGAAGATTCAAACCCGCCACATGGCAAATGGTATAAGATATTAGTGGTCAGGGAAAAATTCCCGTATCTTTAATGGGGAACCAAAATCATCTATTCTTACACTGTTCATTCAAGCGCGTATCTACGATACACGTTCCCGGAAACGAGATAACCGCGTGCTGGACAAAGCAGCTGTGGCTAATCACGCAGATTGCAATTATTGACCGCCAACGTGTGTAGTGCCAGGTCGCGTTCAATTGACCTCTGATGCACGAGCTGTATACACTCTTCCGATTGTTATTAGGTCCGCCGTGCGTGACGGTCGTCAGCTGAACTTGCTTTCGTCAATTCCTAATTACGCCGATGATCTAATGGTATATATGAAAGAAATACTGGCAACCAATAGCTAAAAATTAATTTTCATTTCTTTGCACATCAAATTTATGTAATTTACAATGTTTGAACACTGACGTAATTTATGATTGATTGCATGTCAAGTTTCCGAAATTTCACGTTTATGTAATTGAATAACTGATTCTAATCAAATGATTTTTATACTAATTCTATAAGATGATGTATGATGTTTTACCAATTATCCAATTAAATAACTGTGAAACTTCGAAAATTACACTAAAATGCAATTGTCAGTCAAAATTTTGATTCTTGATAATAGTTAAAATATTTTTCACGCACATTATTTTTTTATTTATGCAGTATGGATATAAAATTGATAAGCATAAGTTTTATATATGTATATGACGATTGACAAACTGTATATTTTATTTTATAATATATATTTATAATAATTTTACTTGAATACACAATCCTATACATATATATAATTTAAATTTCTCTTAATATCTATATCTTTTACATTACGCGCTGCTAACATTTCGTATAATTAGAAGAGTACTCTTTTGTATAAATGTTCTTTAATAAAGGCGAAAGGAGCAATTCTCATCCGGTTAACCTTAATACAAATTAAAATGCCCATTTATTTAACTTTAACTGACCACACCTTCCACATTGGAACGAATTGATGAAGAAATGAGGAACTTTCGCGTTCCTTCTTATAGTAGTTATATTCTCTCGCTTATCCTTTCGAGCAACAATGTGAACGCGAAAGCCTGTTCACCTTTTCAAGATCCGCGATCAAAACATTTCGTAGTTGTTGTATGCATCACGTTATACGAATGGTCGTAAATAATTGAATGTCAACGTCTATAGTCTAAACAGACGGAACAGACCGCGATAGGTCATACTTACGCATTATCTCGTGTTTAAGTTCTCTTCGAAGAATAAAAGGAAAATTTGTGTCATTACTTTTTATCGTCTCGAGCTTGTTTGGAGTATCTTGTTTCTTTACAAAAATTTTTGAGAAATTGAAATACATATATATTGCTTTCTCTTTTAACTAAGAAATGGTTGCCATTGCCAAAAAATAATAAATGAGATACGTTATAAAGAAATTAAAATACAAATGTATTGCTTTTTCTTTTAACTAAGAAATGTTTGTAATTATTGCTAAAAAATAATAATAGAAATACACTATGGAACTTATTAAAATATTATGTACATATTTCAGTGACAGTGAATGACCTGTATATTAAGATAGTTCCATCACGACATGAACTGAATAAATACGAGATCAATAGTCCGTGCACCGTTAATCTTGTGGCCTTCTCGTGGCGCGGCTTCGCTCGATCGAGGATTTGATCTACCTATCATCCAACGACATCGTTGGCTTTTACGCCCGAATGATTGCATGGATCGACAGATCTCTTCTTGCTCTATCGCTTCCTTGAGAAATTCTCTTGATTCGATAAATGTAGCTATCTGATCATTTCACAGTGAAAACTGTCCAGAGAAATCTGGACAGTTCGAATTCTATTTAAAAAACTGTCAGTTTAACATTATATCGAATGAAATTGTCTTTCTTCTAAGAGAAGAGAAAGAAGACTGATGTCTTTCTATATCGAAAGTAGATTGATAATAGTAAATTGAAAAAAAGGTTTCTTTCTATTTTACATTTTTAAGCTCAAATGCACACAATCTTTGATTTATACATATCTGAAAGATCTTTATCATTACATCATCTATACATCATACATCATTTTGAATAATAATATACTTTTACAAAAACAAAAAATTAATTGACATTAATGCATAATTTTATGTAAGACGTCCGTCGTATATGTTTACATTTTATTGACTTATTTAAATTAATTTTCCAAATCTAAACTGTTTCAACTAAACTATCAAAAACTATTTTCATGTGTCCAATTATTAATAAAATAAAATTCTAAGATATTTTGATATTATGATGTTTCGATAATTATCATGAAAAAAAGCCCTTATTTGCCTTTAGCTTGTGCAGTAATTAAAATCAGCGTACTACTTCGTCTTTGCGTAATTAATGCAGGATTGAAAGGAATTGAAGTGCTTACAAATTATTACATTCTCGAAATACGTTTTTTGAAATATTTTTCTTCAAAAGTTCTCTCTTTTCCGACCGGTTACAAAGTGATTGATCTGTGGCTTATCTTAAAAACTATGGTGGCGGCAATCCAACGCGATGGCGGCCCTTAAGGTAGCGGGACCTCCGAGGGATCGCCGGCGGAAGCGACGATTTTAAGTGCGGACTGAAAGACATATTTCGGGACGTGATCTATATTTACACGCGGGTGTACGCACCTATGTGTACGAGAGAGCGCCGAGCGATTTACGTGTCTGCGACTCTCTCGACATTCCGCGCAACTTTCTTTGTGGTTCCCCGGGGAATGTATGTGCGTGCATGCTCGCACCACACGCCGCCGCGCTCTCTGGAATCCCGCTTACGGAATGCAGTGCGAAACTTAGTCTCGCGACTTCATCTTTGACCACCGACCGGCAACATTTGCGGATTTATGTGGCGCTTAAATTACGTCGTTGTCACTTAACATGAATTATTGGCAATGCACTGAGTACCGCGTTCATTCCAGAAGCGTATTGCTTACCAGAATTAAGCCATCTATTTGTGACAGTATTTGTAAAAAAATGTACTTGAGAAGAATCTCTCTTGTAAAAGTATTATTTTTGGGAGAAGTTTTAGAGAAGTAAAACTTTCTTAAGAATAGCTTTAGAGTTGATAAAGCAAAAATCATTTAACAGAACAGATATAATTTAAGTTAATAAAAATTTTGTTAAAATAGAAATCAGAAAGAGAGGGAAAGAGAGGAAGAGAGAAAAGAAATCTATATATTCTTTGAAAGAAACAATTAAAACTAAAACGCGTAAAGCAGGAAGAAAAACACAAAAAGTCAATAAGAATATATTTCGCTCATGCGTATCGTGTGAATGTCGATCAATAAATGCATACAACAAAGAATGACAGCGAGCGCAGTTTACATTGTCCACAGAGATCATATAAATTCTACAATAATTTATTTATCAGAAAAGATGCAATTTGTGAGAATATAAGTATAAGATTGATATGATTTATTAAGATTTGATCTAAGCTTACTTACACGTCGCACGCAAGAAGAATATCAAATAATTCTGAGTTAAGAATATATGTTCAAATTCAGTTAGCTTTGCGAGTACGAGAAATGGCCAAAGGGAATACTTTAACCATAATTCAAGGAAGCATCCGCCTTGGACTATCTATGACAACATTCCGCACAGTTTCAGCACGGGTGTGCCGTTTTCGATTTAGCGCATCGTTACGTATAATTTATAATGATCACACAGTAGGCATCCTACTCGCTTTGCGGCCAATATAGGAAACTTATCATCATTGTACATGAAAAAGATTGATGTCCACATATTCCAAACTCTTAACATAGTTTAAATTCTCAACATAGAACTGCGTATTATCAGTCTCGGATTTATTCTTATAGTAAAAATTTAATTTTTTTATGCTTTGCTACGATATGTATAATTTAACTCGACCTTATCGCACAGTAGATTTGAGTTAAATGCAACGTTTTCTTAAGGGTGATAAAAAGCAAATGATAATTAAGTTTAATTTTCTAAAAGTAAAAGTAATTAAATTTTCTAAAAATATGACTATATAGATACTAGTAAGTAGTACGTAAGATAAGATAATAATGGTAAGATAAAATAGTAAATATTATAAGTATAATTTATTTATCTAAAATAACATAACAATTCTTTATTAACTATTAACTTTATCAAACTTTCAAGCTTTAATTTTCCATGCTTCTTCACAGAACAAAATAATGCAACAAAAAATATTGCAATAATGATCGTAACTTGGAAACTAATAAAATAAATAATTCAAGAATAGAGCTCAATAAAGAAGACAATTTTTTATATAAATAAAACTGCACATGTTAATTGCATCATTATTTCATAAAATTTCAATTTTATAAGCATACATTTTATTTTTATAGAACTTATAAATCGGAAATCGTTCTTTTTCAATACAGATGAAAAACATAAAATTATATAAAATTTTTTAGTTTTCTATAAATTTTACTTATATCATTCTCTTACACAGTAAAAAACATTTTGTATTTGTGTTAAAATTTTCCTGTGTAGAAAGTTTTGTGTTAAATTTCTGACACAGTTGTATGTTAATTTAACATATCGTTGTTGTGTTACTTAACTTTTCTATGTTAAATTAATATTAACCATTTTTAAGAGTTAAAATAACACAATTTATATGTAAGTGCATGAATTCTTGGTGATATATTTTGACGTAGAACTACGTCTTTGTCGACAGTAAGGAGGGAGTATAAGGGGAGGTATTAGGGGGGGGGAGGGTATTGGGGGGGGTATAAGGGGGGTGTAGGGGGGGTATAAGGGGGGGTAAATCCAGGCACAGCCTGCAACGAATGCAACGAAAACATCTCACACTTTGAACGTTTATATCTTCGAAACTAATAATCGTAGAATAATGATCAACATCTCATTTTAAAGCTTAAGAAGTCCCATTTATGATAAAACTAGTCGGAACCTTCTACTTCTTACCTCTTCGATACAGTAGCGTTATAAAGTTTAGCTAAATTTCTTGTAGATGCAACGAAAACATGTCACACTTTGAACGTTTATATCTTCGAAACTAATAATTGTAGAATAATGATCAACATCTCATTTTAAAGCATAAGAAGTCCCAATTATGATAAAACTAGTCGGAACCTTCTACTTCTTACCTCTTCGATACAGTAGCGTTATAAAGTTTAGCTAAATTTCTTATAGATGCAACGAAAACATGTCACACTTTGAACGTTTAGATTTTCGAAACTAATAATCGTAGAGTAATAATTGACATCTCATTTTAAAGCTTAAGAAGTCCCATTTATGGCAAAACAAGTCGGAACCCTTTATTTCTTACCTCTTCGATATAGTAGCGTTAGAAAGTTTAGCTAAATTTCTTGTAGATGCAACGAAAACATGTCACACTTTGAACGTTTAGATCTTCGAAATTAATAATCGTAGAGTAATAATTGACATCTCATTTTAAAGCTTAAGAAGTCCCATTTATGATAAAACAAGTCGGAACCCTCCATTTCTTATCTCTTCGATACAGTAGCGTTAGAAAGTTTAGCTAAATTTCTTGTCGATACACCAAAAAGAAACGGGCACAGTAACAACTGTGCCGCAAGCAACAACGTAGAACTACGTCACTGTCACTATTTCATGTTGAAGTATTCAGCGAAGGAAAGTAGACGTAGGGCTACGTCAACTGTCTTTGGCTGAATAATAGTGACAGTTGACGTAGCCCTACGTCTACTTTCCTTCGCTGAATACTTCAACATGAAATAGTGACAGTTGACGTAGTTCTACGTTGTTGCTTGCGGCACAGTTGTTACTGTGCCCGTTTCTTTTATATGTTAAAGTGAATAGATAAGTTGTGTTATCTTCCTTTTTATAACAGTTACTATGTGTTAAATTGACATAATTCTTATGTTATTTATCATAATTTCATCAAAACTAAAAATAGATACTTCTCTCAAATGTTAAAATAACATCTTATTTTAATTACGTTTAACATTATAGAGATGTCAATTTAACATAAACTTTGATTTCTGATAGCGTCTAAATGTTAAATTTTTATGTTAATTTTTTATATATTATATTTGTTATTTTTTTACATATTTGCTTTATGTTAAATTAACACGAAAATTTGAGTGGATAAATTGGGACATGTGAAATGTGTTAAATTTAACACAAAATTTTTTACTGTGTACTTATTTCTACTTATTTTTTCATTATTTATAATACAAACATTTTCAGCATTTGAGCTAAATATAGAACCAGCAACTAACTGTGTAAGTGTTATTTTTCGAAGCAATTAATTTATGTACATATGTACCGTTATCTAACTTTCCTCGACAACTTGCACATGTTGCGAGTTCTCTATGCCGTCTATGCAATGTGCCCTGTTCCCCTGAGCTGGAATTGCTTGACGCTACTTAGAAGGAGAGATCCCCTCAGGCCTCAGAAATTCATTCGTGAACATTCCACATAATTTCGTGTCGGCAATGCTTTCGGCATGGCAGACCGTCGCGTCGAGCGTTGCACGCGATTTAGAATACTCGGCCCGCGAAATCGCCGGTATTGTCATTTATCCGCGACAAGGTCCTGCCACGAGTGCAAACATAAACATATTTCCTCTTCCATACACTTCAAGCGTACGGTGCAACCACTCGACATAGAAATTTATGCGAGTTATAATCACGTATATACATATACATTGCTTCTACATTCCGCGAATTTTTTGTTCTTGTTCATAATATCGTCTGAGATTTAAGGATTTGCATATGTAAAAGAAAAATTTTGATAATAATAAGTATCAAATATAGAAACAAATGTCGTTAATTTTCTATGTTATATTTTATTGGAAAATGATAAAAAGAATCTTAAGAAGATTTTACTTTAAGTAAAAAAAAATTATAGTTGTTTTGGTTGGTTTGGAGGATTTATTTTAAAAAATATTTAAATTGCTATCGCGGAAACGAGGATCCTTGAATAAAACTTAATTAATAGATATTTACCGAAATTTCAACTACGATTGATCTTTGCAAGAGTCCCGCGTTTTGAGTACTGAGTTATGTGGCGAATAGCCAGATTCCAGATTTCTGGTGGTCATGACGCGGTTATAAACGTGGCATTTGTTTAGCATGGCCTCTCTCCTAATAGTCACTTAATAGTAACAAGCACTCGTGTATCGCCATCATCGCAAACCGTTAAATATCGTCTGCGTTATATCATCTTGCATCTTAATGGGATGGGAATATGGATAACGTTAATTGTTATCGCACGTATTAATTGAAGCGACTCAGACTGTTTCTCTGTTCGTAATTAGCAGCCCCAGCCGTTAGAACGAGCTGCACACGACTCGTAGTCTCGCGAGAGTGGATCGGAACGGAAATCGATCGAGATAGTGAAATATCTGCCCGATCGTCGGGGTCTTAATCCGGGCAATGATCCGTTGCGTGCGGTCTTTAATTGGTCAGCCCTCAACGAGCTTGATAGGTATTACGGATCCGGCGATAAGACTACGTGTGCAGACTCGAGGAATGTACAATGTAAAGATTGTAAAGGATGATCTTGCGAATTATGTGAGATGATACGTGTCTTCCGTTAAGTTTAAATAAGTAATTCTTTGTAAAGATTATCTAAATTTAATTCAGTATATTTTATTGTTTGAAAAAGATATTTAAGTAATATTAAAGTAAGATATTGCTAAAGACATTAATATCTGTAATCGAAAACATTTTAAGATAAAATCTTAAAATCTAAACTTGATTTGTTAATTTTATTGGAAAGAGTAAAGATAAAATTGTTGTAATAATTCTAAGCAAACTATAATGTTATCAAAATATTCAATATTTTCTGCTCCAACTTTTATAAATTTATATTGTAACTTAGATATTGTTGCAAAACAATTAAAAAGAAACAAAAGAAAATATTTAAAAAAATTTATTGATTCTTTATTTTTTCTTTTTCTTTCTCGCTCTTAAATTCAACAATTAAAATATAAGGTATTTTATAAAAGTTTATAGATGTATTTAATAATAGATACTAAATTGTAATGAATGTCATTTTGCGTTTACTATTTTTTCAAAATTGTTTCCATAAACTTATAAAAGTATTGAGCATCTATGAACATCTATAAAATATTTTTTATCTTGATCAATGATTGAAAAATCCTTAATAAAAAGTATTTCGTATTCTATTCTGCTAAAAAAGAAAACGCAATTTTCATTTTTCTAAGAATTAATATGAAAAAAAGACTTTATATAGAAAACAATGCTAGATAAAGAATGACACTATTTATGAATATCCAATTCGGCCCCACCTGTGCTTGAGCGTGCGCGCGCGCGCAAGTACTTATGAAACCTGCGCGGCACGCGGCTCGGCGACCAGTCCGATTCCTCGTCGCAGTGCGATACGGTCGATAGAAGCAAGCCACGTAGTGTAGCCACGGTGGTTGTATTGAATTGCAGTAACGAATGCGGTGCTACCGCATGGCATACTAGGGACACCCCCAGGCATCGCGAATCACTTTACACGCTTCTCCCTCTCTCGACATCGCGACGTGCTCGTTCATTTCGCTCGTGGATACTGAAGAAGTCACGACCATGTGAACGAAACGTTATAGTTGATTTCGGAATATTTATCGTGGAGTGTTCGTCAATATTACAGTAAAACTTTACTGTGTGGTGCAAAGAATAATTTTTATGAAAAAATTGTGTTTACAGTTGTATATAGTTTATATACAAGTATATTAACTGTTCTGCATGAATGTGTTTCATAAATAACTGTCGGAAATTTTTGCGGGAGCTTTTCATAATTCTTTTGCAAAAATTCAAGATAATTCAGTTCTTTTCCACTGAACCTTGTTTGCTGTCGACCTCGAAGATATAATAGTCGTACGGAGATTTTACTTTATACGAGTTTCTAAGGCTCATTACTTGCGATCTTGGAGAACAAAGGTGTCTCCGGGGTGTAAAGAATCTTTAATGAGACCGCGAACAATCGTCGGAGAAATCGGAAATGACCGACTCACCGCAGTCACATGAATCCTTTTACACCCGCAAGTTGACAATTGCGACATTACGGATGAAAGGATTTGCATGATAGATCGATCGCTTCAGAATTTCCTGACGTGGAACCGTGACACATCCGTGATACAAACCTGGAGCAGAAAGAAGGTTGAAAGAACCGGTAAAAAATACGAGGAAGAAGGTGTACAAACAAACACGCTTGAACGAACATCAACCAACTATAAACAGACAGAGAAGTGTCACCATTGCAGTGACATTGGATATTACTGTGACAACTATTTACGTGTCAAGCCGTGACATTGATACCAAGATATTTCGTGAATTCATATCACGACTTTTCGAACTGATCACACAAGAAACCACTGACCTTGGGAAGAGTCACGTTTCTCTTTTATTTTTCGTTCCGGATCGTTTGATTGAACGATAAATCCATTGAGAATTTGCTATCGAAAGATCAGTGATTCATTTATCGAGCATATCTACTGGTCCAGGATAATGATGCCGGCTATGTTAAAACTCGGTTCCTCTTCCGTCAGATATCGCGAAGATATCTTCGAGTCAACTTGAAGGGATTACGCTCGTGGACTACAGAGTGCAACTTAAAGGGTGGAAGTTCGCAGACGTGGGTGTAGAGACGCCTGGCGAAGTATCGATCGACCTGCATCTTGAAGAGGATACTCTCTTCGGTCTCGTAGGAGCAGAATTCTCGTTGTAGTCACGTGTCGCGTAGAACGCGTGGATAGACGCAGCGAGGAGGAGAGAAACGAGGGAAGAGCCGGAGTGAGTGGGCGAGGAAGGAGGAGAGACGCTTTCCAACAGGCGACACCGCGACGTCGTCATGGAAAATCGATTCGCCGCCGACCACCACCCCGCTACAACCACCCGTCGCAGTGCAATGACCTCCAAACCGGGAAGATCCTATAGCGTGAGGTAAGCAGCTTCGTAGTGGCGATCATAGGGTCGTGGCGGAAGAGAGGGCGGGAAAGCGATGAGTTGACTGAAGAAAGAGCCTGGCCCCCTCGTAGAAAATAGCCGCAGCTTCACGCTGCGTCCCGACGTCTACGACTTTCGCAACGTTTTTCTCTATTTTACTTCCGGCCGCGGCTTTCCGAGAAACGTTTTTAAACTTACGGCCTCATCGTTTCTTTTTTTTTTTGACAGAAAAGAAAAACATCAGCTTCTCTTGTGAAGCTGATGTTTCACACGCGGCCTCGTTAGGATAAATGAGAAAATGCAGCGTGTTACTTTTCGATATTTTATTTTACCATGAAACTAATTCAACTAATCAAATGTATAATATAATTGATATATTAATTGTAATGAATATTTTGTAATATTAAATTAGTTTGTTAGATTTTTTAAAACTTTTTGGAAATAGTGCGTCTTTAAAACTTGTTGAAGGAAATTATAATCTTGATTTTAAAGAATTTATTATACCTATATATCTATGAAAAATGCATTTCCTTTGATTTACATCTTCTTGATAATAGAAAGATTTGAAACAAACTCTTGAAGAAAAACTAAAGTTAAAATATTTTTTATTCATGCCAATCTCACGTGTAATAAATTATCAAAAGGATTAGCATTTCATCAGTTAAAGATAAAGGAATTTCAGCGACTCTTTATTTTACTTTTGTTCGTGTCTTTTCGAGGTCGGGATTTAAGCTGGGCATTCTAAAGCGGAAAGCAAGGTCGTCTCTTCACAGTACGACGCAAGCACGATGAAATAAAAACGTATCTTTTTCAAACACAACACTCCCCATAATTCGCGTGCGTAAGCACAACGTCGTAAAACATTGATTCTGTATTTAGATTGTGTATAAAGAGACTATTCTCACTATAAATGCTATCTGATTTTAGAAGGCATATTGTAAACATCCGAAATGATATAAATCTAAATATATTTTGGATATACACAATGTCAAATAAAATTCGAAATTACATGATCGCCTTACACGAGCTAAAATTATGCATACTTATCTTAAATTTAGTCCTGAATGTAGCTGTCCAGGTTTTTAAGTTCTGTTTGTTCAGAAATATCACGTTCATTGTCAACACAAGAGATAAAGAGACATGTACCTTTAATGCTGAATATGCAGTCGGAATACAAAGCAAAGCGTTCGTAGAACTGATGTGCGCTTTCTGTGATTTCGCGCATCCTTCCAGAAGAATTCGCCAGCGGACGAGTTGTGAGATAATTGACGCGCATAGTTATTATTCCAACTTTGAAACTTCTTTGTGCACGAATGCGGATCAATCTTTGAATTCTCTTAAGGAATTAAGATCGCCAGCCTTTGTGATCTCTCTCTGTAAATGAACATAAAATACTTCGTGCATGTGCACTTCATGCATCTGTAAAGTGCATGCAAGCAGCTTGTAACATTGCATTAAAACTGTCTGTTATCGTTGAGAAGGATAACGTTTGCCCTTTACTCACGGATTAAATAATTACAGCGCTCAATATGTCAAAAATGCGAAAGCAGATAATAAATTGGCCTGTGGAACATTAATTATAATACTATTCAGTAAACGAATTAACGTAATAATTAAATAATAAAAAAATTGTTGTGGCTCAATGAGTTAATACAGTTTGCTTTTTTATGCAATTATCGATTTTCTCCATATCTGATGATTGATTATTTTTCATACTTGGTTGCAATGTGACTTTGCACTTTTTTACTCTCTACATTGCGCTTGACTTTAATGATTAAAAAGATATTACAGTTACGAATAAAAAATAAGTGGCTTTTATCAAAAATTCTGGTTGCCATTCTATTACTGATCTAATTTCGAAAAATGTATTAAATTTTTTAATTTCGTCGTTATAAATATTTTTTCATGACTTTCATATTATTGCTTACATTGATATACGTATACAGACTTTCTAATGGAAGATAATTTTCTAGAACTACGATAATTATATCCAATTTATTACGTCAATTTACGGAAGACTTCAGCGAGATGATGTTCGGATGACTGATTGATGAAATATTGCATAACTATGATTCGAATAATGGCAATAACAATCTATCTTATCACCCACTGATATAATTACATATATGAGTTGACGACAGCTGGGAACCGTAAGAAAGATCGGTCCTCATTAATTGAACGATTTTCAGCGCCAATCTGTGTAGTCCGGCTTACAATTAAATCTTAATTAAAGATTTTATCGAGCCCACTCGTTGTTTCGGATTGGAGCAATATGCTCCAGAATGTTAGATCACCTACTTCCGAGACCTTCGGAGCGATTTAAGAGGATTTCATTGTAACCGGTAACGGCGGGTTTCCGCTGTTTGTTCAATGCGCGCACGATGATGTGAATATTTTTTTAAAGAACCATTATGTAATGCAATTGAATCCGAAGACGTGATGCATATAAAAATAAACATGAAGGCAATAAGACTGGAAATGGAGATTTGAGAATGAATAGAATACCAAATCGGATCGCTGTATTTCACAGCAATAATGCAATTAATCTTGAAGATATAGACATTACGTGACGAGAATTAAAGTATTTTATAAGAAAAGTTACAAGGATTTACGTATTCACAATAAAACGAAGTATATGCCATCAGAAGTTACATTTGTCAAAGCTAAGGAAGTATTTCTATTTCTCTTTTACGTTGATTAATGAATAAAAGCACGTATAAGCAAATTTCAATAATATGCCACGAAATTTAATTTTTACAAATTGCGGTGCAATCTTCTGAGAGACGTGTACGCGCATCAATTTAACGTCCCAAGCAACGTGTCATTAATCACGCAATGAGTACGTTATATCTCGTACGTTAAAAGGTACATGCCGCAATTACGTAAAAAGGAAAGGATGTGTAACCAGGCGGCCTGTCGCACATGTGAATAATTGCCTCGTGATTGCCGCATTAGTGTATTCGGAATATCGCGTTTTAGTTTGATCTTTATACTCGTATATACGGAATATCCCAGGAAGTTCCATTAATCAATTAGATTTTTCTATCAATCTGAAATTAATTTGTCAAATGTCAAATAGTCTTGCCAATAGTTTTCGAGCAACATACAATTAAAAACAAAAGATTAAAAAAAAATACGTTTTAATCTAATTGCTTGTTTACATTTTTGGGCATAATTTTAATCTAATACTTAATTAAATATCAAAAGTATATTGTACATATTGTGCATATTAAAACGTTAAAAAATATTACAAGCGTTCTTCCTTGAAACTTTCTCTAAGAAAAAAATCGACTACTTTGTTAAAGAATCTATCATTAAAATTAAGGTCGCAATAAATCGTAGTTTTATCGAGATCTATAATATTTTAAATTAAAATTTATTTTCTCATTCCGCGTGGGTGATGAAGTGTGGAAGACAAAAGTTTATTCACTATGAGAATATTGTGGTGGGAAATTATTACGTGGAAAAGATCGAATGTAGCATGAGAAGTCAATAGATGGACAATGATTTTACCGAGCGTTGTGTATTTTTATTATCATTAAGCATTATTACATCAGATTTCGAAATAGCTCTCATAGCAAAAGGTGTGGCGTGGGAAACTTAAGCTCACTAGTCTTGTATTCATCTTGCGTGTCTTTTACTCGCTGTGCTATTACGCTGTGTGTCTCGCATTATCGTGGCTCATCGCCGGCACGTTACCCTTATTATTGCCTGCAACCGAGAGTTAATCTTCCGATTCGCTGATAGGAATAGTCGAGCTAATGGATACGCATGATGTAGCTTTCGAAGAGAATAGACATGGATGGAAAATCGATTCAATTATTTATCCAAAGTACTATTATTGATACGCTATTATTTTATATGCGTATAGATGTATGCGCTATGATAATAACATGCAACACTAATTAAATCTTCTAGAGTTTTGGTTTAGAGACTGACAGATATTATTAAGCTTACTATTTTATTAGTAGAAACGCTCTTAAAATATAATACATTTTTAAATTTTATTTTCTGAAAATTAAAGGGAAGTTAAACAAGTTAAACACTTTTTCACTTTTGTGTCATTTTCATTGCTATCTGTTAAAAATAGATAAGGACGTTATAGTTCCTAGTTTTAGTGTGGATGCGTGTGCACGATATGTTATCTGCTGAATTGACGTATGACGTATCGTAATATGTACCACACCTTTGCATTATCGTGATAAGTCTATTATGAGTTATAGTACGGAAAAAGGAACAATCGTCAAAGTAAACTGAATCGTCGATAAATTCCATCTGCTACAAAAGAGCAGGAGAAGGACGTGCGACATAATTCGATAAGAAAATAAAATAATATTCATACCTATTATTGAATAGGTATATGAGTATTATTTTATTTTGTTGGTAGCTTTTACATTGATTGCAATTCTTTTTTCACATTTTAGAGATCATGTGTATTTTGTATAAAAATCGTAGAAAATGAAATTAATGTTTATTTAAAAAATGCCATATATGTGTTTTAAAGTTTTAGAAATAATAGATTTAAATAAAAATTTATATGCATACCCCTATTTTAAAAAAGAATTCCGAAATGTGATTTAGACAATTTTTAAATGGTTTATCTCTTAAAAAACTATACATTTCCATGATATTTCGTCGCGATATTAATTCAATAAAATGCTAAATTGCACAAGTATTAGCTATAATAAGATTCTAATATGCTAATTTATTGCTTGAGTGAATAGAATATTAGATTTTGATTGGCCCTTCTCTTCTTGTTGCAATTGAATAGGATAAATATTATGCAATTTACAAAAGGTTACATTAACTTTCAGAAGTAATTAAATGGTGTTTTATTATGGACATTAACTATTAATTCAGTTGAAAATTAAATGCTTAACTTTTACTTTTACTTTGAGCAAATAGAATCATATAATTGTAAGCATAAATCATGTTTTACAAATTAATATGCGCGTGAAGAAATTACTTGATATATACTTGTTAAAAAATGCATTTCAGTCTTTGCATTTATTCCAAAACATAATCGAAATATAATTATTGAATAAAGTACATGTTTTTGCAAG
The DNA here is from genome assembly GCA_035220575.1 of Temnothorax rugatulus. Classification (NCBI taxonomy): domain Eukaryota; kingdom Metazoa; phylum Arthropoda; class Insecta; order Hymenoptera; family Formicidae; genus Temnothorax; species Temnothorax rugatulus. The sequence goes on from JASTWL010000171.1 coordinate 281,364, forward strand.
TCTGTACAAAATTTAAAAAGTCTTATCTCAAGACTTCAAACTTTGATCAGGTGTGCTTTGATCATATAACATGTCAAGATGATAAGGTGTTAATTAACGTTAGAACGTCCTCGCAGCTGATGACGTTATATGTGTACAATATACAGTGAGTCAGAAATAGTACAATACCTTTAGATGGTTCCGAAGAATGACATAATAAGTATAATCTTTTTCGTCAAATCATATTTTTTTAGAGTTATTAAACTCATTAATGTTTCCTGCAACAGAAAATATTTCTATTCTTTGTTACAGTAAGACATGAAACCATGTTTTACTATATCATCTTGAAGCGAATTTAAATTTAGAAATTAAAAATTAGATACGTAAATTTTTATACTACAAAGTTATTTAATTTACATCACATATTATGTATGATAACAAATGTTCAGAATTATCTAAATAGAGTTCTATTATATATTTTCTCACATCTTCGATCGAAGAAAGATATTTAAGTTCTGTCTCTCAAACAATTCACTCTATGTTAGACACGATGAAGTCTATTTGTAGCGAAGTCGCTTAGCAAATTGTATTGTTAGCAACTTTAATTTTTAGCATTAATAACGATGTCACCTTCTTAATGTCTGCTACAAATAGTCGCCAGTTTAAATAATGTTGTTGATTCAAGTTTTGTACTTGGTCTGTACATCTCTTTATATCTGTATCTATCAACAAAAGATAAACTTTAAAAATAAGAAAGTGGATGCATTACATTTTGACAATATTTCTTATGCTTCATGCCAATAAATTATATTAATATATATAAATTTTATAGTGACAGAATTTATATTTTTATGAACTTTTTGTTATTTGAATTTATTTTACAAATTTGCTTGTTAAACGATACAATTTTTAATTTGTATTATTATGTTATACATATAAATAATACAATTTTTATGTAAAGAGGTTGGATAAAAAGTGAAATGTATTTTTGTACTTTTTAGCTCTATATTTTTATATGTTGATAGATCTGAAATTGTCTTTCGCGAAAGTTCGCAGAATACTTTTTCAAACCGTTCGTCGAAATATATTAGTCGACAATAGTTGTTGCGCAAACTACTGACTAATTATCGGCTATTACGTCTAACTGATGGCGCGGTCCTGGTTGCGTCAGAAGCCTATTTGTATAGTCTCTTCTAATGTCAGATCAAAGCTAAATTTCAATGTAGGATCGAAGCGGTCTAAGATTCGAGATCATGCAGAAAATCCAGCTTCTTCATAAAACGTTCACATTCGCAGGTTCATGTTAAGTGCTTTGCTAACGTTATCTAAAGGTGCTATTATAAAACACTTTATGACAACGAAGACTTCTATCTTGTCGCGATTGTTCTTAACTCTTGTCTCAGAATAATTGCGTATCAGCGAGAAGTTCTAGAAGCGCTACCTTCTATGATTTATAATATATGTGATACGCTTGAAAGGTTTATGTTTTGTAAATGTAATTTAAATTTTAGTAAAGATTACAAGTAAAGCAAATGTGTTGAATCAGAATCTTTTTGCTATATAGTTCAAGGATGAATATATCATGCAAAGTCCGAGGCAAGATCTTTATAAATGGTACTAAAACGTTTGTGAACATAGGTTGTCTTTGATCTCTGAAGACAAAGCCCGGTTTGTCGTAGCATAATTTTTTTAAAAAGATTCGTTTTATTTATTACTTTTCTTTCTTTTTAAAGAAAAACGGATTCGCATAGAGAGAAATATTTATGATACATCTGATATATTTCTTAAAATTTCTGGTCTTATATTTAAAATTTTTTATTCTTTAGGAATCGTATACTCAATTATTCTTAAGGAATTTCTAATTTAATTATAAGAAAAATTTAATTATAAAATATTTACTTATTACTCATTATGCTTAACGTTAGTCAGTGCTAAATTGATGTGATTAAGTTTGATATTAACGTATTTAAAGATTCTTGGAACTTAATTTACATTACTTCCAATATTAGTACCTTTAAGGTAGTCCTTTCGTGAGAACAAGTATTAGATAGGTACCTAAATTTGATATATGTTAAATATACAGTAATAAGGGGCATGTGTACGAAAAATCAGGTGAGGTTACCGACACTTTACAAGAAATAAGTCATTCTAAATGTGCATTCGCGGAGCGTGCCATTGTCATTCTATCCTTGTTTACATCTAATGAACGAGAAAGATAGAATGATGCAAATCGCCACGGCCGAGGTTTTCAACGAATAATACATGTACTTAGCGATTAGATGAATACATTATTAATGTCTTAAAATATTCCCTGAAGTTTCCGGATTTCGTACGTATCTTGAAAATAAAGGCTTGGCGAATGTTTTGCTCTGATATATGAGGTTAAATAAGTAGTGGATCCAATCGCATATTGCTTTAGGGCCAAAGCACATATGACAGTCGTAGACGTGGACGTATGTAACGCACAAGCTTTGACGTATCATATGATTTGTCAGGTCGAGGACTACGACTGTCGTATATCGCTACGCCATGTTATGTGCTTTGGCTCTTACTCGTACCGTCATGCCAGACCTAACCTAAATCGAGTCCAACCGCACTACTATTGTGATATTTTTTTAATTAATACATAATTAAATACGATTAAATCGTGCGTGTAAAATCATTCTATATTATTATAATTATTGGGATGTTGCAATATGTTTGTTTTCAATTACCTCACGACGGACTGTTACTTGACTAGCGCCGGCTGCGAAAGGACTACCTTAACCTTATATGTATATATGTATATTGTATATGTATATGTATATGTATATATGTATATATGTATGCTTTCGATAATGTGCAAATTACTTAAAAATGTTATATGTATTTATATATTTATTATTATATTGAAATAAGAAGTCTAAAAATTACTGAAAAAAAGGCTAAATTGATAATTGAAAGCATGTTAATAACAAAATGAGTTAATGTAATATTAATAATGAGTGTTATGTCTAACTAGTGTTGTAGTCACTATATCCAAGTAGTATATCAACAAAACTTTTCTATATCGTTCTCAGCGTTTCAATTAAAGACTTTGGAATTACTTTGCCCTTACGTTGAAAATTTAATTAACTTTCGCGGTGGATTTAATTAACTTTCCAAGATAGCAACTCATAACAAATTAATTCGCATCGCAATTCCGCTGTAGTGAGAGCGACTAAGAGATAATTATTCTGTTTCTTTCATCGAGGTCGCTTCGTGTATTGACGATTGCGTAATAACGTCTCGAACGAGCATTTTTGTTACGGCGACAATGTTGATATCTCACGGATTTTTTAAGTGCGAGAGTAGCACCTTTCGAGTCATAGCGACCTCGTGGATTGAATTACTATGTATCTGTAATGATCGTACCGGAAACTGACTGTGATGCCGTTGATCGTGTCATCCTTGTGCACGCAATGCATCATTCAATGTGTAAAAATATGAACAATGTGCATTGGATAAAACATATTTTCTAGTACATGAAACATTTTTCTTGGAGTCATTATATTTTTGTTTATAATGCATTGCTTAAATTCATAGAAGCACATTTTTGCTTTATTTTTACTTTACTCTTACGATAATACATATATGTATACATATCGGTTGCATTATACATCAATCAATTCAAATTTAAAATACAATTAATTTATTAATTAAGTAATATTTTATGTTACTTATTAATATTTTTCTTCTAAAGAAATATAATTTATTTGTGTAAAAAAATAATTAGAATCGGTTAACTAATATATCTACTAATCAGTTTAACTGAGTTTTAATTAAATATTGATTAAAAATGGTCCTTTTAACTAAGAAGAAAATTTGTGAATATAAATAAATTTATTTTATTGTTTAAATTGTACTTGATTATATTCTTTTCTTAGGAGCATTTAATTTAAAAATTATTAAATTATTTCGTAGCAATTAACAGATAAGGCAGCGAACCAAGTTTAAAGTTCAGTTTTTTAAACAAATTTTTGTTTTATCAGATATTAACTAAATTAATTTAAATGACAATTGTCAACAAATTTAGAATCTGATATGTATATTTAAATAAATGCTAAAAATAAGAAAATTAACATTTTTTGTTAAATGTAAATGTTTTGTATGAAATTGATTCGAGTTTAAGAGTCCGTAATTGAATAGGACTCTAATTTCGAGTATAGAACTTCTATCATGCAAATTTCATCGCAGAGTTGTAATGAACGCCGAAATTACACGGTGCTATTAAAAACTTTTCCAAATCGATACAACGATCTACTTTCCAAGCAATTAAGAGATTCGTTGGACGATTTGCGAAATCGCGGCATGGCTTCGCAAATCGTTCCGCTGCTTTTACGCGTGACTTCAATAGTTGATAAAAGTCCGTGCTACAAGAGTTCAGACAGGTTTTTTGCGATGCTATTTTACGTAATCGCGTTTTATCACCCACCACTGGCACTAAAATGAGCCGGTTATTATACAGTTTTGTTCGTGTTCCGCGTTTCTACTGACAACCAACGACATTGTGATGCAGATTACGGTGCATGGTTGCCGGCCAACCTAACTCGACCTTGAACGAACGCCGATACTCCGTTTCGTGTGCACTACTAGTGAATTATGCAACGCTTGCTTTATCAACCCTTGAATGCAAACGAGGACACGAAGCGTTTGTATAGCAATTTATTGTACTGTTTCAGTTAATATTATAGCACAAAAGTACGTTTCTCTTTTGTCAAAATACATAGAAAAATTAAGTTTTATGCAACTTATCTGTCTATTAGACATATTTCAATATTATGTGTCCTACAATATCTTTCCGTAAAATCTCAGATGATTGTTCTTTTCGTCTAAGTAAATTGTTACGAGGTTTCTTTTTAATATAAATTATTGATATCATAAAATTCTAAACGTTTTCCTTATTACGTAATAAAATATTCGAAGATAATATCGAACGCTTCGAAGGTTGGCGGAAAATTAACTACGTGTATCAAAGAATAACAGTTTGATTTGAAGGTCGCGATGATGTAATGAAGATAAGTCTGGACGACGATCACATGGTTGCGACAAATCGATCGACAGGGGTTGTTATTGAGATCGTCGCAATAGTTTCTTTCTCGGTAGACAACGAAGAAATGGCTATTCTTCAAGTACAAATGAAAGTAGCGTGCGAACCCAGAGTCTGTCCCCTCGACCGGAAATGGCTCGTCCTTTTTACACGTTTCGTAAGGCTTCCTGTTGTCCTCTTGTTAGTTAGTCGCTCTGATAATCTGCACGCTCGAGTGTTTCGCCTGTTATGCGAGCGTGGCCGCGCACCGGCACGTGCCGTACTTATAAATTAAATTCGTCGATAAATTCTTCAGATAACGAGAGTCACGGGAATGAATACAATATAGCGTCTGTTTCACTGCTACAGTTTTTATACGTGAAAGTCATACGCTAGCTTAAAGATATGAGATAAAATAAGATCACGGCGAAATTTTAAATTGGGAAGAGAGTGAAAGAGATAATTAAAAATATTTAGTGCTTTGAACAAGTTTAAGAAATTAATTAATAAACAACAAGTATTTGGAATACAGAAAGCAGTTTTGTAATTTAAAATACAATTTATTCTTTCAGACTAATTATAATAAAATCTACTAAATGGTATAAACTATTTATCATATGAGTTTGTACAAATTAATTTAATTATTGAATTCTTTTACTTATTTCAAGATATTTAAAATTATAGTTAGAATTAAAATAGAGTGTGAATTACATAAAACTCTCTTATATCATAAATTCTTATATAAATTATTTAATATTAAAACTTTTTAACTTCACAATTGGTCAAATCTTTTATATCTTTCAATCTAATATGATGTAATACTGAATCAATTAGAAACCATAGAAAGCTATGGAGAAGTTATAACACAAGTGCTACGTAAATTATTTCAACATCGTCAAAATATCTATTAAGTAATTTTTTATTTAAAAAATTGTCACTAAAGATCACAATGAGTGCGCATACAAATTTTACTGGAAGCCATCCGCCAAACAAAACTATAAATTATTGTATTACGTATTCAATGAGATCTACAATGATAGATTTGCTGGTAGGTGTAGCTGCATGAAGACTGTCAACTGCTAAACAAGACGCTTTTGCAGTTGCCAGTTGCTACATGTGGACCAACGGCTTGATTTCTTCCGAAAGATGGAGCTCAGTTTCTTTGCAGGAAAGCCCTCTGCGTTAATTTCTCGTGCGGGGGGAGGGGGGTGCAGTTTAAAATATAAAATTCCTAGTTATTATCAGATGAACTCGAACCCGATTCCTCGCGGTTACAAGTCTGGCACTTTACCACTAGACCACGCACTGCCACCCGCAAGTAATAATTATATAAGTAATAATTATTATATAAATATTATTATATGTTTAGAAATTTTGGAACTAGATAAACAAATATCATATATTACATCTCTCTACACTCTATACAGTAGAGCCTCCTTAAATTTGCCCTCTGTAATCTTTGCATTCCTTCACACATACTTTCACAAACACTAATATCGTGCCCCTTCCATATCACAATAGGCCTCCTTCCATATCACGCGTTCCCGCAAGTACACGGTGATTGGCAATCCATTCTGTGGTGGGGGTATTCCATAATTTTGGCATTCTGCTCTTATCGCCCCATCCGGTCAAAATTAGAGAGGCTCTACTGTAATGAAGAAATTACTATCTCTTTTACATCGTTTGTGAAATTACTTAAAATTAAACAAAATTTATTTAGACTTAATTAAATTAAATCTGATTAGATGAGTACACTTACAGTGAATATGGGATCGTGATTTTTAGCAGCAGTTATTTATTGATATTTATGTTTAAATGTTTAGCAGTAATTTATGAAAATGTATAAATTCTATATTTTACAATATTACTCGATAGCGTTACACGCTCGAGATCAATGCGCTTCTACTCTCGAATCGAGCAAGAGGACGATACCGTGTTGTTCCAGAGCAGTGATTCCGGTCAGCCGGAATAGCGGTACACGGTTGGCCGTACGTCTTCGTTCTCGAATTATTATGTTGCTTTCTGCGAGGTGCACAGTAGCACGCTTTGTCGCGAAAGCGGAAGAAACTTATACGCATCATGCACGAATCCATTTTTTAGTGCCATTTCGCGGCCTTTCTTCTTCTTCATCATACATCTATACATGTATATAGGTATAACTAAATCACGTTCTATATTTTACAGATCGTAAATTACGGAAATAAAACTTATTTGTAAAGTCTTATTTTGCGAATTAAATTGCACATAATGTTTTTATATATATTATAGAATGAGTTTCATCAACAGACAAATGTTTCCTTTCCAAATTTCGCGAAAGCATGACTCGTTTTCGAAAATAGTGTTTCGCATCTTTTTCGTAACGCTTAATAAAAGTTATTAGATTCGTTTCGTAGCTATATAAAAAAAATTGTTTACACATTGCTGTCGATAATTTCCGTCGAAGAGTAGCTCGAATGAACGGCAGTTCGCAGCTCGTGGCCCGTCGAGGGAGACCCGCAGGAGGAATCGTGCGCGTTTATGAACGTGATTCCGTCGAAGCGCGCGAGCAGTGCAGCGCGGTGCAGCGACGCGATACAGCGTACCGCCGCCGCCGCAGCTGCGTCGGATAGTTGGTCGAGGCATGTGCGCCGAGTAACGGCTAATTGGCCACCTTTCCTCTCCGGGAGAGGAACCGTCTCTCTCTATTTCGCTGTCCTGGTCGACGTGCCAGTTTTGTTCGTTCTGTCGTGCGGCTTATACCGAGTATAGTTGGAGCCCTGATGCCGCGTGAGAACACCATGGTGTCCTACCGGAGATTTTGTTAAAAACGACGTTTCTGTGAAATCGAGCACTATTTGCACCGTAAGTCATCGTCATCATAGTCTTTTTCTTCTTCTTCCTCTTTAATGGGAAACTGAAGCAAGATAATTCTGTGATATTCTTTGCAATTTACATAATAAGAATAGGCATTCATAAAACGGTAAACGCGCGCATTTATTACAGTTTTTGAAAAAACGTTATATGTTATTTTAGTTCTGAACGCGGAAGAGAAATAATAAGGAATTACAAGGAGTAATTCTTGTAATCGTGAACATTGTAAGTTTTGAGATATGAAATCTTTGCTTCTATGATGGTCAGTCATGAATTCGTGCGCGGATTTGCAACCGCGAAAAGTGCCTCGCTCCGAATTGACCGCGCGAGTGATCGCTGTGAAAGTGCATCGAACAAGAAGTCTAATTGTGCGCGCCGGGCTTTTATTAACATAATTCACCGAGCCGTTATTTATCGGAAGTCACGGACTTTCTTTGCAGGAAAAAAACTTAACAATGGATCCAAGAATTTTCGAATATATGCGTTTTATAAACAGGTTTCTGGCATAAATTGGCTTGAAATATTATTTTTGCGTTAATATTGACATTTTATATTCTTTAATGACATTAGAGAAATCGAGCAATTTTGGAAAGACATTAGAAAAAATGATTCTTTAGCGAATTGTCTAATGATCTGTCTTTTGAAGACATTTCTTCATCTTTAGAAGAACCAATGTTGTTTTTAGTTCTTTATTCTACTCGAAACGAAACTTTATTGAGAGGTGCAAAGGTATACTTTTAATAAAAAGCGAAGATATAAATAACTGACTGACATTTATATCTGCGTTGCTAGTATCAAGCATACAGTAATAAAAATTCGAATAAAAAGAAAGATTTTTAATTTTTATTTCAAGATAGAGATATTTCAGGTTCAATCGCGATGTCCCTAATAATAATGTGAAATGTATACATCTTTTTAGTGGTATAATTATATCGTCGACTATATACTTTTGCCTTTCGCGTAGTGTTTCTCAACTTCTTGATCAAATTCCACGAATTCTTGTTAAAATTTGCAAATAACTTCTTTTATACGTCGTATTTTCTTCCTTCATTGATTCTGAGCAATGCTGTCTGGAAACGAAATGCTCCCGATAGAAAACAGCTATGAAGAAACACATAAGTTTAAAGAAAAGTGTTTTGTTCAATTTTTTAAAATATACATTGAAGTTGAACAAAAATAAAAAATAAAAATGTTAGAATAGTATTTTTAACATCTACATATTTAAATGTTCGGAAAAGAAGAAAATAAAACAGCATTATTAAAATAGTTCAATTATCTCTTATAAGGAAAACTTATTCGCGATGAAGGGTTAAGATGGGTTAACGAGGGGATACTTTAGACGTGATGAGAGAGATCTTCCTTAGGCGTTATACTTACTGTTAACGTGCATACTGCAGTTTAATCGTCCGACTAATCCATAGTTTCGCACGCAAATGACGATTTGCGTCGAAAGGGAATTTCGTTCTAGTTATTCCGTTCTAGTTACAACCAGTGTTAATTTCGACCAGGTCATATCTTGTAAAATTCGTCAACATAACATTTTAATTGTAACGATGACACTGCATTATACTGCATTAATGTGAAATAGGATTGTCTATAAGATTTCGAAAAATTAAGATTTTATTTTCTAATAATTTTTATAACATTTTATGTCAAGTAAAATTTTTATTGACTGCAACTTTTTACAGTAATAATTAGTTTTTAACACTAAATTTAATAAGTAGCTCTGAAGTTTTAATCATATTAAAGTAGATTTTTCGATTAGAATACATTTTATAGTTAATTAATAAAATACATTAATTCTTAATAATTCTAAAGTGTATAATCAAAATTTTTGCGTAGAAAAATTCTTTACTTGAAATATTTGCACTTTGTTTATAAATTTTACGTAAGTATATTGAATAAAATGAGCTGTCGATGTAACGGAATTCAAGCATGTGATTATTAATAGCTTTTATATAAAAAGAGAAAATGTAAGTATCATTACTACTTGAAACAATAATAGTGTCGCTATCGGTTTTTGTAGATGATTTAATTCTCCGCGATTAACCTGTCGCCTCCGGATATAAAGTGTCATTCGTTTGCGATACGCGTCAACGAGTGGGGAGACCAAAATACTAATTTACACACGTAAGAAAGTCCAGAAACGTTCGAAGAGAAGGCGATTAATAATTAAAGTCACCAGCAATTGACGTTAATTGCGTGTATCGCTAAGAACCGGTTTATAACATATGTTGTGATCGTTGATTACGAAAAGGAAACGGTATAGTGACGATTTATTGGTTCTTCTACTTAAGTTAGTTATTTAATGCATACTGTTTTGCAGCTGATGATGCATTTATACATTGAAAAATATATAGTATGCAACCGTTATGTTGAAATAAGTGGCGTATCACTCGAATGAAATAACAGTGAAGAAATAAAAACAATAGCATATTGAACAGTAAAAAAGTAAAGATACTTACATACAAATTTTATATAATATATATGTGCGCATTTACATATATTTTTATTTAATTAAACATTACAATATTGTAATATTTGTAATCTGTTACATCTACGCAATACGTTCATATATTTTTATTCATCAAAATATGCAAAAAAGGTTGATTATGTATTAATTAGAAATTAATTATATATTAGAATTATAACAAAATAAATACAATAATTAAAATCTAATAACAGATATGTAATATTTTAAAGTATATATATTTTTCAGTTTTAATTAAGGAAAATTATAACTGTATGATTATATCATTGATATTCAGTATAGCAATGTCTAAATTATTATTTAGATTTTCAATTATATTGCATGCGGATATTGATGCGCTATTAATTATTATAATCATTTATGTTACAGGTCTCCGCGAATCGGAGGTCCTCTTTCGCAATCACTGGCTATGATTCCTCCAACCATGCACGGACATGAGTTTAATCAACCCTCGTCGAGGGTAGTTATGGTCCGTAAAACGGATCAAAGGACGTTCAGCAAAGGAAGACGAGGTGGTGAGCCTCTTCTGGAAACTGTTACCAGGGAAACCGTTGAACTCTTTAATGGTGGTCGAGCCGAAAGGAAATACACTTCCGAAACGAGGGACATCGTTACACCGAAGTCTAGCAGGTTTGACAGATTTTCTAATTATTAGCGTTAAGTATTACAGATATACTAAAATAGTAGACTTCTTCTGTTACATTAATTATTTATGTTTATGAACGACATAAATTAACAAGACACCTTAAACTTAAATTAGATTGTGAAATACGATAACGTATTGAGTAATATTTTGCTAGAGAGATTTTGAAATATTATATCTTAATATTTTACTCAACGCAACTTTTATTATTAAAATATGTGAATTATGGTTCTTAATATTTAAAGAATATTATTAGCTTTTATACGTATTGTTTAACATTTTCCATTTGCACTGTTTTAAATTTTCAAAATAAGTTAGTAAAAATTTATAAAATTTGATTACACATGTATTCAAGACAAAAACAAGGCTTTAAAATTATTTTCTAGTATTATGTAGTTTAATAGACATTAAACTATTAATAGACATAATAAACAACACTCGAAATACGTAACAAGTAAAAATTAAGATGTATTTTACGGTATATATAAAAGTTTGAAATTACATAGGTCGGCAAGTAGTGATTTAGATAATAGGTATGATAAATGGTTTTTCAATGATAATTAATAATTATATTTTGATTGTTATATATCATTGCTTCCTTTTTTGATCAAAAACATAAAAGCAGAAAAAAGTGAATTAAAGCAATTGCTACGTGTATTGGAGCAAATGTATTATTTGTAAAATCAAATTTGCAGAAAATAAAATAAAATTGATACTTTTCAAAAACTATATCGTACGCACAAAATATATTAATATGATATAACTATATTATAATTATAATGCATTAAAAATTACATATAATTTTTAATGCATTATAATTATAACATAAATATAATTTATATTACAATTATAAAATGTGCAATATGTATAAAATTGAAATATATTGGAATATCGTATAAACAGTAAACTTAAAATTTTATTTCGTCACTTAATTTTACATTAGAATTGATCTAAATATTAGAAAAGAATAGACAATTAAAAAGAATACTGAAATAGATGCATGTTGTAGTATATTTATAACAAATTGATATTATATATATCTGTCATACTATTAGTCCTGCGTGTTAGCGAAATGTTTCTTTGTTGTACGTGATTGGAAGTGCATTTCCTTCTTATACAAACGTGTACCGGAAACTTGTTACATGGTTCGAAGTAGACAAAACTTTACCTGTCGTAAAATCAGCTGTCTCGCGTTTCAGTACCTTTCTCTTGGTTGGTATATATATGTACAGGGTGTTCCAAGTTTGCTGTCTTTTTCTTATTCTATCTCTAGAAATTTTATTTGCGATTAATAGGTAAAAATTAAAATATTAGCGCTTAAACATAGTGATAGACGATAGTTTTTTCCGAATCTTAAGAAAAATTCAATATTAATATAGGACAGTAAACTCTTGATATATACCTCTGTATTCTGTAGAAAGATATTCCGAGAGAAACCGCAGACCGCAAGTTTTCAATTATCTCGTATGCTAAAAGCGGAAGAGCGACTTGTTCTTTCGTTTCGGTTAATCTTGAAGCCTACGTGTGAAGAATCTGTGAAATGTCGTATGGCATTTAGCAGGTTCTCTACATTCTTACGGAGCAATTAATTTCTCTCAGCACTCTCTCGCGAGTAATGTTGGGAATCGAGACAACTTTGGTTTTCAATAGAATGTATAGGATTACATAATGCAATACATCACCGGAGAAACCTATGCTTTTAAGAATACAATTTTTATACACAAAACGTTATAGAAGAATCGCTATAACTTATCAATTGATTCTTTGATCAATTTAGCATTTTTTTACGAATATTTAATTAAAATCATGTTTTATTTTTTAATATTATATTATTTTTATATTATTTTTTAGTATTATATTGAGTATACCTAAAAATAGAATAGAATTTTATTAGAATTCTAATAGAATAACTATACGTGAAGTTAAATGAGAGAGAAAGATAATTTTCTGTTGATTACTTGTTAAATTTCTTTAATGTTGAAAATGCTTATATTTTCAACAATATTTCCACGTTGCTAAGATTCATAATTCAAAGAATAATCAATAATGTAATATAATATTTGATAGATAACTCTATTATTGCCTTAAACTTTCGGAGTTTTCGTCATTATCATTGTCGAGCATTAAGCTCTCCGAAGTTTATGAAATTCTATCGTGAATATTTGAATGGTCTTATTTCTAACATTATTCACACGAGAAGTGAGAATACATATACATATACAATTTAACATTTCTCTAGTGTAAGTCGTTGCTCTTGTAGTATGCCATCGCTCAGCGTGCACGGAACGAAAAAGAAGGTGGTCGGTTTTGTCGATCAAGTGTCGCCTGACAGGTATAATTGCCTACGCGGCACAAACTTGCAGTTTAACCAAATTCCGATTCCAGTGAAGCGAGAGTAAGCATGTGAAAGACAGACTTGCCGCGAACACGACACCGATAGCATTTTGTCAGTGTGTTTTGTCGCTTATTGTCAGATGTTTTCTGAAACTTCACTAGGATCGGTAAGTGGTCCTAGTTCACTAGCGTAGGTGGCACGTAGAAAGCAGAGCGACAGCTGAAAGTTCGCGTGCTTACGATACGTTCAAACGAGTCACAAGAAGATGGCAAATCTGTAAAGATACTGTAAATTACCGGCTTTCACGATAGCGTAACAGGATGATAATGTTCGTTAGCCAGGAATGAGATTTATCCGTTGCTGAGTTAAATTGAAAGTATGAGAATCTCTTGGAGGCTGTAAAATATATTATAGGTATGCGCGTTTCTCTTTATATTATTATTATTATCATTGATACCTCTCTTATTTGGTAATAGTAGTTTTCAAAACGATATGTTATCATTTATAATTTTTAAATTTAGTAGGTATAATATTTGGTGTAACTCTTATTAACAATTATCTTAAGAAAATAGTTTTTTTTTTATTATAAGGCAAATTGAAAATATGAAAATGCTGTACAAAATCGCATACAAAGTTGCGCAGGAAAAATATATATTATTTACTTTGATTTATAATTAAGATAGGCTTTTAATCTGTATTAATATAATTTTTTAAGAGAGCATATAATTTTATCCTAATTAGAATTTATAAATGATTTTGGGTAGTTTTGTTTAAATATGGTTAAAATTATATAGCGCCATTTGTACATATGCTGTCAAGTTTGTGAGAAAAAATTCACTTGGATCATTTACATAAAAGATTAATCGCTGCGAGGTTAGTATTGTCGGTATTAAATTCTTATCGAAGAGGAATCGTTGCTTGACGTACCCGTATGCGATTCCGCCCACGCAAGCGGTGTGGTCGGGAAAAACTTTCGTGCAACTCGTTTGAATGAGTAAAAGACAATGCTATAAGGTATAAAAATGAGATGGAAGAAATATGCAATAAAATACTGCATGCCTTAAGTTCAACAAGCGGTTGAATGTTACACATTTTTGTGAATTACATCTCAAAGGCGTAAACATATATAACAGAGAACCTTATTCTTATCTTATTCTTATCTAATTTAAATATTTTTATCAATATTTTGAGAATTATTCATAAAACATCGTTTAATCTAAAAAATTACAAGAACAAGACTTTATTCTATTTAAGTAAAAATCAGTTCACAAAACTTTAAAAAATATTTCATTGACATTTTATTATAAAATATAAATAAATGCTGTATTTTATTGTGATCAGGCCCTTATAGCATTTTGGAGACTCACAATTAGTCTCCTTCCTTTGGGCGCGATATAACAAAGGAAACGACAACCTTTCTTTCGCGGTGACCGTGGCCGTGGACGCGTCGCGGAGACTCGTAGGAAGAAGGAAGTACGAGCCTTGCTCGTAAAGGCGTATGTGACGATATACGTAGATGAGCACGATGAAGTGTTCGCTATTTCGCATGACCTTTAACGGGGTCCAGTAAAGACTTTGGAATTTTCAGCTCTCCCTTGGCTTTCTGATGTAACATCTTTCGGCTGAATACCGAAATTGTTCGAATTTTTAATAAAATTTATTATTTAACCGCTTGAAGCAAATCGGCTTTCTTACATTTAGATGTTTGATTCACATGCATAAATGATAGAAAATAATGTTAATTAGTATTGGTTAATTTTTTTTATAATATATAAGTACAAGTGGATATTCTCTCATTACACTTTGTTTTACATAAATGCACACAGCTATTCAGTTAAAATTTATATCTAATTAAATCTTCTCGCGTGCGCCAAGTTTTCTAAAAACTTTTTAAGATTTATATTTTAGCAGTTTCTGTTCTAAATATGTTCTTACGCCATTTGGTGCTCTGTTCGTGTATTCGTCATAAACAGATGTCAGATTGCGGATTACTTGAAACCTGTTAAACGCACATAAAATATTCTCAGAACTTTCTGTTCAGAATATGGCTACTTAATATAAACATAATAATAAATAAATAGGTTCTTCAATTCGACAAATAATATCAAGCTTCTGAAAACGTACCTATATCTTTAAATCGAGATTGGCAAAATTATACAACATAACTCACAACGATCGTTTCCTGCGGTGCATCCGTATGCATCCTAATGCGAAGTTAACTACACAGTCCGGCAAAATTGCTATTCATTAGTCAATGTGCAATTTTGCATGGAACGATCATGGATTTGCATTATAAGTGTATAATGACTGGATATCTACGTCGTGGGGATTGTTTACATGGGCAAACACAGTATTCAGTCTGTCGTAAAATATTTTAGATTTTAGAGAACTAGATTAGAGACACCGTTGTAATTACACAGTGCTCTTAGATACCTTCATGTTCAATCGCTTTGATTCATTGCACATGCCATAATGGTCGTCTATATGATTTTACAATTAAGATCATTGCACATTGTAATTTCATCGGCTTTCCTGCTTGCTCTCATTTCATCGAGATACAAAGGGACAGACTGTTTGTAATCTTGCACCTTACAAGTATTATATTTATGCTTTATGTATTAACGCAAATAATTTATGCCAATAAAAAAAAAAAAAAAAAAAAAAAAAAAAAGAAACATTGATCGCAATAGTAGATTGCTGATTAAAAAAAATATAGAATAATATTTGTTTCATATAATTCGCGTTTTTGAGAAAAATTATTAAAGAAGTAACGATATTTCTTAAACAAGCTGTAATGTAATAAAATAAAAATCTACAATTTAAAATAAGGCATATAATTTTAGATTGTGATTTATTACACTTTTGTTATAAAAATATTTAGATTAGTTACATAATCCTTTTGATACATTCCGATTCACGAAGCTCAATATCAATTTAATGTCAATGTCATCACTTATCACTGGCTTACAGGATCAGAGGAAGAAAATGCAAATTACATCGATCACGATATATAAAATTTTTACAGTGAACTTCGGAATATTAGTAAAAATCTTAATTAAATTCTTTTTTATTTTAGAATTCTTAAATTTTTTACACCATATGATAATATATTTTATTACACTTATAATAATTTAAAGTAATCTTTAATTTGGCTTATTAGGTTTATTGTAAGAAAAACTTACGTACTTATATATATATATATATATATATATATATATATATATATATTTCAACAAATACTATTTATTACTTATTTAGATTTTGTTATTTTAATAAAAATTCCTTCCAAAAACAATTTTTCAATATTTTATGATAAATTAATTTTTCTTTTGATAATTAAATTAATGAAGTTATAATAATATTTATTTTTATGTGTATTAGTTTTTATAGTTTCATATAATTTTCTTTATTATTTGTATTATCTTCAATTGATTTTAAGAATATCTTAGTTGTGTGTGTGTATTCATGTGACACTATTAATCTAAGTGATCACAAATCTGTATACCTATTTCATGTACTTTACATGTTGTTTCATGTACTTCACATAAATTTCAAAAGTTTTACTCTTATAAAACTAATTATAAATAACTACTGTCGAAACAATTTTAACGATTTCTTTTGTATATAATTTCTATAGAGCTCCTTAAATAGCTAAGTTAATTGTAAAGAAATTCTTAAAGTACATTTAATCCGAATAAAATTTACATTTGCTCATAAAAAAGCTTCTAGTGCAAAGAATTTCAATAAATTCGATCTGCTTATTTAAAGCGTTCAGTGTTCATGCGTCACTATGTTGTCTGGAGCAAAAAGGAGCGCTGTGTATTTCTTCGTACACCGTGTAATCGGTCTACTTTCAGGTCGAGGACAGACTCGGTAAGATCGAAGTCTCCGTTGACGGCATCGCCAGCATCACCGGGTCCGTTGTCGAATTCCTTGCACGGTAGTTTCCACGGCAGTCTAGGAAGCGATGGCATGTCTTGCAGCAGCGCTAGATCCTCCTCGGCCTCTCCCGATTCCGCAAGATATTCGTCCTCACAGGTATTGACATCTATTGCAATATTGGCCGATATTCTGAAGAGCAAAAATAAACGCAAATTTAATGAAAATTTGAAGTTACGAAAATTCGAGATAAACAGAATGTACAGAGTTTTAAAATAATTTCAAGGAACGAAAAATAAACCAATGTTCCACGATTTTAAAATTCTAAAGTCTTAAAAATTCTTATTTCAAATTTTTATTATCTAAGCCCTCAAGATTATATTATCTAAACTCTCGCAAAAGAGAAAAATCCGAAAAGTTAAAGTCTGAAAAACTGAAAAGCGATAATATTTATAGATGGTCTAGCACGTTAAGACGGCAGAAATCTTCTTAGTATATCTTCACATAAATGCACAACGCAAACGCTTACGTTGCGCATAAATAAAGGAAAGATAGTATCACGATGCAAATTGCTGATCGTGCTAACAATATTGCAACGCAACGTAATAAGCAAATAGATCGTGCTACTTGTACTACGTGATTTAAACGCGTCTAAAGTGTTATACTTTGTAAGAGTCTAAATTTACATCATAAATAAATTTTCTTTCTCGGGAAGATAAATCGCGTTGCGATAAGAAGCCGTCTATGTAGAAATAAATATAGTTGTTTCTGTCAGATTCTTAATATTTTTTTGTTAACAATTTTATCGGATTAGTAATACTGGATGAGTCTAAGAAGGAATCGACATATTTACCTATTGTACGTAAGAAGATGTTCATATACATATAATTAGAAGCAAAAATGCTAATTGATTTGTAAATCTATAGTAGACTATCTCTTCGGTAGCTAATTTTTCATCAATCGATCTACCTGTAATATCTCTTTATGTTAAGAGTCTTTTGGTTTCAACCTACTTGGTAAATTAGCCAGTTGGAAAGCGTAACTCTTCGACTTTGCGTGCAGTGTGAAAGGAGCCTAAACATCATGTGCTTTGAGGAAAGGTGCATTGCCACCCGCGATGACTCAGGATCGCTCCTTTTTCGAGAGTCACCGTTTACACTGCTCGGATGACCGGTGGATCATTCGGATACGATCGTCCGGCGATCTCACGCGATGACTATTATAATCCGTCAAAGGTTCAAATTGCACTTCGCGCGTTTGCGGAACCAATTTTTCCGCTCTATTTTCCACGCGCGCGTGTCGTCGCGTTCTCATTCGCTGGACTTGTTCTTCATATACGCGCGGGATGTTTTTGCACTTACGCTAATGGCCTTGCTCACAAAACGGCCAGACGATTTGTAGCGCGAACTGATGTATATTCATCAAAGAGCGAGCTCAATAACCGCTAAGTTTTCAGCCGACTATCTGGCACTAATAACTAGCAATTGGAGGAACTTGTTTGAATTTTGTTTAAGCTAGCAGTTTCTCCTCCTTTCGTTTCTTCTACAAATGCTCTATTTATAAGTGTCTATTTTATTTTTTCTTTAAAGAAATTTTTAAAGATTATTCGGCATTATTTAATCGTCCAATATTGCTTACTTTTTTTATCCAATTATTATTAAGTCACCGCCTACGTGCAAATTATAGGCAATTAAACAGATGATTGTCGAGAAACTCTGAAGCTATCGTCAGTCTGAATTCCACGATAATTATCGCTGTTTCCGATTGCGATCTCTAATTTAATCATCGGAGTTATATATTTTAAAAAGTTATTTCTTCATTACTTATACCTTAGTCATTTATTACACTCGGTAAATTTTCTCAGCAAGTAAGAGAAATTTAACGAGCGGTCACGCAAACGGAAGTGCGAATAGAAGTTTATCTATGGGCATCCTAATCGCGTAGCAGATAATCATGATCCTATAGGACGATGGGAAATCGTTTCTGCCGGTCAGTTTTTTCCTGTAGATGGTTTCGCGTTTAAGTTATTAAGGACACTGGCTTTTACCATTTACATCGTTGTATTGCTTACCATGCATTTGCTTCGTTGGCATTGTACTCAATTCGTAATTAAACGATAACATTTGCATTTTTTCTGATTTTTTGAAGTTCTCAAAATCTTGTGGGGGAGATACATATAATAATACTATTGATATATATATTGATAAATATTCTATAATTAAAAAAAAATGGATTTGACATTTACAAATGTTTAGATTTTAAACCTTTACATTTTAAACCTAAGATATAAACAAATTTAATCTAAAGCTTTAATGCAATGTTTGAAAAATGCAAAACGCAGTTTGGCTATAATAAAATGTAATTTATGCCTATGATCTTTGTACATACTCACAGATTTTACTAACAAATCTGCGGATTTATTATTTGATCTTAATCCGTTATACGATGCTCTCTCTCTATATGTTGTAGATAACAAAGATTGATACGCGTAAACCGTCTGTGCGCAGATCGGGACCACCGAAGGAATTTATTAACGTCTGCCTCGATACGCATAATTTCTACCGATCGCGGCATGGAGTACCGCCGTTACGACTCAGCAAGCAGGTTACTGTCGATCTTTCTTTTGCAATAAAATCGTAATAAAGTCGCAGCCCTCACTGAGCAACTTCCGAGAAACGAGGAAACCTGATTTTTTTATGCTTACCTCGTTCTCGGAAGCATGGAGGGATCTCTGCTGACAACTTTAACGGGAAACGATAAATAACGGTGTTGGTTTAATTTCAGCTGTGCAAGACAAGTCAAGACTGGGCTAATATATTGGCGGCTAGAGGTAGATTAGAGCACAGGGCAAACATTGACTATGGAGAGAATCTCTATTGCATGTGGAGCTCCAATCCAAAGACTATTGTCGGAGGCGAAGAACCGGTGAATGAATGGTAAGGTTAATTATCGCGTATATATTTATTGTTAATGTATATATTATATTATGTTATATATATGTTTATATATTATATTATATATCATATTACATATTATGTTATGGTTGCCACATTATATTATAATATTGAACTCATATTTATAGAATAATTGATATATAATGATGGAAAAAAATATTGTTCTTCTTTAATATATTTACATTTTCATCAACAGAAGATAAAAATCTATTAATTTTTAAATTATTATTTCAAGTATTTAATTACATTTTATTCATGTTGAATTGCCTGATGTAGTCAACTGCTTTTTATACTTAAAACTAACAAAATTTTTATGCAGAATATATTCAATACATAAAAATCTGCATCACAGATAAATCTTTATTAATATAATATAAGATAATTATATTGTTCTTATTTAAATATAATATGTTGGAATTTTTACCTGTTGTAGGTATGCTGAAGAAGCTCAGCATCAATATGGAAAGGAGCCTACAACACTGAAGACTGGTCATTTTACACAAGTGATCTGGAGAGACAGTACTGAGTTAGGAGTGGGAATGGCTAGAAATCGAAATGGCGAGGTTTATGTTGTCTGTAATTACAATCCCGCTGGGAATTTCTTAGGCAGTTTCACAGAAAATGTTCTTCCACCCGTGGATCCTGCGAAACGGATTAATTTTACCGACCTAAAACAACACTATATAGACGAGCAAACGTGGCGGCAAGAGGCATTATTGGTTCATAATGAATATCGAAGAAAACATCGAGTACCAGATTTAAGATTAAGTCCGGAATTAACAGCCGCTGCCAAGGTAATATTTCGGAATATACAATATTATTATAATTTTATAATTTTATCTGCAATGTATTTTAAATACAACTGACCAAAAATTGTAGCAAATAACGTAAAAATCAGATGTTATGCATGTTTATTTATCCGTAGGCCTGGGCAAACACGTTGCTAAACACAAATAAACTGATACCTCAATCGTCGTCTCCGTACGGCGAAAACATTTATTCGATGCAGTGTTCCGATCCTAAACTGATCGTTTCTGCACGTGAAGTCATATCAAAGTGGTATTCCGAGAAGAAGGAACATAAATTTGGCATTGAGCCGAAAGTTCTCAACACATGTATGTATCGTATTATTTCCATGTATTTTAATATTATCTCAAGTTCAATAACGGAGTAGGAAAATTAATGGAATAGAAATATTATATATAAAACAAAAATTATGCAAAACAGATAAAAAAATCAATTCCAAAAAAAAAAAAGAATTAATTGATTTAATTTCATATTTATTTTGCTATAATAAAATTTATAATATTTATCGTAATTATATATATTAACTTATTTAACAATTTTTTATATTGTAAGAAAATGTTAAAAAAACTTAAAAATTTTGACAAAATTATAATTAAAATATGCTCGCAATAATATTATTTATTTTTACAGGCCATTTTACGCAAATTGTCTGGAAAAACACAACCGAAATGGGTATTGCTATGGCTAAACGGGATGGTACGTGTGTCGTGGTAGCATGTTACCATCCGAGAGGTAATATAGTAGGACAATTCGCTGAAAATGTACTGAAGCCTATAAAGAGCGTTTGTTAGCCGAACTCATTTCTATCGATAATGTATTTAAATCCTGTATTTATGTATTGTGCAGAAGAACGAGGTATACGCGTAGTAAATGTAATGTATATACGACACTTGTGCATATTATACGTATAATAAACATTCCACGTACACATATTTATAACTTCTTGACTTTATTATTCTCAGTATCCTCTATCTTCAGCAAATAGATAATAAGAAGTTAATTTTTAAAATAAAATAATAGATAATCTGTCAGAAGTTAAAATAATTATCTACCTTGAGCTTTCGACGTAAATATATATTATTATGATACAATTTTTAATTTAATATAATTTTATAAATATAATTTTACAAAAGAAGCGAAAGGGAAGGAATGTTTTATAAACGGAATGAAAGCGGCAGAGAAGAAAAAATCAAATAAATATTTTATGCATTATAATATTAAATTCCACTCAATCTAAAAAAATAATTAATTAGTAAAAATTTAGTTATTAATATTAATTATTAATTAATAAAGCTTTAAAAGCAATTAAGAGAAATTATTTCTTCTGGAATGTTACGTTTTCTCATGCTTCTGATTTCCAATTTTTGAAAATGTCAATATTTTACGCTTCAAAATTTTAGTCTTTTTATGCACGAGCTAAATAAATTTTGCACAAAAACATTAGCGGTAATTCTAATTAATATAACATAATTACCAAGATAGAACTTTTTTTAATAACACATACAGATATTATCGAGAAACGCTCTCTTCACTGCTTTATAATAATTTATTTATAATAAATTTACATCGCACGCATCGCGTTACAACGTCGCATATTGTATATCTTTTTTTTATGTATACATATAGATACACATTCTCTCTCTTTCTCTCTTTCTCTTTCTCTCTGCTTTCTGCTTTTATTATTTTACATTACGTACAGCCGTTTACAATTGTATTTGTGGTCGAGGAATGCTTAATTATTTAAATCTTATCGTAAGAACCAGCTGGACACTTCTGTAAGACTCACGCCATTCGAAGAGAGCTCATTCGAAGTGCACCAAGCTCTTGCTTAGACTTTCGAAGGAACTTGTGTGATATCTGGTGCAACCGCGAGAAAATACATGCGCCTCTCTTCAAGTTGGAAAACAAATTCGCGCTTTCAAATATGGTCACTTCTAATCAGCAAACTGGTATAGTATGGCGAAATAATCATAATTAAAACGTGTGAGAAAGTAAATAAATATTATTAAAAACGGTGTAATTTAATCACTTTTTGAAAATAAAACACGTATTTATCTTTATTTAAATTTGTGAATGATATGTGATTAATTTTAAGCATATCTTTAAAAACAAGTGAACACGCTGCATAAAATATTTGCCTAAATATTGATAAAGAAGTATATTCATTAAAATTAAACATACGTCGTTACAATCATGCGAGAATCGTAAGAGAAAAGAATGGTCCGCATTTTCACCATATATTTATTATTAAACTATCTAATTGATTGTTGAGTAGTTATTTGATTTTCATATTATATTGATTAAAGGCGATATGGATGTTAAGTGAGCAGTGTCAGGAATTCAGTGTCAGAGATAATCAATCTAAATACCGTGTTAAATTTAGGAGAAAATACGAACCAAATCAATGTGGCTGTAGGAGATATATTAAAATTATCAGAAGAATCAGGTTAGTATAAATACTATTTCGCGAAAAGTTAAAATTTGAAAACGTTCAGAAAACTTACAGATGTACGCTCGATGACGTACTCTCGCGTTATAAAGGCACGAGAACTTTGACAAACGATTTTATAAACATATTAAGAAAAAACTTGTGCTCTTCGAGTTTTACATCACGAATGTGGGAAATAATTTCTATAACATCAACACAGCCTTAAATTCCAAACGTGAGTAAAATTGTCATAAAATTGTCAAGCTCTAACGATGAAAAAAGGAATATAATTATTGATGAGTAGGGACATTGATTAGTATTTAGATTGAACGAGAAAAATGAATATCATAATAATGTATTTTGTCTATCATTAAGAACTTTTATGAAAATTTCGCTACGGGAAAGAAATATGATAAACAATATATTTCCTATACAAATAATCGAGTTATTACAGATTAATTAATTACCAATTCTACACGCTATCAATAAATTATATTTTTAAATACAACTTTTTTCTTTATTCTCGCGCGGATTTTACATCTTTTAATATAAATTGAGATGTGATGCATGAGTATATTTCGAATAGTGTCAAATCAAATGCAATGTTTTGCTTTTCGAAAAATCAAACACGCGTTGCACGCACAATAAATCGTTGTACTTATCCTACCCTGTGCAAGAATTATATGCGCAAGTCCAATTTTTGTATATTGTAAGAAGGGCTTCATGCAAAGTTTCGCGGAATCGATCGCGCCCTCATTCGAGACGTAGATTCGAATAATCTTCCTCGAGAGCAGCAAACACCTTGCGAGAGATCGCCGTGACTTTGCCGCATTAAATATATTGTAACGTGATACTCTATAATAGATTATTGAATTCAGCTATGAAGAGTCAGGTCACATCATATTCGGTTCCTATAATTAACTGTAAGTGTATATATATTCTCCGAATAATCGTTTTACTCGCTCTCTGGTAATATCGCGAGGATACGTGAACTTCGATGCATCCCTAGATTTAAATTCATTTCTGCAATTTTACAATGGTAATCTTCCTATCAAAATACCTTTCCCACTTAAACAAAAGAAGTTTAGATTCCATTACATTGTGTAATTTGAAAGTATTTTCAAATTTAATTGGAACTTTTCTTTAAAGGGAAGGAAAGAGAGTTTCAAGGGAGAGTCTCGGAAACTTGAGCAATAAACTTTTAATTGGAAATAGGAGGCTCCGTAACATGATAAATGACGTTATTTTTGTCCTTACTAATAATTTTAAGATAAAAGCGTGTCAAAACGATAATTCGACTGTACTTGGGCGACCTTCTCTCTGTTAATACGTTCCTCGGTAAAATTATTAAAAATTGCCGAGCTTCTCTAAGTTGATTATTGTTTGAAACGCGATTATCGCGTTCCTCATATTCGGAATGCAGAAATCTGTTTTATTTACTATATAAAAAATCCTTCATTATTTTTCTCTGAAAGATAATTCGCTCACATGATATCTATGTATAAAAGTCTATACGAGATACTGTCACCAACGAAGAAATCAGCGTTAATCGAAGAGAAAAAAAAAGCTAATAACAGAGAAAAAAGAGTGATACAGAGAAAATAATTTGACTAAATATTCAAACACGCCTGGGCGACTAGATATTGAAAATGGCCGATTTTACTTCAATCAAATAGTAGAATGACGAAAATGCGATAATTCAATGTAGTACATGATACGATAATTCTGACATTCTCAATCGCGGGATGTGAAGCAAGCCCGAGAGAAAAGAGACATAACGCATTACTTATTATATCTTACATTTTGATTTTGTACAGAGCGCATTCAAGATTTGCCTCATATCTCATCTCGACTGAATGAATTATCGTATTATTTTGACGTTAGAACAGATGGCTAATCTATTCCACGAACCGACTCTTCAGCTTTCGATTTTGTGCTTTGCGCTCTTGAAAATATTTAACTTTTGTTTTAATTTTTAACTGTTATAATTAAATTAAATTCAAATGATCATAGTTACAGTGTAATATATCGAGTGAACAACACAATTTCTTTTCTAATCTGTAAAAGTAAGGCATTTAAAAAATTGATATAATAAAAATTTATTATATTTTATAATTAGTTAATCATGGATTAAATAACAAAAATCAAACAAATTTAATTAATAGTTTTTAATATTAATTATAATTAAACAAATATTTTCTTTACTGCTGTAAGTATTATTTTATACAATTATCATTTGCGTTGCAAACGTTTAACGTTCTATTAGAATGCTTATATATGTTGAAAATTGATAAAATAGAAAATAGTAATCTAAAGAAGTTAGAAAATTGTTTCGTGGAATGGATTTCTGTCCGCGCATTTAATAGCACCGAAATGACTAGGCTTAATGAAAGCAAGCAGGTAGTCGATAAAATGACTCGATTGGTCGAAGAAAAGTGTAAATTGGTCAACGAACGATTGCATTTGGCTGTGAGCGTCACATTGGCGGCGCCACATCAAAGATTAGATCCTATTGTGACCCGTTGCACCAATCTGGCTAACTGTAGTGTATTTATATCTTGCCCAGGCAACACTTTATCATTTATCTTTCAAGTACTTTTTTAAAAATCTGTCGGACATTCTTTAATTTTTTATAAATTCGTCTATCCTATTAACACCAGTACACGATAATATGGCAATCTAGAAAAAAATCAGAAAAACGTCGTTCACAGTTAGATAACTATAATCCAGTCGGTGCAACTTGTCTTGAGTCGCGAATGACGATTCGAATTCAACTAACTAATTGTACGAATTGTTGAATTATCAACCGAGAACAATTGCATTCACTCGCTAATGATAACTGACTTTTGGGACAATACCTACGATACACGGAAACAAATACGAGAGTAAATTAAGTAGAAGAAGAAGAAGAAGGTAAGGTAATATATAGTAGTAATAGTTTTCGTGCGATTCATTTGTGATCGATTCTCGTCTATCACGTAATTTTTATGATACTATATTCTTGTCTATATTGGTTTGAAATATCGACCGTAAATCTGGACGTCGTCACGAACGTCGACAATCGTCCTGCGATTCGATATTAGAATCCATTGACGATTTATTAGCCACGCGAAAAGTCATGATATAATATACGCGCGTGTTCTAAGCACTTAAATCTTTCTAAAATACTCTTCCTCCTATTTACGTATAGGATATAATGATGATTTCCGCGTGTGCGGCACTCTCGCGTGATATGAATAAAATGGTCATACATCGTATCTCTATAATGTGTGTGTGTGTATATATATATATATATATATATATATATATATATATATATATATATCTTTTTTTTCTCGCCGTAAATTTTCTCTCTATTATAAAATTATTCACGCTCGACCGCTGAGCGCGACGCTAGGTAAGAAACGAGGAGTACGTTATAGAACATTCCTGTTGTATTCTCGTTTCGTATTTCGAGAACGAAGTACGAAGTAGACGACGGACAAGCATATTTATTATAAATCGTGATTTTAGTTTAAAAATTATTAATTGTAAATAATATAATTATATAAATTAAGAAATTAATTTTTTAATTAACTCTAGAACGCCACACTAGGTATACCATGCTTGTTATTGAAATGCGTTTCTATATCATTTCTATATAATAAAAGATAAGGGGGATGTAATTAGAGGGTAAAAAAATTCCTATTTCTCTTTTATAACTTTCCATGGTGCACATCAACCTCCTCAGTTTAGTTATAGTTTGGTAAATGTCGGGGACACCATTGAAATCAGCATTGGATATGCTACATCTAAGATTAGGTGTTATTTTTTTTTAAGAAATAATTGTTTCCATTTTTCGAAGAGTCATTGATAGTTGAAAATAGCTTGGTGCAATACACTCAGTGAAATCGGGACTCGCAAGCGTTCTAGGGTTAATTTAATTTCTTTCTCTCGTCAAAGAAAAACATAAAAAACATGAAAAATAAACACAATTTACAATTTCCAACTTAAACAAAGCATTTTTCAAATTCCAAACTAATTCCATAAATAAAAAAGTGATATTAATTCGCAGTACAATAATTTGTATTTGTAATTGTACGCTTATCGATCGCAGGTGATTCAAAATATATGCTCGTCAGTCGTAAAGCGCCTTTCTTACGTGCCATTTTGCATTAATTTTATACGATTTACTGCCTAACAAATGAAGTCATAAACACGGATGTCGGTATGCTAGAGGCGACCTAGAGAGCAAAACGTTTTAAGAACGTAACTACTACTGGTATGAATTATAAAAGTAAGGAATAACTAAAATCTGAAGCTCATAACATAGTTACATCGCCCTCTAATAACAAAATAACGCATATTAGTTTCTGATGCGATTTTTCATTCAACAATCGTGGTAGCATTGAAATCTCCAATGAGGTCCTTTATAAATAGAAAGCACTCTACAGAGGATCAATGGATCTAACGTATCACAGTTACGATTTAATATACCTGCGTTTAGGTCCATGAACTGTCATAAATCGCATCATCTCGAAGCGAAAAAGAAAGTATTATCATAAATTGGAGTGCGAGTAATTCAACAATATTAATATAAACTAAAGTAGTGTTTAATTTAAATCGTCATTTTATAAAAATTTATTTTCGTAAATATCAACGATAAATAATTCATATCGACGAATTGCATTAATAATTTTGAGTTATTTACTTGCAATAAAAATTTTAAAATTTACGTATTTTACATTTGAGGACTGTGGGAACTATAAGAGGAATAATATAGAAACCAATTCTACAGATTCAGAACTAACAATAAGTGAAACTTGTTGAAGTAATCTCATCCCAACTTACTTTACCTATTGCAAAATATCCTCTGACACTCGCAATAGTTATCAGTCCGATGTTAATTTTATCGAAACACCTTGCTCTCCAGCCGTCTCATCCATCCGGCTTGGTCAGTCCCACGAAATACGTTGCTCAAATATCCTCTGTTGATCTGTTATGACCGTAAGGATGTCGGTCTTGATGTCGCCCAGCCCTAAATGACATGTGGGAACGCTACAGCCACTTATTTCGTGTCACGCCGGAGAGCCTGCGTCCCCACATTAGGTTATATCATACTATTGTCCCCTGTATGTGCTGTGGATCTTGTGTGGTACCCTGCATCTGCGGCGACGGGCAGGGTGAGCCCATCGGGCATTGAAGGGAAGGTGGATCGTAGAGAC
This sequence comes from Temnothorax rugatulus, assembly GCA_035220575.1. Taxonomy (NCBI): domain Eukaryota; kingdom Metazoa; phylum Arthropoda; class Insecta; order Hymenoptera; family Formicidae; genus Temnothorax; species Temnothorax rugatulus. The sequence continues at coordinate 309,981 of JASTWL010000171.1, forward strand.
CGCCTAAAGAGCCGCCGAGGCCCGCGCCGAGACTAGGTCCCAAGGCCGCGTTAAGTTCCGGCATGGAGGGTAGACCCACGTCGAGAATGCCGGTATTGCTAGCACCGCCGCCAGCCTGCGAGCCCTCCTCCGGCGGCGTCACCTCCAGGCCGATCGAGCCGTTCAAGGCAATCTTGATCGAGTTGTGGTTGGAGGGATGTGAAAGCGCACCCAGACCGATGTCCTCCAGGCTACTCTTTCGTCTGGTCGTCATCGTCAGACCCTGCCTCAGGGAATTGCTACGTCGCAGCAGGATATCGTCGACGACCCGCAACGAGTTGGAGCGACCGCGCAGAGTGCCGGCTACGGTAGGGCTATCCGGTAGAGACAGTGAATTCGACTTGGTCGTGCCTAAGGGTGGTGCCCTGGCCAAACCTATGCTGGAACCGCGACGACTACCCGGACCACCGGTCTGTAGACCCGCGGCTGCGACCGCCGCGCTCATCTGGGATACCAGTTGCGCCGAGCAGAAGCTGATGTTGCTCTTGCGCCGGGAGTTGTGCCGTTCGAAGGTCTTCTGCGCGGAGAACGGGCTGGGCCGCACCAAATAAACAATGTCGCCTTCCTCGAGTTTCAGATCGCAGCTCGGGTTGATGATCACGTAGGACAAGCTGTTACGCTTCTCCGATACGTCGTCGTAGTCCGCGACCGGCAGATTCAGTGATTCCATCCGCGAGCGCACCAGGTTCGCAATCTCCGCCCGTTCAATCTGCTGCGCGTGGTTGTCGCGTGCCTCGTCGCCAAGACTCACCGAATACTGCCGGTATATGAAAGAGAAACGATAAATTATTAGCATAAATCTGCATTCACTGAGAGATATTCTGTTGTGACGATCGATAATATCAACGAGGTGACCTGAATAACATATCATTCCATCTTATCTCTTATCATAGTTTCACATAATAAAGTAGAGACATCAGCATTGTGCACTCGAAATTATGTGCTCTTTAACAAAGTGCGGGATAAAGTAAAGAATTGCAATTTTTGTAGGATATTGTAATGCAAATAAAAGACTTTTTAGATTTTAACGCTTTCTGATGTTATCTTGTAATTTTATTATTACTCGCTATAAATGTATAAGGTTTTATAAGCTTGGAAGATCGGTTAACGTTCACGTGTGAATTATCAAACGCAATAAAGTCAATTGGACATATATGTGCATTTTATCTTCACTGCATGCAACAAGTGGCTTAACGCGCGCGGCATTTATGGTATTACAAGAACCACTACCACCCCACTGTTATAGCCACCTTCTCGATATCAGCCGAATCGCCACAATCGATTGATTTTAAATCTTAAACAATACATAAAATATTTTCGGCTCCGCGAAGACGTTCAAAAATTCCTGGTGTGAGTATAATCGATCTCAGGGATACAACGTTTCGCATGCGCTGCTGTGCTGCGGTAGACGAGTCTGGACGTCCATTAGACAGAGTGTGAGTGGGAGAGAGAGAGAGAGAGAAGGAAAAAAAGAGAAAGAGAAAGATATTAAGAGGCAGAGGCGATAATGAGATATAGAGGCGAGAGTGGAGAATAAGATAGAAATATACAAAACAATCTGAAGAAAGGAAATAACCACCACGTCGACGTTTTACTCACAGCAGATGCACCCTTGTCACGGGTGGCGCAATTCGCAAGGCACGAAGCTGCCGCCGAATGACGCACCTTGTACGTCACACCGACGCCGGCGTCGCTTTCCGCGTCTGAGTCGCCCTGTTAAAACGACAAGCAATTCTACCCTTACTAATGATAGCGCATCGCCAATACCGCGATTTTCGCACAGTACACCGCGCCGTGTTTCGCAGTACAGCACGTTGCTGTGATGTAACGATTAGATCGATCGCCCGCTCGACTTCTTCCATCGAAGTAAGTGCGCCCCTCGCCGAGGACACATAACGCTCGAAACGAGCGCTTTGTATTTGTATTTGTCGGAACGGTATATTTTTAACTATAACATCAATGTAGACTATCTTTGCTTTCGTATAGAAGAATTTTATTTATTAAAGCATACATTAAAATTTATATATATATTACTATATATATATTAAATTAATATATATATATATATATATATATATATATATACATATATATATATATATATATATTAAATTGTAACTATTAAGATTCTATTATTTTGTTACTATATTTTGCACGCCGGAGATAAAACAAAAGCTGCGTCGCAATCGAGCACACTAAATCTAGCACGATGCAAGTTTAAAGACGCTAAGACCAATGAATTGGGGAGATAACGTGCTATGAAAGTTAGTTCGTCAAGATGCAACGGTCCCGGATCGTTATTTATGCGCGGCAGGATTAGGCCACGAGAAAATGCCACGAGAAGAAATGAGGCAGGAAACGAAATCAAAGAGAAGGAGCGAGAGCACAACCATGCGCTACTCACAGCCGCCATTCAACAATTTTTCCTGTCTTTGTAAAAAGTACAAGTAACAAACTCTACTTCGACTATATTTCTTCCTAGATGAGATATGTGAAGTTATATACTTACATGTGAGGAGTCCGATACGGTAGTGTCCTGCGTCCTGTATATTCCAATTGGAATTTCGCAGGTGGTCGAACAAAGTTTTTGATACAATCTGCCGTACGTTCTTATCCACATGTCATCCTTAGTTATTCGCATCTGCAATTGTTTTTATTGCATTCGCTAATGATGTCAACAACATAGTACACATAGTAAACAGAAATATAGTAGAATTCTTTATAATTCCTATATGTAGAAATTGACTAAATAAATTGATATACTTTGTGACTGGATTTTCTTTATTTATATTAAATTTACATATTATTAAAGTTATCGTCAGATTGAAAATGGCTTATAATGATAAATGTTGCTGTAATTGTCATTAATATATATGTTAAAGAAATTATAACTAATATGAAGGAATTAAACAGTCGCCATATTTGTAGATTAAGAACAATTTCATATTAATTAATGAGATATATTTTAAATAATTGCTCACCGATGTGAGGAATCCAGATCCTGGCGCTTGATCTACTCCTAGTAACAATCTTACGAATGTTATCACGTAATCTTTGACGAACGCTTGGTAAAGTAAAGTATCTAACATCGAGGCGCTGAAGACACTACCGGCGGCGAACGGCAATCGAAACATGTACGATATGTGAGATCCTCTTTCCTTTTCTCTCTGCAAACATTATCAATCGTCAATTTTATTTATTATAGATAATATCGCTGGGATATAGTTCCGAATGACCCCCGCTCCCGATCGACTTAAAATTTTACAGATAAGTTGTTTTCGATGTAAAAAATGAATTCCGCGTGGTCCCAACTTCGGGAAATAAAAAAAAATTTTTTTTTTAATAATAGCATTTATCGACTAAAATTGATTCTATACTAGACACATAGTGTACCTTGTAAAGTACATGCTTGAACTTTCCACGCGTGGAAAGTTGTAAACCCATATGGCACCTTGTTTCGCGTGAAAAGTGTATGCGTGGAGGCAGTAGGTTCCGCCCCTCTGCGGGGGGCTCCACTATTATTAAACTAGACACATAGTGTACCCTATAAAGTACATGCGTGAACTAATACCAAACCTCTACTTAAACGAGCTGGTAAAGCGCGTCACAAACCCATGTGGCATCTCGTTTCGCGTGAAAAGTGTATGCGTGGAGGCAGTAGGTTCCGCCCCCCTGCGGGGGGCTCCACTACCATTAAACTAGACACATAGTGTGCCTTGTAAAGTACATGCGTGAACTTTCCACGCGTGGAAAGTTGTAAACCCATGTGGCACCTTGTTTCGCGTGAAAAGTGTATGCGTGGAGGCAGTAGGTTCCGCCCCCCTGGGCTCCACCTCCAAAAAAACTAACTTAACCTAACCCAACCTAATTGTTGTGTGGATGAAAAAATATATGCGTAAATACAATAGATTACACTTTTCCACCCACAACAAAATTAATGAAATATTTATTACTTTTGCCAAAAAGTCCTGGTTATTACCGGTAAAATTGATAAATTTGCTATAATTTATCACATTTATCACCGTATGTTGAAAATTATGCATAATAACCGGTAATTATGTATAATTATCGAATTTATCACTTTTACAGTAACATATATATCATATAGAATCGATTTTAGTTGATAAATGCTATTATTAAAAAAAAAATTTTTTTTTAATTTCCCGAAGTTGGGACCACGCGGAATTCATTTTTCACATCGAAAACAACTTATCTGTAAAATTTTAAGTTGATCGGGAGCGGGGGTCATTTGGAACTACACCCTATCGCTGGCTGCTGCAAACAATCGCTCCTAAAATTGGTTACGAACTCTCATACATTTTCCGCCTTCCTCTAATGTACACAAACATTTTTCACTTTTCGTTTAAATACATTCCGAGTTTGTCAACATTTTCAGTTAGGCATGGAACAGCAATATCAATTTTTAAGTACTCCAATATTAAATATTTCTATATAGCAAACAAACGCAAGCATTTGTAATTCCGAAACCACATATTGATATTGTAAATAAATAAAATATTAAAAGTATAGTATTGTTTAAGAAATAAAGTTTTATATCATAAAATGTTTATTTGATCAACATTAATCATCTAATAATCTATAACACAATATTGAAGTCTATCAAATAAAAAATCTGTTATCCAACGCAATGTATTATACAAAATGTATGTATTTGATTTATACATATAAACAGAATTAGCTTTTTTTAAGTCCAACTAATTCTGATTCAAATACTGAAATTTGTGACAAATTGATTTTAATATATGTATATCTTTATATTTATAATTTAACTAGTGTCAAATCTTTTAAATATTGAAAATCTTCGAGCATCTGGCATATCGCATCGCATCATGCAACGTGGCATGAAAATGACATGGCGTAAATAATTTCACGTTTCTTCTGTACAAATAAAGAATGAAGATTAGAAGATTAGAAACGCTATCGCATAATGATGCGGCATATCAAGGGAGAAAATGAAAGAGGTTCCTTTAATGTAGAATTTTTAGCTCACAAAATTGATATTCAAGACGTTATAAGACTTATACTAATATTAGCATAATTAGCCTAATGGCATTCCGTGGCATTCACGAAACTAAAATACTATCTCATATAATAATATTAATTGTTTTGGTAACAAGATATAGATAGATTACGTTGATTAATTTTTCTCCAAACCGCAGTTAATAACATAATTAAAATTATTCTAACAATATACATAACTTCAAACAACGTATTACGCGTTATATTTAATAATTCATTTCCCTGCTTGATGATAAGAAACGAATTCATAGATTCATGATTGTTATGTGGAACATAATTTTTGAGCGAGCACGCGTGTCACATATCTTACACAACACTCAATGTATCATAAAAAATGCCGGGTAATTGTCAAGTAATGCAGGTCGACTAAAAATGTGTCATGCTTTAGATATAATACAGGGAAATAAAGTAACGTGTATGTTTGTGCGGAAAGGCGAAGAAAATGATTATAATATTTTCAAGGATTCTAATCTATTAAGCGGCATCAATTTCAAGGCATGAGTCACCATGCTATAACATCCAATTTAAGATTAAAGAGTACTAAGAAATAGCTATCGATATATTGAGTGCAACGGGACAATAAGTACAGAAGATAGTCAGTTCATCGTGACCCATGCATCGATACCTATAAGTTCATAAGCGGCTACTTGTAAAATGTTGTTCATATAAAGTCATCGATATTTTCCATGTTCTCATCGCTCTCTAAAATATCTCGTGAAATATGTATATAAAAAAATTCCTGTCTTTAAAAATTTAAAATTTACCACATCAGCACTTCTAATCAATATATATGTACACATTCTTAAAAATAACTATAATCAACTTATAATTGTAGTTGTGTATATGACCAATTTATAATTAATTACAGCGTAAGTTATAACGTAATTATATGCGCTACACTTTATTCTCCTTAGAATCACTTAAAAAAATTCTCTCTCGAGTTCCGTGTTAATATCGCGGACTAAAGAATAAAGTAAAGATGTGATGGCGTTGGTAAAGTTGACAAGCGGCGCGACGAGGGTGCATGCGGAAAGCAGCACTTAGAGCAAAGTGATTTCCGCGCGGAGCGACTTTACCCTCGTAATTTCTTTCCGCTTCCAACGGTGCGGCTTTATGAGGCCGGCGATCGCAAATCTCGGGAAGCGTCTTTTTAAGTTTGCCGCAACCTCGAACGCTGCATCCGCCGAAATTAGATTTGTATAAAAGCCATGCCGGAAAACAGCGAAGTAGGACGAAATATGGAAGAAATAGTTTTATAAGTTCAAGTCGCGAAAGTGCGTTCTTTGTTATCATTCTGTGGATATTGGTAAATCATAAATTTTATATAGGAGTTGCGCAAAAATATTAATTTCACGATTGTGTAATATAGTATTTTTGGGTCAAGTACCGCGAATATTAGAACGAGAGCGATGATAACATTAGAATTTAGCATCAATCGATCAATCAATTCAACAATCAATCAGTCAGAGTTTGGAGAATGAGTGATATCGTGTTACCGGAGAGCCCATCGGAGGCTCATCGGAGTAGTTGTCATCGGTAGTAGCACTGAGGAGTACCTTTTCCATTTTGCTGAGATGCAAAGCATACTTGTCGTGTGCCCGGAACTGCATGAAACGCATATTGCTCGACTGGGACAATTCTGTTATGCTCTTTATGCTTGGGAAGAATCTATCAAAGAAATAGAAAATAATCCCATAAAAAATGAGAATGTGATATATAATTTTATGTAATTTTGTTGATAATTTTTCTCCTTATATTTGTCGTTATTAACAATGCATCTTAAATGTCATTTTCTTTTAAATAAACATTTTTATAATCTTGATTTTCTATAATAATAATTTTAAATTGTAAATATCTTTTATCTTTACATCATTATAATAATAAGAAGACATCAAAATGTATATTTAGAGATTAGAATATATATCATATTTAAATAATTTATTTTATACTAAATAACAATACGAATATCTTTTGCAATCAAGGCATAGTTATAGGTTTAAGTTATAAATAATGCTTGAAACATTTTCTGCTAGACAATTTTTGAAGTAATGATACTCACTTAAACATAGTCTGCACCGCAACGATTGTATTACAATCAGCCAAGGTGTCCTCCTCGGCGGAATTGTTGAGTTCCTTGTTTACGACTACAACGTTTTCAGCTAAAGTGATACCAGCCCGGAGAAGGTCGTCTAAACAGTCGATCGAACCGCGCATCCAGTAAACCAACGGAAAGTATGACACTGCGTCGAGAAACGCGATTTCCGGTTTTCTCTCCAGCAAAAGGATGATCGGATTCAATGATGTTTTCGACCTGACAAATGTTCCTGCTTGTTAATTGATCGCTTCTCCTCGTACCTACGCTACTTGATCAATTTCTTTTAGCTTTAATTTGCGATATCTCTTTTAACTTTAATTGGCAATACGAAATACTTTAACAATATTAAGAGAAAAACAGCATGCTCTGTGACTGCGAACCATCGTCTTTGAAGTCACATGTAATTTAAAAAAAAAATTTGGAATAATTTCCTTCTTAAAGACGTGCGCGCATACGCACGTCTTTAATAAAAATACATTTAACAATAAGCTGTTAAAATATATTTTGTATTAAAAACGCAGTTGAATGTAAATGGCTTTAGGCCAAGTTAAAATTGGTTTTAAGTAACACTATAATTAAGAAATATTTGAGATATTTGAAATCATTGAATATTTTTTAAATTAATGAAAAATGTTAACGTGATTGAAAAATGTATATTTAAATAATGCTCATAAAATTATAATAAAATTATAATAACTAATAACTATAATAATTATTTTATTTAATTATAATAAAATTATAACTAAAGAAATAACAATTATTACATAATACTACTAAAGTTTTAATGCTACTTATAATAACGTTCACATTTTTTTCAATGTAATTAAAAACTTATAACCGCATAGCAATGTAGATGAAAAATTTTCTACTTATTGGCAATTGCCGTATGGAAACAATTTTATAAAGTTAAGTGAACAATACATGTTCACCATTAAATAATCATATATTAAAGCATTAATGGTGCAATAAATACCTAAAATGTGCCCTCAATGGTATTATAAAGTTATAAATTCCATTGCTAGCATAATCCGCTGCCAGTATAATGGTCTTATTCTGCCAATTGTATTCTTTGGCGTTTCTATAGCTGCAATGTTGGCACACCTAATAAAACGGCAAAAAGAATCGTGAGTGTCAAAAATCAATACCATTCCCTATTCATAATTTTTAATTTTATTTTCCAGAGAACTGTCCGTAGTGCCACATACCTGAGCCAGCTGAAGGCAACAGAGAGGCTTCTTCTCCTTGAGAAGATAGCACAAGGTTGGCGAGACTCCAATGAAGGGTGAAACTGGCGGAAATCCCTTGACAATCCTGTAACATTGTTATAACTTAATTATTTCGTCCCAACGTCTCTACGTATCATGCTACATTTCGGCGCCGTGCGCTTCTTATTAACGAATGTCGCTTGAGGACGACACGACAACTTGAGAAAGCGTGTCATTGACATAAAGATAATAGAGCTCGACTGAGCAGACGGACTTGGTTTTTAAGGATTAGATTAAAATTAAGTTATAATTTTTTATCATATTTTGTGTTAGTATATTAAACAATCATATTTATGCACGACAGTTTTTCTAGAAAAATATACGCCTCTAAAATATGCAGCTCTTTTATGGAGAAAAGCTCGGCTCTCTCGAATGTTATTTACCGATTTTCAGTTCTGTGAAAGTCAGAGATAAGTTGTTTGAAAGAGATGAAAGGGGTAAGTTGTTTTATATTCTTTCGGATTTCGTATCTTCATGTCACGCGATCCAAACGGTAAATAGTGTTCAATATTGGGATAGTGTTATGTCTGACCGGAAGCATTTATTACGCTCATGATGATGTTATTCTGTTTGTAAATCATATCTTAAAGTATATTCTCCATTAATCACGTTAAAAATATCCGAGTTTTTTTGCAATAAAATCGATGATATTTAAAATACAAATTTCAGTGTTAAATTTTTATACTTATTTATAGCCATTAGCTATTAATTTATTTTTAAAGTAACAACGTCATTAAAATTATTTATTATCTGAATTTATCATTTATGTTATAATTATTTATATCTCATTGAAGATTTGATATTATTGATATTATATGTATAAGTACGTGCCTCAAAAGTCGAATTGATAAAGACAATATTAGATGATAGAAACATAGATTGTAGGGAGGTCCAGATTCAAATTTTGGGTAAGAGTGATATTTTTCGCAATAAATTCTTTACAGTGATTTAAAAGGGATCTTTATTAGTATCAAAAATGAAATCAATTATCGATTTAAGTATGTGACTTTACTATTCCAACAAAATGTTGTGTTTTAAGACAAATAATAATCGATACGCAGTTTACTGAGAATGAGTTGAAAACATATACAAAATTCACACAAAAACATTATTATTAGGCTACCAAGATCCAAAGCCCGACCGAAAATAACATTTTTTCTAATTAATTGTTGATATTATTTAATTTTAAATATTAATGATAAAACAAATTAAAATTCAATTTATATTGGTTTAAACAAAACTATAACGAATATTATAATTACAGAATTATTAACAGCCTTGAAACACTTATTTTTGATATATACTTACGACGTCGACACTTCAACCAGCAAATCTTTAAGTTTATATAGGGTGTTCCAGGAGGAAAAATCATTACTCTGGGAGGTGATAATATCGGTCATTTTAAGCAGAAATGTTTACATGAACAAGCGTTTTATTCCGAAGAAGATGGTTTTCGAGATAGAGCTATTTGAATGTATAACAGTTGCAAAATTACTGATAAGAAAGATACATGCTTCACATAATAGTGGACTGTCGCACAAATGCAGCAGTGGTATTACCATCACAGAAGCCGTAAACATACAGCATATCTGCATATTGAACATTTATAAAGATGTGTGGTATTTTTTACAACACATCTACTATCAACAGTCAATTGTGTGAAATATGTATTTCAGTAATTTTACAACTGTACATTCAAATAGCTCTATCTTGGAATAGGACACTCGTTCATATAAACATGTTTGCTTAAAATGACGGATACTATCACCTCCCAGAGTATGTGACCTTTCCTCCTGGGACCACTTTGTATAAAAATGTACTATGTACATTAAATGTATTGTAATATATAAGTAAACTAAAATTAAAATAGGATGTAGTTCCGAATGACCCCTGCTCCTAATCGACCTAAAATTTTACTCATAAATTGTTTTCGGTGTGAAGAATAAAATCCGCGTGGTCCCAACTTCGGGAAATAAAAAAAATGTTTTTATGTTAGCACTTATCGACTAAAATCGATTCTATATGATATATATGTTACTGTAAAAGTGATAAATTCGATAATTATATGCAAATTACCGGTTATTATGGATAATTTTCAATATACGGTGGTAAATGTGATAAATTATAGCAAATTTATTAATTTTACCGGTAATTGTATCCAAGACTTTTTGGTAAAAGTAATAATAAATCTTTCATTAATTTTGTTGTGGGTGGGAAAGTGTGAATCTATTGTATTCACGCATATACTTTTCCATCCACACAACAATTCCCATACAGAACAAAATATCTAATAGATATCCAATGGATATCTGCATATCCATATGACGTCCATATCTATTATGGATATCTAATAGATATCTAATAGATGTAAAAATATCCGTATCTCTCAAATAACCAGCAGGAATATCCATTAGATCCACGTGTTATCCACATATCCATGTCCACAAAGTATCTGTCAAAGATATCCATTAGATATCCATGTGTTATCCACATATCCATATCCACAAAATATCTGTCAAAGATATCCATCAGATATCTACGCGTTATCCACATATCCATGTCCACCAAGTATCTACCACATGTCTACTACAGATATTTACTAGTTCGTACGGACGCCGCTAAGCGGCGCATAATGGTAAAACCAACTCGTAAGTAAATTTCTGTTGGGAGCGAATATAAGAAGGTCCCTGGCAAAGCAAAATCGCTACATCCGCGGGTCTTCAAACCTCGCTCCTCTTTTAAATCTAGAGAAATAATATTTTTGAGATGTTGATTCAACGTTTATGTGCTTTATGGGGTTCTATTTGTATATAATGGACATATATAGAAATAAAAAACATCGAATGAATATCCACGCAAATATATAATCAATATCCAGTGGACGTGCAATATCTATATAAATATCCACTGGATATGCTATGAATATCCATTAGATATCCCTATGAATATACTGCCTCCACGCATACACTTTCCGCGCAAAACGAGATGCCACATGGATTTACAACTTTCTACGTGTGCTATATATATTATATATGCTATGCATATTATATTTTTATATATGTTACATGTATCATATAGAATCGATTGTATTAGTCGATAAGTGCTGTCATAAACATTTTTTGTTATTTCCCGAAGTTGGAACCACGCGTACTTTATTCCTCACATCGAAAACAATTTATGTGTAAAACATTAGGTCGATCGGGAGCAGGGGTTATTCGGAACTATATCCTTAAAATAAATGAAATATATTGTAATAAATAATTAAGCAAATCAAATGGAGATGTGTAGAAGCGTAAAATAAGAGACTCACCCTTTGAAACTGCTGGACGGAAGTCGTGCAGTAAGACGGCAGTGCACAAGGACGATGCAAGAAGGAAGACATCGAAAACATCCATGAGGACATATAAGGTGTCAGGCAGGACAGCATCGAGCAGCGATTCAACGGCACCGTCCGGTGCCGTTAGTGAAACAGGCATCGAGAGACATTGAGACAGGATACATCAACCACTGATTTGCACGACTTATACTTAACGATTAAAGATGAATAAACATCAGTGCGTCAAAACATTCGCGTCACGCATAAAACGATTCGATCTACCGTGTTCGATACTTCACGCTTCTCAGAGAGATGGACCAAAACGTCAACAAAATAAACATAAAACGATAAAAAATTATAATTAAAAAATCTATAATTGGATCTATATCTCTGGGGTCCTACTTCGAAGCTCTATATTGTTTAGTGTGTGCACAAAAACACATCCTAGATTTTTTAAATCTATTTAGAGATATCAGAGATCGTACTTACTGCTAGCTATATAGGCAATTAAAGCACTATTGCTACTTCAGACTAGCAAAGTATATAAAGAAATGTAAAAGCTATGTACGTTCATTTATATAAAATATTTTAGAAATCACTCCTTATGTAATCAGTAGACATTAGATATTACATTATTAAGAAGAGTTAATTTTTTTTATATTAGAGGATTAGATATTAGATACATAAAACATAAATAAAAGGTAAACTTTAATATGCTTTTCCACAAACTAGAAAATCGCGATTGTTAATAAAAGATTTTAGTAATTTTATTATTAAAAATATAACAAAACAGTAATTTAGGATTCTAAAACACTAGAACATTTGAAACGGGTAAGATCTGTAGTATATGTTCGAATTCACGAATAGATACAGGCTCATTAGAAGTGATAGAGGATGATGACATATACAGTGATTACTTGCGTAGTTGAATTAATCTTTTAAATTAAGATTTTAATAATACATTGTATAATTTTTAGTAATTATAATTATCAAAAATTATCAATAATTATTCTATAAAATTCCAGATAAACAGTAATATAATAATATTTCTTAATTACAGCCATTTTTGCTTGTTATGTAAAAGTCAGAGAGATGCAAATATAAATCCTATCATCAAAATAACGGCTCTTGCGCTCATGTGAACTAACACTACCTTTCTGACAAGATAATGATGATCTCGAGAGAATAGATAAAGATGAAAGCATATCGCAAAGAGCCGGGGTCTACACGGTGCATATTCGTATAACTCCCAGAATACCTATGCAAGTAACCCTCTTTTCCTTTTTCAATGACACAGAATGAACGATACAATGACTCCTGACGCATTTTAGCGCTAATGACGTCATTAAATTAAGAATGCGTCAAGCCGTATAGCTGTACCACCCTTTTTAAAAAGACATCGTGACCCCGTCTACAACGTAACTCTGCAGAGGTTTAAAAATTTCATGATAATATAAACTGGGATATCAAAAATTGATAAATAAAAGTATTAATACGTCATCGTTGTTTTAACGAAAATTCTAGTTAAACTTACTAAAGTTTTTAAAGAAAACGTAGAGCAAAATTTTTTAATAGATACATAGGTGTATATTATATTATATTTGATTGTCATTCTTCTTCTTTTTGATTTCAAAACAATTCTGGTAATTTGAGTGAGTGAGTGAGAGAGAGAGAGAGAGAGAGAGAGAGAGAGAGAGAGAGAGAGAGAGAGAGAGAGAGAGAGAGAGAGAGAGAGAGAGATCCAATTCGAGAATAATAAATAAAATTTCAAATATTAAGTATTAATTTATACGCGAATATATACGCGCAAATAAAAAAAATATCCATAAAAAATCACTGCGATGATAAAAAATCACTGATCTCTATACATATATTAACACTAAATGGAGTATGCTATGTGCAGCCATCTTTGATACAGTAAAATATGCACTGCCTTTCACTGCATTACAGTAAATACAAACTGATTTGTATATTGTTTGAATACTTCTGATGCGTAAACATTTCTTATTTGTATCTTCTTGAAAAGACACAACCCGAAACAGCATACACCAACAGTATAGGACGCAGCATATTAGCACATTTTACCGTATCAAAGATGGCTTCAATTCGGCACAAAAATTCCTTTGAATACGCTATCTAGTGTTATATAGAGATCAGTGTAAAAAATGCATTAAAAAATTGCATTAAGAAAGTGAATTGTTTAAGAGAACACTTTGATATCTTTACTTAATTTGATTTATATAATGATGTTTTTATTTTTTAAAATAATAAAACATGATATATTTTACTTTCCAAATATTTGTTCTTTTTTCAAGAAATTTATATATAAATCGCGAATTATTTTACTATAATATAATAAGATGCTTATAAATTAAAACAGAAAGACGAATAAGATTGAATATTATTAATTAATGTTTGATTTATTATTATTATTAATTAAGTTTATAGAACAATTAAATCATTATTTCTTCATTAATATCAATCTCGCAAAATTTGGGATTTTTCTTTTACGAGCATTTTCTTCACATATTCAACTAGTGTGCAGATACAAAAAATGTAAAATATATACAATATGCATAGAAATTTGTGATGCACATAAATAAAAATCCGTTACATCAAGACCGCATCATGCAGGTGCACGAGACAAAGTGCGAGATTGTTTGTCCTCGAAGGATTTTGCATTTGTGCTTTAAGTTATTGATCGATATGTTCATAATGCATATTACATCAATATTAAATAATTCGGAAGAAGAGAAGAAAAGACACAAATTCCTGCTAATAATTTTCTCTACTCGATTTGCTTCTCTATTTTTAACTAGCTATTCTTCGTGCTGCATAATTGTCAAAAACTGCCGTCATGGATCCTTAGATCCAATGTATCACAATGGAAAGGAGAAGGACAAAAATATACTTACGCGATCTTCTCGCTTGGCGATCTCCAAGGAACGTCATCATCCATTTCATCCTCCGACTCGTCAGCCTCGTGGTCCAAGGATTCTTGCCCAGGCAGATGTAACGTCGAGCTAGTCAGCATATCTGGTACTGGTAGAATACTTGGTCTTCTGCTTCCTAAAATATTGCAAGTAAAAGGCCTTTCTCTCTCTTTCTAATATGCAGATTATCTTGTAATCTATTGAAACTCTCTTTTCACGTTTATAAAATTTATATATTCACTTTAATAATCTCAAAGAAAACTTTATCCTTGAGCCAAAATATGTCATTATAATAAATACATGTTGATTTAATCGATTTATTTTCTTTGCTAAAATTAATTATTACTAGAGGAGAGTCCCCCCTATTATGAGATACCACATCTTTTTTGTGTGATTATCGGAAGTCTATGGGCAGAATTTAAAAATGTAGTAGGTCATTTTGAAGGGAATTTAATAAGCTTTAAAATGCTGAAATGTAAAATCTAATTTAAATATTAATTTTTCTGAAAATTAGAAAAATGTAAAAAATGAGGTTCATGCAAAATCGAAAAAGTGCTCCTAATATGAGATACCCCGAAAAATCACTAATAAAGTGCAAAATACATCGGTATTGCAATTAGAAAACTTCATTTAATGTCTCTGAAATACAAATGTAATGGAAAAGCTTATTTGCAATAATCGCAAACCCACTTATTATACTCAATATTTCTAGCGCAGCCAGTGTGCGCCCAGCATGAGCATGCGATCACCATTAGCACACTTTTATAAGTTCGTATGAACCTTCCCTTAACTTTAACATAGTATTTTCCCTCTTTTTATTACTGTATAATAACCTTCATACTCTAGCAACGATCGTCACCCTAAACATCTCATATTACGGATCCTACGCCTTGCGGTTTCGCGATCACCAAATCTATTCTCTACAATTAAGCAACTCAACATATCCAGTATTTTCCTATTAATACGACTTTACTCTATCGCTGCATACAGAACTCATTGTCAAATATTTATTTATTATATAATAAACGAGGTTCAAAGTCTCACCTTCATGGTACTTGACAACATCCAAATTCACAATTTCGATATTCGTAACCAGTGCATGCACGATCGAACAACGAATTTTCCACTAAATAGGTTTTACACCAAAGGCAATAAGTTCATGGTGGAACCAACAAATAGAACCTATTAGTTTAGCAGAAACTCCGCTATCGCATATTAGGAGCTTATCTCATAATAGAAGACTTTCCTCTATATAAATATTTAATAGTAACCACTACAGTTTCCAAATTATATAATGTGATAAACAGTAATATATAATTTTAATTCAATAGCTATAGTAATCTATCGAATTAAAATTCAAAGACATAGATAAATAGCCAGACATATACATATATTTTTCAATCAATTGTAAAAAGATTTTGCTTGAAAAATTGCAACTTTTATTTAATATTATTATATAATATTATTAATATTAAATACTTAAATATCATTTTAAAAATCACTAATAAATTGTTTAAAAAATTCATTTAAAGTAATAAATAAAGTAATAAGTTCTTAGTACGCAGACAATGCAAAGTATTTCATGAAGACATTTGACAAGAGAATATGTTTTGCGATTTCTTAAAAATATTACATTTCACAAAAATTTGTTGGTTCAAAAGTTTGTCGTATTTATAATTTGTACACTACATGAAAATTTTATCTTAATTGTATCAACTTATTGTTAGAATAAAGAAGGAGGATATCAGCCAAACTAGTAAATAGATATTCTAATTTCGTTATAGTATTGTACAAATATTAATATACAATAACTGAAAAGCATAGCTATATCTATTTGTAGAAATAACTTTTGAAATTAATGGAAATACTAGTAATTAAAAATGTTTCAAACTAATTTTATACGCATAAAAGTATGTCAAATCTATAAGAATAGTAATTTTAATAAAATTTTGTTGAACACATTTTTAGATGACCTTTAATTATCAGTTTCATTTACATCGTCAATTAAAATCCAATTTAGCATAAGGTAGTAATAGAAATTGAAAAGGTCATTCCCAGAAATGACAAGCTACGAACGGTATCATAGAATAGATATAAGTAAACGGAATTTTGAATTTGATATAATTTTTATGCTTTCCTCTAATATAAAAGTATGTAAAAGAAGTAAAATTAATAAAAATGTTTCCCAATTTTGGAAAGTATTTTTTATTGCACTAAATATTTAATGAATAAAACTGACCTCTCCTTTGCATTAGAATTTCTGGACTAAGCAGATTAGGATTCGGATCGAGAGATCGTGGCACGTCAAGATGATTTCCCGTGATTGGTGTTTGTGGTGTTGATCCTCCCTCTTTTAAGCATTGCCTCGAGTCCCCAAATCCGCCGGGATCGAGATAAGTCGCTGTAAAATATAAGATTGACCGCGATAAGTGATTCTAATATCGAGATTGATTTTCATAATATTCAATAGTCTTATAAAGTTGCGAATACGCTATAAGAAGAAATGTCTTCAT
The DNA here is from genome assembly GCA_035220575.1 of Temnothorax rugatulus. Classification (NCBI taxonomy): domain Eukaryota; kingdom Metazoa; phylum Arthropoda; class Insecta; order Hymenoptera; family Formicidae; genus Temnothorax; species Temnothorax rugatulus. Next base: position 327,182 of record JASTWL010000171.1, read on the forward strand.
AATAACCGATAAACATGAATAAGAGAGACACGAGTGCTATTTTTGAAATAAAATGGGAGGAAAATAATTAATTTTCTTGAGAAACGAAATACTATCTCGTCTGGCTATTTTATGTTTTTCGTTGTATATAAATTTATTGTACATTTATGTGTTCTCTTAATATGCAGCATTTAATGTAATTTACACCAAATCACGTAATAAATATACATAATTGTATAATTTATGTCTGTGCTGTCCATTTCATAACGAACAATAAGAATATATATACAAGCGTGTCCAAAAACAAGAGCATCTTCCGAAAATTAATAATTGCTTGGCATCAATGGCAAATTTGGTATCAATTGCAATTCTAGAAAAATTTCTTCAACACACAATTATTTTGATAAAAAAGTAATAATAAATAAAAATTTTATTTAAAAAAATAAAGAAACTAGTATTTTTTCAATAATTTACAACTGTTTAATTTAATTAAATACCTTTTCGATTGTTTATAATGCTAAAAAAAGTTTGTAGTTAGAAATTATTAGTTGATACTTAATATACTCGTATTAAATCATGATTTCCGAGTGATGATATTGTATTATATTTTACATAAACTATCATTTTTACTATCATCTATATTCTTGTCTGTTTCAACTTTCTTTCTATTTTATCTATGTATATACTCATGTTTTTTAATACACCGATTAATCGATAACATATCAGATTATTGTTATCGTATCGCAACCGAAATCTGTATGATAAATTAACTCGAATGGAACATGATGGATCCGCAATATTTGTCACTATAGCTTCGTAGTTTCCTATTCAGAAACCGCACTTATTGACCGTCGTTTGATGACGAATACTGAATGCCGCATGAACAGTTATGTGCACGCAGATTACACATAAAGCGACGTGCAAGCATAAACCACGTCAAGAAAGATATGAACGAAAAGGAAGGAATAGTTCGACACATTTCGGTCGGTTAATCTTCAACCAACACTGTATATTAAGATTTAATCGCAAGTATGATTCGATATGCATTATTATTCCGAGTCTTCCACATAATTTCGCTTTATAGTACAATAGCGTAGTATATGAAATGTATGCAGTATAGTAAAGTAAATTTGTGAACAAAAACGTTTTAAACTCAATGAGTTATTTGAACAAAAGTAATTTTATTATTATTTTATATATTACAAGTGTTAAGTATTAGATTATTTATCAATAGAATTTTATTAAAATAATTTATACATTTTATAGATAATTTGTGAGTTTTTATGAAGAATAAATAGAAATATTAATATTAAAAAAGATTTGTAATATGCATCAAATTAATACAATTTTTTAATTAATAGAAAATTGCTCATAAACTTGTATTACAAAATTACCATTGTTCCTTCTTTCTCTAAAAACAGTGCTTGCTATTTTATTAATTATTACTGCAATTCTACATTCATAGCTGTAAAGCATTGTGTCTTATGTGTGTGTACGTGTATGTATGTTGTGATGAGATATGAACATTTAACAAGTACAAACATTATACAGACAACTTTCTAGGCAATATTTAACGATGTCTATTAGTGCAATGAATAAAAATGTGAAAAAATGACAAATCTAAAGAACTATAAACTATTTACATATTTATACCAATTTTGATCAGGTGCTTATTTTGAATCATTAACTCTTTGTACCCAGCAGTTTCACTTTGAAATCCTTTTGCTTCAAAGTCTCAATCTTAACTACGATAAATTTACTTTTATAAAAAATAAAAATTTTTAAAGAATTAATTGAGAATAAATATACTGGCTTTCAAAGAGCTAAACTTTTCAGTCAAATAAATATTTAAAAATTTAATTATTAGATATTAAACTTGGACAAATAGCGTAAAGTTTTTGAGTCTGAGTGTATAAAAATTACATTAAAATTTTCTTAAAATCAGATTTTCAAGACTTTTCATGAGCCTACAGCCCAATTCAGTAATAAATTATTAGATAATTTGTCTGTATTATAAATTATATAAATTATTAGCTAATTAATCTATATTATATTTATATTAATTTGCCCAAATTCCAGATATTGAAATTTTTGGAGAGCGCGATCTGACGGCTTAACTCTTCGTGCGCCTAGTTGGGTTTGAGAGACCCATTAGTGTGCTTTTGAAGAAATAACTTTGTAATCGGCCTGAGTATTTTAATAGCTGCGGTCTGAGTATTTTAGTAGCTGCTGTTTATCTGTCGTGCTCGCACCATTTTATAAGTTCATGAAAACATAAAATAAATAATACTTTCGATAAAAATTTTATATTATGATTATACCAGAATACAGGTTTTTCAAACTTTCGGGTCTAGACCCGACCTGGCGCACCACGTTAAAAAATTCACCAGGCGCACGGAAGATTAATAATACCGTACTCTTTAGAGCGAAATAAGAGTCTAGAGGTAAAAGTATAAAATTAAAGAAAAAGAAGAAGCATAGCGAGGCGCATGCGACACTCACGGTGGACATTGGATGCGAGTAAGTTGTAGTGTTGGGTTGGTATGGGCGTGCTAGGGAGGACCTGCAAAATAACCTGCGGCGGCAACGGGGCCCTGTGACCTTGGGGACCATTTGATCGGTCCTGCGCACGGGGCCCCGTGCAGGTCTCCTGTCTGCAGAGTGTTTCGCTCAGCGCAATGTTACAACTGTTGGAAAATCGTTGGTGCGCGTCGGCACCGTTGCTGATTGCTGTACCGTTCCCGTCGCCGCCACCGGTGCAGCTGGTCGATATCGTCGTCGTGGTGGTTGTCGTCGTCGTCGCCGATGTTGCCCCTGTGGAATTCATGGCCGCCGTCATAGTGTTGGTCGTCGGGGTGTTCGTTGCCGACCCGTTATTCGCAGAAGTCACGTCCGTCTTCGTCTCGACGACCACCTGCGTTCCCTCGCCAATACCGCCCTGATTGTTCGCGACCACAAACGCGGAATTCTCCTCCTTGGTGATGCTCATATAGTAGCAAGTGTCGGTCTTCTTCATTATATGCCGTGGCCCTGCGCATAGAAATACACGATTGGCATATGAATGTGTGGCAGTCATTCCATATTTATAAAGAACTACTCGAACTAATTTGAACACTTTATTTCTCTATTATTTCTTTTTATTTCTAATTATTACAATATGTTCTTAACTCCTCTCGATATAATTAATCAATTGGTATGATTGTAATGTGCTCGGGTTTTATATAAGAAAAAATATATTATATTATTGTCGCCTTGTAATCGGCGCTTCAGCTCTCAGTTGCCTTTACCTCACTTGTTTATAATTAATCATTTTTCAGGATACTAGGGTAACTCCGGTATTTACGCCGCAGAAGTCAGAAAAAATAGAAGGAATAAAGATATACTTGCTCGCAATCACACTATTATGTGCCTTAATGCCATATTAGTATTGTGTTGTAATTTCAGTTCTTTACTGTTAATATTAACGAAACCGTCGTGAGTCGAATCGTTTTCTCACCGTAAGTAGCGCGATCATATATTACGACCTACGTAAAATGATTACTGTAGGGAATGTTAAAGGTTTAATGGTTATTTCATGATACATAAGTGTAGAGGAATAGTAAATGATGGAATACAGCAAAATACAAGTGCATAGCTCTTGTATTCTTTGTTTAGCTTGATATCTTATATGTATATCCCACCTGTTTAGGATATACGGCACTTTTAGCGTGTGGGATATATGCCATAGTACGGGCACTCCGTAAAAATCAAAATCTCTTGTGTGTTCTTTTTTTTGGATCGTATAACAATAAGTTTTAATGCATCTATCGTTCTTCTATTTTCTTTTTAAAATCTTTCAGTTTTATAATTTGTTTATTATTCTTACACCTTAATAAACTTTTTACACACATTTTATAACTTAATATTGACATTTTATTGCCTTATTTATAAACATTATTTGTAATTTTTTATAAGGCGTATATTTCACCCATGAATGTCATATATCCCACCCTTATGGGATATATAGCAAAAATGCAAGGGTTTCTAAAAGTTTTTTTTATTAAATACGAAGAATGAATATTTCATATTTCTATTTTCTTTTATAGTGGTAGACAGTATAAAGTTTTTATTGGTATAATTCATTTGCCTTAAACATAGTAAATAGTACTCGATAAATTAAATTTTCCTTAGCTGCGGCGTATATACCGGAGTTACCCTATACATTATATATTTAATCAAAATAGATTATACATATATAAATATATAAATAATTTTCACCGAAAGTTACCGATATATCATATAATTCGATAGTTCGACGAAAAATTATATGAAACAAAGAGCGAAACGTAAGATCTAAATTTTGAGATTACTTTTTATTTAAAATATCTTGCTATTTATTTTTCATTTCATTCAAGAAATAAAGCGCTGGAAAAAGTATGTCCAAGAGAAAAAGTCTAAAAGACACCGGTAATGTGTGTCGTGAGATTACCAGGATTCAACAGGATAGTATCCTCGTAAAATTCCGGAAGTTCCGCCGGTCTGACTGCGACAAGCGCAACTCCGTATTTCCGGTGACTGTGGAAGGACGCGTAGGTGAAGGATTTTCCCTCATACTCCCCGAAAAAGCGGGAGTCGCCGAGAATTATGTGATAAATCTCGTTGCCGGAACATTTACCATATAGTCTGTGCCATTCTTCCTGCGACTGTTGACCTTCTCTGTGATGAGAAAGATTTCAACTCAGAATTTTCCAGTTTTCATGCGATGTTTACATGATATAACATCACATACAATTACGCAAAGTAAACGTAAAAATAGCATATTTTATTGCATATTATAGTTTGTTAAATGCATTACAGCATTTAATAAAATTTTATAATTTCGTGTTTGTAATTTAGTAATATATATTTCGTCGAATATATTGTAAATTAAATTAATCCTTATTTAATGCACGAAAAAAAATTAGCTACCGTAGCAAATAATCTAGTCGTAAAATATGGACAACTAACATTTTTTGCTGCGAGAGCTATATTTTTAACAATATAGTAACAAAACCTTTTGCTACCATTGCTAAAAATATGGCTCTCGCAGCAAAAAAATGTTAGTTGTCCATATTTTACGACTCCTTTTTTTTCCTTGTGTTTATATTAAAGATTAAAGATAAATAAATACTTGAATTGCAGCGACATCAGTCTACGTGGCTGTACATGCTACGAAATGTGCACGTGGTACTGTGCGGTTAAATTCGTAGCCTAATTATTGCTCTACAATACATTTTGCGCGGCACTTACTGTCCTCTGGATGTGTGTAGCAACAGGGTAACCAACGTCGATGCGCCGGGACACGTGCAATTATTTGCCAAAAGGGCGTATTTAAATTCATCCTCGCACACCACGTGCTCCGCGAACTTCACGTGGAGCTTGTTTTCCGGACGGAAGATTTGAACATATTGAGGAACGTTGGGCGCGAAATCTTTTACCGCCCATGATCTACAATTGCCAAATTTATTTTTTATGAGATTTAGAGGCGCTTTCAAGTTCTAATCGCGAGTAATGTAAAAATATTTATTGAGAATATTTATTTATTTAGAATTCAGGATAATCCTGCTATTGTGTTAAAGGAGAAGAATTTAAAAAGATTTTAAGTCAAACTATTTTCATCAACATTGTTTTGCTATTTCTCGAATAAAAATTTCGTCACCTAGAACGTATTTCAGATTTCTCCTGTTTTATTTCTACGGATCTTTTACCAGTCTGGAATTTTTAATGAATTTGAAAGTAAAGGAAATTAAGTGATTAATGTCAACAGAGCAACTTATCTTCAATTTAAACTCCGAAGTAAAACTTAAATAAAAAATGTTTGAGATTCGCAAAATGTCGGGGATAATATTAGGATTGCAATGTTTAATCTCCGTAACGTTAAACTTTATTATGAAAAAAGAGAAGTGACGGGAAGATTGAATTTACAATAGCGATTATGAGCTTCGTTAATGAAAATTCTAACTTAACGTTAGTTTTCACTGGTCGCTGACCTGAGTATCGTGTGTTCGTCAGCAGCAGTTTTGTCAGCATAATTTCTCGCCGCCAGCACGAAACAAGCTTCCGCTTCGTTCATCCTGGCCCTCGCGAGATCGCCATCCTTCAAGCATGAGCCCTGGATGTAGATCACCCTTTGCGCCCAGATCGGCACTTGCAAGATCATCCGCATTGTGGTATCAAGTTCCATTGGTGACAAAAGCACCACATAATAATCCTACTCGCATTAAAATCATTTTAAATTATTAATGTTAAAAATCATAAAATGAGTGAAAACAAAAGTGCGTAGAAAGATATACGGTGCAATTAATGTTCTTCATACTTTCAAAGCTATTACAATGTCTGTGAGATTTTATTAACGCGCAAGGAATATATCTAATGTGCATATCTTCAATTATTTCATATAAAAGATTAAATTCAAAACTGCTATTTTCAAAATAATTGTATTTTTTATATCTTATTATATACCTTATTTAACAACTATTAATAATTTTCGTGTTGTACTAGTGATAAAAATTAAGCTCAATAATTTTTTAAAAATTAATTGCCTCTGCTGCTTTAACAACGATAAATTGAGAGCTTGAAAAAGAATTTTTACGAAATCACAAGTCGCCTAGTGCATAATGAAATATTCAAGGCACGTAATTTGTTCGTCGCCTAACCTGCAGCAAGGGATGGGCGTAAAACTCATTTAGAAAGTCCATAATGGTGTCGGCTTGCAGTGTCGTACTGCAAACTACCACGTGCTTCTCGCTTTGCGCTCTGTGCGACGAATACGAGCCGCCCAGCTTCTGTCGCTCCATCCACGTGAAAGCTAACTGTTCGAACTGTAATCAATATGAGATTATGCAATCGACTAATATACCTGTCAACCTGTCTGTATAAATCATAATGAGTTAAAATGAGAAATTGCATTATTCTATCCGAATTTATGAGATTAATAGACAAATATTTATGAAAATATTATTTTGCTTTAATAAAAACAAAAGTCTACAATTGATATTAGAAGATACGCATATTTATAGAAACTATTTACATTGATAATATTGAAGAAAAGCATAGAAAAAAATCTTTATTTTTTGTTCCTTTTTCAAACTCAAATTTTTTATCGTAGAATTTATCTCTAAAACATAAAATTATATTTTATATTTCAGATATAAATTTGATACGTAATACAAATGTGTTATAAATCTTATGTTTTTTTTTTGTAAAATTTCTTTGTATTATATAAAATTAAATTACTTTAAATAGATTTCAGTCTGCACACACATATATTGATAATTATTAAAATTATTAAAATCTGTATATTATAAACGTAAAATTTTTGTATAAAGATTTATATGAAAACACTTTTATAAACGTAAAATTTTTTCTTTAACAAATGCAAAAATATTTATTATAATTTTAATATCTTGCACCTATAAGCGCCTCAGTGTAGTAGTGTACATATTATTGTTCCTCACAATTTTATGCACTTTCAATTGCACATTTTTAATTGTCCTCATTAAATTTCGCCACTCAAGACCTAATGGGACAGGATTGCTTCACTTCTGCAAAGATATGAGCTTTTACGTTGAATTATTTTTGTCTATGCTATCTCGAGAGTCATGCGATTCCATCGTCCAAAATCGAATTTAATCGAATGCGGAAATGCAAGGGACAGACTCGAAGAGAAGGGGAGGTTGACACATCGTGTTAACCCATACAAATTGGCACGTATCTCGTGTGCGATTGGCAGGCAATCTGACAGACAAATTACAGCGATCGACGAGCGCTTTCCGTGTTGAGCGCTGCGCAATCAGTCGACGCCGACAGACAATGAGTAGACACGAGTTGCTCTTGTCGCTTTGTGCAATTAAGTAATATTTTTTGGTCGATCTAATTCTCATTAAGCGCTAAATCAATTCAAGAATTAATCGTTAAATCGGCATCGAATATTTACTTTTTTGTGAGATTATTTTACATTTCTCTTTTCACATCATATACTTCCATAAACTTTAAAAAATTTTAAATATCACTTAACTTTTACTTTTATTACGTAAGAAGAAGCTTTTGTTAGTGGGCGCACTGTAATATATATAAAGTTACAAAGAAAGTATCTCCGGAGAAGCACGATTTCTTATATAGCGTACAATATATAACATGTTATGAAGTAATATTCGCGGGTAACATCCCTAACGAGATTTCGACGTACAGTAATGTGAAAGGTTCATAATATAAAGTTTTCTTGGTATCTATAACAATCAATTGCAAAAGAAAAGTTGCCACGGTAACGCACATCCTGGAGTATACACAAATCTTTGTTAGCACGTGTAGTCAGATCAATAACCCTGTCTTTTCTTGCGATCCAATCCCAGATTCTTTAGAGAAAAGAGACAACGCGAACAACATTGATGCTGTCAACAATATAGAGTGACGAATAATACATTTAGAAAATAGTGATACATTCTGGAACGAGTTTAATTTAAATGTTTCACTTCTCTTATTATCTTAACATTATATATCTAGATAGTTGGATTTTGCATTAAATATAATAATTTTGACATTAATAACATAAAAATTAATGTTAATAATAAGTCTAATATTTATTTCTTATTAAATTTTTACTAAAAAGAGATTTTTCATTCTTTTTATAAACTAATTCTATAATTATTTTCTCACTAAAATCTTAATTAGAAAAAAATTAACTACAAGTTCATTAAACAATATTCTCACTTCTGATTCCCATATAATCGGTATATCGGATATTTTCTGTGTAATCAAACTTATTTTTACGATAAAGCATGCATGGAACTTAATATCTAGTTGACGCACATTTCTCGTACATATAAGAAGTAAAAGCGTTATATCCCTAACGACCGGAATAATAAATATTCGTAAAACGACAAGGGTCAACTGCGCGGCAATATGGTCGGTGAGACGAGTCTTGTTTCGGTACATTTACGGCTTCCCTACACCGTGACTTGAAAATAACGTCTATAAAAGAAGTCTATGAGGCGAACATCACTGTAACGACCACAACTGACGCACATTAAACGAGATGAATACAAGTTTAGTGTAGCGCTACACCTTTACGCGAACTTTTTAGGACATTATAGGTTTTTTTGAAAACAATATTATATTGATAGAATCAATCATGAATATTGTTTATTGAGATATAATTATGATTGTGTGATATAATTAATCATGAATATTGTCTACACATTTTTTTTTAAGTTTAAATTATACGCAATACACAGAATACCTTTTTTTAACATATTATAAACAAAAGAATTTAATTAGATTTTATTAATATCCTTTTTAATCTAGTTTATTAATAATCGAATATATAAGACCAAGTAAAGATTAGAGAAATTAAAACTGTATCAAGTTAAATATAATACACCTTCTATCAATCTATTTTATACTTGTAAATACAAATATATCAAAATAAGTAAAATTTATATATATATATATATATATATATATATATATATATAAATTTTACTATATTTTGATATATTTGTATATATACTATATATATATATATATATATATATATATATATATATATATATATATATAGTTTAAAACCTGTAAAATATCTTTTAATGTATTTATAATGTATTTAATTTAATTTAATGTATTTTGTTATAAATATATAGATAATGTGTGTACATACCTGTGTTGGTAAAACTATAAGAGCCACGCAGATCATAATGACCATGTAAAGTTGCGAAGGCCAAATGTCCGGCACGAAATCTCCGTAACCCACGGTGGAGAACGTTACCACAACATAGTATGTACTTTGAAATAGATTCAAATGCCTGTGCCCCGCTCTCTGAAAGTGTTGGATCCCGCATACGCTGAAATGGAAAATTCATCGGATCGCCTTACGATTAATCGTTGATTGCCACGAAAACGGATAGTCGGGACAGTTCTAGTCATTTTACATGCGTCCAACGTAAAATCTACGTCATTTATAACTGTATACTACTAACGTAATTTACGCTTTCTATAGTCGCGCCGCATTGCAGACGATGTCGCCTGCATTTAAATTACAAGCCATTGAGAATCAGGAGTTTACAGTCGTTCACTTGAGAGAGTACACACAAACCATAATTTGAACCATTAACGTTTCAAGATAATTCTTTTTGTCATTGCGGAATGGTAAATTTTAAAAGACTGAGTATTATATTGTTTGGATATAAAGACATATATTTAAAGATTTCTGCAAATTATAATTTTTTCGATAGATGTAATAGATCTCTTTCAATCTTCTAATATATATATATACTAGCATTTTCGCCCGCGCTTCGCGCGGGCTCAAAAGCTCTTCCTTCTTTTCCTCGAATAGTAATATTTACCCCCAAAAAAATTTTTTTTATAAAGGGACCTTTTTTAGACAATTTTGTATGGGAGCTTTTTGTCCCCGGGCTCAGATCCCTTTCCAAAACCCTCTACGGTCTAAATTAGAGTATCATGAGATAATATACCAAATTCGGTTGTTCTAATTTGAAAACTGTGAGAATAGAATAATAATATCACAAATTAAATTGATCATCAAATTCTAAACGCAACTGATGCTATAATAAACATTCTTTCCCAGCAAACCTTTTCCCCTCGCTTCGACCCTTTCCCAAAACCCTCTACAGGCTAATTTATTAAACAGTAGATGATGTTTTTTTTCCCGAATAGTAATATTTACCCAAAAAATTTTTTTTTTTAAAAAAACGGACCTTTTTTAGAAAATTTTTGTATATGGGCCTTTTGTCTCCGGGCTCAGACCCCTCCCCAAAACCTTCTACGATCTAAGTTAGAGTATCATGAGATAGTATACCAAATTTGGTTGTTCTAATTTGAAAACTGTAGATTTGCATAGCGGACAAACATACAAACATACATTTATATATATATATATATATATATATATATATATATATATATATATATAACTAGTTTGAGCTGTCCGGCGTTGCTCGTCGAGAAATCCGTAAAAACGTATTTTACCCCTTTTCACCCTGTTAGGCTCAAATTTCCAAAAATCCCTTCTTAGTGAGTGCTTACGTCATAAAAGGAATATACTCTCAGAGTTTCATGTTTCTAGGTTTAGAGGTTTAGGCTGGGCGTTGATGAGTCAGAGTCAGTCAGTCAGAACATTTGATTATATATATATATATATATATATATATATATATATATATATATATATATATATAGATTATTACACATATGTTTTACTGTTATCAAACACATAATGTGTTTTAATTCTATTATATAAAATCCTTATCATTTTCTATTACATAGTTTGCAGAAAAACATACACACATGCATTAATTATTTAATTAAAAAGGAATCGCCATATATTGACTTAAAAAATAATTCTTTTTTAATAAGTAAAACAGGACTGATACTATGAATCTTATGTTAATTAGAGAAGATGCCACTTTCGGTCAGATTGGATCTTGATAGTCTAATAATAATATTTTCTGTGTAAATTTTATATACTTTTTCTAACTCATTGTCAGTAAACTGCGCGCCAATTATTTGTTAATCTTAAAATACAGTTTTTTTTTGTTGGAACAGTAAATCCACATACTTAAATAAAACATTAATTTAACTTTTGCCTTGTCAGTGTCGAATTGGTAAAGACGCCAGTCACGGATTGTAAGTAAGTCCAGGTTCGAACTCTGGCTAGAATGATATTTTTCGCAATAAATTCTTTGTAGTGATTTAAAAAGAAAGATGCTTATTAACGTCAAAAGTTAAACCAATTATCTATTTAAGTATGTAGATTTACTGTTCCAACAAAAGGTTGTGTTTTAAGACTGACGAAATAGTCGGCGCGCAATTTATTTAGAGTGGGAAAAAGTATACAAAATTCACATAGAAAATATTATTATTAGGCTACCAACGACTGGTTAGATCCAGCCCAACCAAAAATGGCATCTACTCTAATTAATTTAAATTTCTAAGGGATAGAGTTGGGGGAGGGACGAAGCCCACCCAAGCATTAATTAAATATACAAAGATCTTTCTTATCGTCTGATTAATAAAAAAATAACTATATAAAAATTAATATGTTAAATTATCCCTTTTCAATGTTATTCTAGACATTCTGAATATAATACATATGTACAAACATCAAAACAGGTGAACATTAATAAATCTATTTTATATATATTTTATGTACCTATGCTAAATATTGCTAATTAGAATTTTGAATAAAAGATTTTTCAGATATTATGTGGCTTTCAACTTTTTTGTCAATAAAAGTCCATTTAACGATATTCATTTTAAGGTTATTTAAAACATTTTCACCGAAGAATATATAAATAGGACGTGAGTGATTTTCAGAAGTTTATCCAAAACTTTCAATTAATAAATTTTTTTTATTAAATTAATTAGAGCATGACTATACTCATTGGCAAATTTGCAACAAACCAATCGGAATTAGTATAACGATTTTTGGTTGCTTCTTAATCAATCCGACGTTTGATTTGAGTAAACAGATTTGTGTTAGTCGATGAAAAACATCTTTCTTTTCATCAGCAATTTTTCATTCGGCAACCTCTCGCCGTAACGAAACGAATGCACAATTAGCCTGACCACTCGAAGCAAGATAAAACGACATTCTCGATAAAACGATTCTTCGATCGTAACAAAATTGATGTAACGGCGCGCGGTGCAAGAAAAGGAAGAGATTGAACCCGATTGTGAAGAATCCATCGCCTAGTATAAACCAGCCGGCGTTTATAAACGGCCTGTTATCCATTATGCATGCGGCCCCGTTTCTATATCTATATATCGATGTATATATTTGTGCACCCTGTTCATTTTTCCTCCCTTCCTTTATCTACCTGCGCCATCGCATCATCGTGCTTCCGTTCGACGTGTCGTGACAGTCGAGCGTGCCCCATCGTACGTTAATTAACAACAAATGGATCGATGCTATTTCATATATTTCACTAGGATACTAAATGCCGTATATAGTATCGTAAATACACAACCTATTTCATTGCAAATATGTTTTATGCATGATCAAATTGACTTACAACTTTTGCCATTTATTAAAAATATAATTTCATAAATATGCAATAAATTATTTTTATAATTATACAACAAATTATCATTATTTATCAATCTTTATTATTTATCAATATAAATTAAAACATTTTTTGTTTAATTATTATTTTCTGATGATAGAATTTTGCATGATTTATTGATATGATGTCTGCATTCATCTTTTACCAAATTATTATTCAATTATTGCAACAGTAATGTTAGTTTAAAAATAGTAATATGTTTTTAAAGAAAAAACATCATTAAAAACATTTATTAAATATTAGCAATTATTCTTTCATTCTATGACTATGTTTTAACCCTTAACTAGCACGCGGGGTGTCAAACACCCCAAAACGAATTTCGTCAAGTTTAGGCATCTTTCTCGATCGGTTAATCTATAAAATAAAAATGAGTTTTCTTATAAAAATCAAGATTTCAATTCAGAAAAAAGGGGCACGGGCGATCATGAAAATAAATACCTTTTTTTAAATACCCACTACAATCATAATTTTTTTCGTAGTAAAGTTAAGTACTCTATCTCAAGAACATCGTGTTAAATTTTTATCAAAAAATATTTATTTTTGACTGAGATATGATTTTTTTTAGCAAAACAAGCCATTTTTTATAAATTTATTTCAAGAATTTTTTTGAAGCCTCAAAACTAAAAATTTCATAGTTTAGGCTAATGGGTATCATTTTCCAGTGTTTAATGTATGTACTTGATTTTTTTCAAGCCTATTGGAGCCTCCATTTCGCCGTACCCAACGTTCAAAGTGTGTGGGGTGTACAACACCCCGTGTGCAGATAACGTTCGATCGCGGACGTGTGCTAGTTAAGGGTTAATAAGTTGAAAAATTATACGCTTTTTGGTAATTAAAATCTATAATTACCGAAATTTATAATAATTTAATATAAATAAATAAATAAATAAATAAATGTATTACAGGTACAGAATTTTATAATTACAATTATTTAGAAAAATAATATAACAAAATATGTGTATTTTTAAAATTCGCGTGATGCGCCTCTAAAAAGCGCGTGTGAGAAAAGGTGTGAGAAAAGTATTACGGTGAGAGTAAAACCGTCGTTTTATTTTCAACATCTCTGTACGTCAATTCGCCGCGTTTTCGCGTACGAACGGATAATAAAGTCACGCATTTTCGTTAAAATTTTCATTGTTCCCTATCCAAGCGCCGTCGTTTGTTAGCAACGTTTTCACTAACGAATCTCGGCCATGTGTACGTGACGGTTCCAATTCAATCGAACATTATTTCATGGAAACAAGTGACGTAATCGAGATAAATATTTCACTGTCCATTAAAAGAGAGTCGTTAAAAAATGTGTCTCGAAGCTTTGCTTCATTTCAACAGAATAAATTTTTAAATTTTATTGTAAAGATAAAAGATTTTGGAGATCTTCAAAATATGTATTTTTTTTTTAAATTAATACTAATAAAGAATTTGGAACTAACTCTCTCTCTCTCTCTCTCTCTCTCTCTCTCTCTCTCTCTCTCTGTCTCTCTCTCTCTCTCTCTCTCTGTACAATTTTTAAGCATGGCATCTATACATATATGTATATACAATTTTATTTTTTTAAAGAATTTTAGACAGAATAATATTACTTACACTGAGAAAAAAAATTATTAATCCCAAGAAATATTTAGTCCGATACGTTCAACTAAACATTAGTTGCTTCAACAATTTATTTAGTTTCTTTAATCAAGAATTAATTAATTTAACTAATGTTTAGTTAACTAACTAAAATGTTTAGTTGAACGTATCGGACTAAATATTTCTTGGGATTAACACATATTTTTCTCAGTGTACTAAGAAGATATACACGTCATTTTTTGATTTCAGAATTACTAATATAACATGTACTTGGCATATGTAAATTAATTCAATTGTATGCCTGCTCTATTAATTCTGCGAATGAAGCTTATTACATTCATGTAAGCAGATATTCCATTAATAAATTCGGATAATGTCTGTTTATTCAGAATAATATCAATGCTTAATCGTAATAAATATTAATAATTAATGTGTAAAGATCTCGTATAAACACAATCAAAATATTTATACCTTTAATTATACAAATTTAAAAAATTTAATGTTTGCAATGATATCTAAAGTTAGATTAACGAGACCAAAATTAGACGCTATAATAAGAAAAGCTGCTTAATATAAAATGTTGCATTAAGTAACAAGTGCTGCGACAGCACAAACGTCAAAGCTGTAAAAAGTATAATTTGCACATCATTAAGGATAATAGAATATATATATATATATATATATATATATATATATATATATATATATACAAAGATAGAAGTAGAATTTCCCCCCGAAAAAAGTTACTGGCATGATATTTCCTCTGTATATATATTCATGACACCTTTTCAAACAAAACTTTTCGTGGATAATTAGGTAAAATATTAGCTGTTTTTTCTATTTATCGTGATTATATCGTAAATTAAAAAATTAAATTAATTAAAAATATATACATAAAAGAAATTATATGTAGAAAATTTAATTTCGTAATTTAATTATTATATATGATAAAATTCTCAATAGAAATTCGTTATGAGGCTACAGAGATTATATTCTTTTTATATTCTTTCGAAACATAAAAAACAAGAAAAAAAATCAATTCATGAAACAAATAAAAAATAATAACAACAATAAAAGAATAATAATTTGTTAAGAATACAATTTCCTTGCTTTATTTGTTCACGATCAAATCATCTATTATATGTATATTCACGGTTATGTTCACGGTCCAATCACCTTAGAGCGCCTGAAGCGCTATCGTATCTATTTATGTATATTCACGATTATGTTCACGGTCCAATCACCTTAGAGCGCCTGAAGCGCTATCGTATCCATGGTGAATAAGGTGTGCTCTTGCGCAGGCATTTCTACTGACCAATAAGAGAGCGTGACAAGATTCCGCCATCTTGTATAATTTAAATGGATATTAAAACGAAGACTCGGGCAAGAAAGGGTTTTAATGAAAGATCTTTTGTGTATAAATATAATTCTGGTGAATATATTTAAAAAATATAATAAATATAAACACATAAATATAAATAAACAAATATAGCAGACACATAAACACGTATAAGAAACAATAAAAAGATAATAAATATATGGAAAATATAATAAAAATAAAATTACTTTTTATTTGTAAATTTTTTCATTTTTCTTTTTTGTTTTATTCTAGCATTTTCTGCCGAAATTTTTTTATTGATTACTCGAAGTCTTATATATGTTCTTGTTCTAATTAAACAAAGTAGAACCTCGTGCGGGATTGTTATATTTTTATTTTTTTTTTCAACCCTATTTGCGATTGCTTCAAATATCGACGGATCCTTCCGCATGGAAGGATCCATGGTAATCTTGGAATTCTTGGTTCATTATTTTTCCCACTTTTAATAAGTCTGAAGAAGGACTTATAATTTTCCCTCTAGAGATGTAGTTAATCCAGTCATTTTCTGGATTAACCAACATCTCAGTAGGATTACCTAAATTTTTATATTTATTTATAAATTTAAAAGCGGCATAACCCGCGATATATTTTAGGCCTTCTTCTTCTATGACGTCCACAACTTCTAAATTTTCTACTTGGCTCAATAATTTCAGTTCTTCAGAAGTAGGAGAATAATTAAATGTACTACTACTACTTGGATCTGAAAGAAAAGGTGTGAAGCAAAACATGCATATATATTATATCGGAAAAACACTTTTTGACAATTTCAAATTTCAATTTATTTACAATGATTTCATTCATTTATATGAATGGGACTCGATTGCCCACGTCGCTAATTAATAATACGATCACAATTAATAATTATAATAATTACAAAGTAAGGCAAATTATATATAATTGAAATTCTTTTATAAATAGTACATCAGTATGCTTACAATAATGTAATTAAACTACCTTCGTAATTAAACACTTATTTCGCGACGTATTTTTACAGTTTTTAAAAGAACACGACGGCATTATAAAAGATTTTTTATAATGCATTCACAAAAATCACAAAATTGCTACAAAACTGTGTATACCGTGACACTATTTCGTTTACTTTTATCGTCGCGTTGCTATCGGTTGGCTATGGTGATTTTGCAAGATGGCGGAAACTTGGTGCTGCGCAGAATGTGACGAAAATTCGTCCGAGAAGATAGCACACCTTATTACTTCCACCATGATCGTATCTATTATCTAGTTACTTTTATACTCATTGTCTACGGTCGCTTCTTCTTCGCGCCTTTTCACAGTCCACACATCACTTTTGTCTCATAACGTTCAAGCAATAAATATATCCTGCTGTGTGTATTCCTGTGTGTTCTTCAATACGCCCTGCTAACAGGTTATGGGCCCAGGGATACGCGAAGAATAATCCCGTTGAGTCTATCGAACAGATAAGACGTAAAACGATACGAGAGCACTGCGATCGTACTACGAGCGTCGGATACTGAGAATTGCTTTACGCTACCGACGAGGGATCGCACATCACGCGGAACTCGAAGCACGGTACAGTTGAATTGAAGTCGGAATTGAGTTAGACGCAAAATCGCAAGCAAGAGGCAGCACACACACGTACGTAACCTCCTTGTTATTGCACGCGGGAATTAAGCTAACCTTTTTCAGAAAGAGAAATGGCTCACACAAATATTATGAATTCCACACGCATTGAGACACTAAACAGAGACAATTACGATACGTGGCGCATCCAAATAGAAGCACTATTAATAAAGAACGATTTATGGGATTACGTATGCGGTAACAACATAAAACCCGAATTCGTCGGCGAAGGCGCAGCACTCGCCCGAGCGCAAGATGCACGTAATGCCTGGATTTCGCAGGATCGGAAGGCGAGATCTGATCTTATTCTCTCCATCTCCCCATCGGAACTCAAGCAAGTTCGCGGATGCGAGACATCGAGAGACATTTGGTTAAAGCTAGAAGCCACCTACGCATCAAAGGGACCGGCACGTAAGGCAACTTTATTAAAGCAATTAGTACAACACAAGCTATCAGACGATGGCGACGTACGTGAGCATCTCTCAAAGTTTTTTGATACGGTCGACAAGCTTAACGCGATGGACGTAGAGATGAACAGAGATCTCCTTACTATTATGCTGCTTTATAGTCTGCCAGATTGTTTTGAAAACTTTCGGTGCGCTATTGAGACGCGCGATACGCTACCCGATGCAGAGTCTCTCAAGATCAAGATCATCGAGGAGAATGATGCTAGAATCCGAAGATCGGACCACAACTAATCTAAAGCGATGTTTGCCAAGCAAAATCCCAGAGGATCGCGGAATAGTTCAAACAATGATCCAGGTAAGGCAAAAACGTTTAAGAAGTCAAAATATAAGTGCAATTTTTGCAGAAAACAAGGGCACAAAGAATCCGAATGTTACTCTAAGAAGAAGAAACAGGATGAAGCAAAGGCTGAAGCGAAGGCTGAAGCGAAGGCTGAAGCAAAGGCTAACTGCACTGAACTTAGTTTCTTTACCAACAAAGATAGCTCAAAGATTATGCCCGAAAATCAAGATTGGTGTCTCGATAGTGGTTGTACCTCCCACTTATGCAACGATAGAGACTCGTTTCTACGTTTCCAAAATACGGACAGTAAAATAAAATTGGCAAATGCATCTACCGCCGAGGTTAAAGCAAGAGGAGATGTCGGACTGACAGTATGCCACGAGAAGATTAATAAATCCATAAACTTAGAAAATACCTTATACGTTCCTGAACTGAGAACAAACCTGATGTCTGTCGCAAAGATAGTGGACAAGGACCATGAAGTCGTTTTTAAGAAGACTCACGCTGTTATTCAAGACATTCAGGGAAACACCAAGATGATTGCCAAACGACGAGGAGATTTATTCTACTTGGGCTCCTCCTATCAAGAGGCCAACGCCGCAGTTAACATCAGACCAAACGAAGACGAGCTGTGGCATAGACGCTTTGGTCATCTCAACTACGGAGACTTAAGAGCGATGAAGAAGAACCGCAACGTCATCAGTATGGACTTCAAGGAAATCGACCAAATCCGAAATTGCAAGGTATGCCTCGCTGCAAAATTGCCACGTCAACCCTTTCCTACAAGAGTCGGTAAATCGTCCGAAAAACTACAAATCGTTTACACGGACGTTTGCGGCCCCATGAGGACTGTATCTAACGGAGGAGCACGATATTTCATGACTGTGATCGACGATTGTAGTCGATGGTGCGAAGTATTCTTTTTGAAATCCAAGGACGAAGCACCCTCCAAAATAATAGAGTACGTGCGATTTGCCAGACTGGTTTGAAGGTTAAAGCCGTTCAATCTGATAATGGTACAGAGTATTGCAATAGGACTTTGGATTCATTTTTCAAGACGGAAGGTATCCAGCGCAGGCTCTCCACCGCTGACACTCCACAACAGAATGGCGTCGCTGAACGCAAGAGAATAGAACACTGGTTGAATCAGCAAGATGCATGCTCACTCAAACTAACCTCCCGCATACCTTCTGGGCTGAAGCCATCACAACGGCGAATTACATTCGCAACAGATGCATCTCTAAAAGTTTGGTTCAGGGCACTCCGTATGAGGCATGGACCGGTAAGAAGCCGAATGTCGAACACCTTCGTATTTTCGGTTCCAAGGTTTTTGTTACAGATAACGTGCCCAACAAAGGAAAGTTCCAGCTCAGAGCGACGGAGGGCATATTCGTGGGCTATTCTAACGAGTCTAAGGCCTATCGGGTTTGGATCCCGAGCTTAAAGAAAATTCGCATTTCAAGGGACATCAAATTCTTCGACGAACACTCCTCAGAGAATGAGCGCGAGGACACCACTAACCATGACAGAACGAGCTGCAGCGATACGACACCGGACGTTGCCCATCCCACTACAACGGAGATCGCTATCAACCCGGGAACAGGCGAAGACATTGAACACGTCGCTATAGATGAACCTGACGCTTCCATACACGATCAACCTATCAGGCAGGATGACGATGCAGGTGTAGAGCAAACAACGCACGAGAAACGGGGGCCAGGAAGACCCCGATTGATACGCACCGGTGGTCGAGGACGTCCGAGCAAACAGTACAATATGGTACGTACTGACGCAAATCGAGGTTCGTCGAGTGGAGAAGCGCATCAAAACGGGGATCCCACTTCATCTGTCGCAAGCGATTCCGACGAGGACGGTTGGTACGACGCTTTCTCTGGTATGTGCATGGCCGAAATTCCGTTTTCGCAAGCTATAGCCAGCGACGATGCTGAACAATGGAAGGACGCCATTTATGAAGAGATGAAGTGTTTGGTCGACAACGACACGTGGGATATCGTCGAGATACCCACAGACGCGAAAATCATCGGATCAAGGTTCGTTCTCCGCAACAAGCTTGGCGCAGACGGACTGCTAGAGCGTCGCAAGGCCAGATTGGTTGCAAAGGGATTTTCACAGCGTCCCGGAGTTGACTTCCGCGAAACGTTTGCCCCGGTCGCACGACTCTCATCACTTAGGCTTCTGGTCGCTCTTTCTGCTACATCTGATTTAAAAATCACGCAACTTGATGTAAAAACGGCCTACTTAAATAGTAACATAGACACGGAGATCTACATTTCGAAGCCTGAGCTCCTCGAAGAAATGCTTAGAAGAATAATTCATCAGGAATCCGGTACCGAGTTAGCATCTAAAGCCAAGAGGATGCTATCCCAGTTGGTTGACGGTAACCGGGTTTGTCGACTCAACAAAGCCCTCTACGGCCTTAAACAAGCTGGGCGTCAGTGGTACGAGAAACTTAAGGAGGCCCTTCGGCTACTTGGTCTCGTTCCAACCAAGTCGGATCCATGCGTATTTGTTGACAAGAACTGCGATCAAACCTTTGTTTTAATATACGTGGATGACATCCTCATCGCGTCCAAGGATTCAGGGAGAGTGGATCAAATTAAGAGACGACTGTCGCGGCAATTCAAGATTAAGGACCTTGGTGAAGCCAAATACTGCTTGGGGATCGAGATTCGTCAAGAAAAGAAGCAAATTCGTCTATCTCAGGCCGGCTACATTCGTGAAATCCTGAATAGATTTGGCATGATCGACTGCAAGCCTTCTAGGACGCCTTTAGTTGTTGGGTCAAAGCTACTGAAGGAAGACGCTACTGAAAATAGAGATAACATACCCTACAAGGAACTCACCCCAAGGGCTCCCTTATGTATGTCGCAATGGGAACACGTCCGGACATTGCACACGCCGTGAGCGTTCTTTGTCAGTTCAACGATTGTCATAACGAGTCGCACTGGTCAGCTGCAAAGCGCGTGTTGAGATATTTGAAGGGTACCATCAATTATGGTCTCAATTACACCAGAGATAACGAAGGATTAATAGGCTATGTCGACGCTGATTGGGGAAATTGCAGAATTGACAGGAAGTCATACACCGGCATGGCATTTGTTCTTGCTGGCGCCGCAATCTCATGGGGATCAAGGAAACAGCGTACGGTCGCATTGTCATCCACGGAGGCCGAGTATTTGGGACTCACCGATGCAGCCAAAGAAGCGGTTTACCTCGTCCAATTTTTGAAGGAATTGGGCCTCGGAGATTTAGCCACTGTTACCCTTTACAACGACAATATGGGCGCTGCCCATTTGGCTCAAAATCCTATTCATCACGCCAGATCAAAACATATTGACATTCGTTGTCATTTCATTCGTGAAGCCTTGTCCGGAGGGACGATTCAATTAAAATACCTTCCTACTGAAGAAATGGCAGCGGATATGCTAACAAAGGCACTTTCATCACCTAAACACGAGGACTGCTGCGAAAACATGGGGATTGGTCCTACTGAAGATCCAGCTATGCACTCACGAAATTGAGGGAGAGTGTTAAGAATACAATTTCCGTGCTTTATTTGTTCACGATCAAATCATCTATTATATGTATATTCACGGTTATGTTCACGGTCCAATCATCTTAGAGCGCCTGAAGCGCTATCGTATCTATTATCTAGTTACTTTTATACTCATTGTCTACGGTCGCTTCTTCTTCGCGCCTTTTCACAGTCCACACATGGCCGCAGGGGGAAGTGATCCGCGCAGTTCCTTGGGCTTAACAAACCTACGGCATTAACCCGAGTTCCCGACACCGCGGACAAACACACACAATTACACATACACGCGCCAGTGGATCCAATCAGACTTTTGGTGTTTCCATTCAGTCTCTGCTACACTACAATATACAAGACTCAGTATAACAAACAGTGGAAAATGCTGGCCATATTGACCTCGTACTAGAGGCAGGAGCCAAAAAAACCCAAGAAGAAGAAGAAGACAGTCCACACATCACTTTTGTCTCATAACGTTCAAGCAATAAATATATCCTGCTGTGTGTATTTCTGTGTGTTCTTCAATACGCCCTGCTAACATAATTATTATATATTATAATAAATTTAAATTTGTAAATACGTAAGCTCTATTTTATCCAATTATTATTTTGCATCATTATTTCCAAAGCGTATAATTTAAGAAAATGCGGTTATTATGAAAGCTAGTCGCAAAGTGGCCGGCTATCTGTATGTGAAACTGATTAGTGATCAAACCTGCAGATGTGATAGCGCATAGCGTGAAACTATAGCGCTTATCATGCATACTACGTTCGCGGCATGCAGAAAGTCAAGCCGTTGACTCTTTCGCTAACGTAAGCAATAATTAAACATTTTAAAGAAGAAGATTGTGTGAGTCCTGCGATTGCAGTCCGTTTAGTCATGGGTATTCAATGATAAACATAATAAGAAAAATCTCTCCCTCCCTCCTTCCCTCTCTCTCTCTCTCTCTCTCTCTCTCTCTCTCTCTCTCTCTCTCTTTAAAATTAAATTTAAAAAAATCAAATACATTAAAAACTCAATAATGTGAAAAAACAGCGGATTATGCATTACATTGCATATTACAAACAGTTTAAATCTTATATTTCTTATTTCTATAATTAGCAGCAATGCTAAAATGTACTTCTTCCAATAGTCATGAAATCACTCGATTCTTTCTCTAGTTATTTCTCTGTATTTCAGCTGATGTAAGTGCGACGACTTTTTTCGACGCATTGTGACGCAGATTCGTCGTAGCGTCGTGACGTGCTATACTTTACTCCTTGTCCTTGCCGTAGATAATACGGCCGTGCAAGGGCGAGCTGGCAAGTGCGCCGCTCTAGAATGACACCGTAAATAATAAAGCGTCGCGATCGATGGTGATACCAATCCATCTGCACAAGCCGAGGTACGATTATTTATTAACGCCTGTCCCACATTACGATCTGGGTCGATCAGACGTGTTTCGTCATTTTCTCACTCGTCCCTAACATTGTAGAAGGACAGCTGCTGGTTGCAATGATTTGCTCGCTGCTATACGTTAAACTCGCTCAAAATTGATTTGCCAAGATAGATCCACGCACTTTTGTCCCTTCATTTTTCATACAAATCGCATTTTTAAATATGTATGTATATGTATGCGTAGTACGTGTAATACAAACTCCATGTATGACCACATAAAAAGGCGAAATAATTACAAAGAGATCAATACAATCTTGTTTTTGTATCTTGCTATTTTAATCGCTGGTGATGTGCCATTATGATGAATGCCATAATGATATTGACATTTCAGATTAATAATACCAGTTTCTTATTATTATTACAATAATCGTGACGTAAGGACCTTCTATACTATCTATATCTATATGGATTATTTACAGCATCTAACACCTAAGATTAGTAATACCATAATATATATGATATAAACGTTGAAGAAAGGTAACTAATAAATATTAAATGTGAAAAACGCTGAAAAATTCAATAGTAAAATTTTAAAAATTATTTTTTTTTTAACATTTTTTATGTTAACGTAATACTTTTCTGACAGTACATTATTTTTAAATATAATTATTAAAAGTCAGTTTTTAGTATATGTCATAAATATTTTTATTTTTTTAATCAATTTTAAAAATCAGAAAAGGGACTACAATTTATCTTTCAAAATAGCAAGATTGTACAATGCAACGTGGTTCCGTGTGTATATTTCGCAACAGTTTAATCTTAATGTCCTAATATGTAACAAAGCTCTAACAATTGTTGCGAATTATATCGGCTGCACACACACACACACACACACACACACACACACACACACACACACACACACACACACACCACACACACACACACACACACACACACACACACATGTGACGAATCGTTATTTTTTTCATACTTGACACAAATTGTTATTTATTCAAAAGATTTCGTTTAAACTTTTATATAGAATTTTTTTTCATATTGTAGAACCGGCAGCTGCAAATTATCTGCGGTTTGCAACATCCACGTCAATATGCGATGACGATTGATGTTACAAATTCCACCATCTGCGTATGACAGGCGTTTGTTTTTTTCGCACCTGCACAGTCGATATCAATTTTTGGTAACCCGTGGCGAACTTTTTCAGCCAAATCACATTTTTTTCACGCTGCAAATTGCTCATCGCAACTTTTTATTCTCGCCGTAGAATGACACATATAACAGATATTTGATTTTTAAAAGTTCTTAAATGTTAATTAATATCTATATACTGTAATATATTAATTAATTAATTTTTATGTATTAATTAATTAATTAATTTTAATATATTTACTGTTAATATTTTAATAATTTATTATTTAATTTTTATATTTGCATAAATATATTAAATTGTAATCTCTCTGTTGTGTGGCTATTAAATATTTTCTTCATCAAATAAATGAAGATAACGTAAGACATTTCATTGTCATTATATCATTGGTGCTGGTCTACAACCTTGCTTTAAGTTTAAAGGGTATTTAAGCTCTAAGCCGTAAGAAATTGACCAATCACAGCCGAATATTCTCCTCACATTCTACTGTGATTGATCAATTTCTTACGGCTTAGGGCTTAAAGCACTTATTGTAGACCAGGACTTACACTTTGATATTTCTTGGTTTACGCTGCTTTACTGAAAATGCGTTCAAATTAAGTAAGGATTTGCAATATAACGAAAATGGCAGACGAGATCATACATGCAAACTATTCATTTATTTCCGCAATCTAAGCTTTCTCTGCGCCGTCGCGTTTACAGATACAACTTTATTCGAAGATTAAACAAGACGAACCGCAGTCATCTACGACTTGGATTCGTAAATACAAACTCGTACTCCGGCTGGAAAACTTTTCTCGTTATTCGGATAATACAATAAGTCCCTCACGCCGACAAATGAAATACGTTCGTTATGTAAACTTAAATAACGCGCGAATGCCGTGGTGGAAACTTCATTACGGCAGTGTCACGAATCAAGTCCATTGCGAATATCAATTCGTGATTGTTTGCATGTAGGATTGCAAATCTTTTACCTTAAATCTTGAGGTAACAACATAACATTTTGTATTATTAAAACATGCCAAAAGTTATATTTTCTTGTTCATTCCTCCTTATTTGGACTCATGCTAATTTTATTTCGACAAATAGACTTTAAAACAGAGCAGAAACTTTAGGTAATTAGTCGGAAAACAGAAATAAAATCTTGTATACAAGATAATCTTATTTCAAAGTGCAAATGGCTTTCAAAATAGTTGTTTATTGAGAAAACAATAATTTTTATTAATACAATTTGATTAGATTATAGATTCATTCATTAAAATCGATTCATATTTTATCTATTATGCATTGTACTAATTTATGTGTAAAATTAATATAAAATTTATTGATAAAATTATCTTTTCTAAATCGCATAATAAATTACGTAGGTAGAGTTAAAAATTTAATATTTCCGTAGCGACGAGAATTGTCTCATACATTTTAATTATTTTTTCTTTTAATTTATAGAAGAAAGATTTGATGCAGATTGAGATTCGTGTGTGGTAAATAGAACAAATAAAACAATATTGAAATAAATAGAAAGTGATCGCGCGCAACAATAAATCATTCAATCTAACAACGAAACAAAATGTTAATTGCCTCGCAGTTTATTTTGGTCCTTTTATATATAAACGCGAAATTGATATTTATAAACTCGGTAATTATAGGGGATCCCCCCCCCCCTCTAATGACTTTAATCTTGACATATATTATATAGATCACCCTTCTGAATAACTTTCAATAGGTTTTATCAGCATAGCATTAGGACATATCAACCAATTACTTCCCTTAGCACTGACACAAACTGTTATATTTCTGAAACTTTTTTGTTAGTAACCTTTTAATAAACAACGAGCGACGGCTAAAATCTTTTGTATGTTACTCAGGGTGATACCTTGACAACATATGTCAAGGTCAAGACCATCTAAGGGGCTCCCCTATAACGCATAAATACCTTAAAATATTATACTTGTAATTATTGAGACCAATAGTTAATATTTATTTAATAATTTTCAGTACTTAACAATTTATGATTGCAACTATTAATATGTTTCTTTTATACATTTCTACATATTATATACATAGTATTAAACAATTTTTAAAAATATATTTTAATACATTTTTGCTTTTTTTTATGGGGCATTCTGCGTAAAATTTGCGCATTTTCACTCTGACCTACTTCAATAATTTTGACAATTTTTTTCCGAGAAGTATTCTGAAAAAAAGAAGACACGTATATTTTGGTTTGGGCTTACGATCAATATTTCCGATAGTGTGATTTTTGTAAAGATTGAATTTTTCGGTACTCTAATTTTTAAAACGTTAATATCTTGAAAATGTTCAATCCTATCGAAAAACGGTTTGGATTAAATTTGTTCAGTTTAAAATGAATTACATGATATATATATTCTTTTTAATTTTTGGATAGTCTAAAGTTGTGTTATACGATGTTAAAGAGGAAAAAATCGTTTTTCGTAAAGTTCGCCATTTTTTTTAAATAAAAACAAAATTTGTAAAAATTCTATGAAAACATACGAAATTTTTAAGACCTCTTGAAGCATGGCAAGATTTTTTCGAAAAGTTCTACCTAATTAAAGTTTTTGTAATAACCTGAATTCAACATTACTCGGACTAAAATAGTCAAAATGCATCCGTTAGTAGCAGATTAATATTATATATCTTGATGTTATGTTGTTACAAAATAAGAAAACACATTTTTTGGTGTCATATTTTATTGGCCATAACAAATTTTCTGTACAAAGCCTGTGTTACGTTTTACAACAAATTCTATTTAATTAAGCTATAGTACTCGGTATCTTCATTGCGTTATTCGAATTGGCAACTGGAAAGTTATCGCTAAAAGATATTTCCTTTCGGAAGATATCGAGTACTATAGCTTAATTAAATAGAATTAGTTATAAAACGTAACACAGGCTTTGTACAGAAAATTCGTTATGGCCAATAAAATATGACACCAAAAAATGTGTTTTCTTATTTCGTAACAACTTAACATCAAGATATATAATATTAATCTGCTACTAACGGATGCATTTTGACTATTTTAATCCGAGTAATGTTGAATTCAGGTTATTACAAAAAATCTTGCCATACTCCAAGAGGTCTTAAAAATTTCGTAATTTTTAATAGAATTTTTACAAATTTTGTTTTTAATTTAAAAAAATGGTGAACTTTACGAAAAACGATTTTTTACTCTTTAACATTGTATAACAAACTAACATTGTACACAACTTTAGACTGTCCAAAAATTAAAAAGAATACATCATGTAATTCATTTTAAACTGAACAAATTTTATCCAAACCGTTTTTCGATAGAATTGAACATTTTCAAGATATTAACGTTTTAAAAAGTAGTTACCGAAAAATTCAATTTTTACAAAAATCACACTATCGGAAATATTGATCGTAGGCCTAAACCAAAAAATACGTGTCTTCTCTTTTTCAGAATACTTCTCGGAAAAAAATTGTCAAAATTATTGAAGTAGGTCAGGGTGAAAATGCGCAAATTTCACGCAGAATGACCCATATACAATTTCGAATAACTTATTCAGTCAAATAAAAAAAAATGACGTCTTCTTACTCACAATAACGATTGACTAGAAATTTGAGAATATTGGAGTATACTCTTCAGTCAATTTTCCCTACAATAGGAATAGGAATATCCTTTCTAGAAACTTACACTATTCTGTTGGAATAATTACAAGTATAATATTTTAAGGTATTTATGCGTTATGGGAGCCCCTAGATGGTCTTGACCTTGACATATGTTGTCAAGTATCACCCTGAGTAACATACAAAATTTTAGCCGTCGCTCGTTGTTTATTAAAAGGTTACTAACAAAAAGTTTCAGAATATAACAGTTTGTGTCAGTGCTAAGGGAAGTAATTGGTTGATATGTCCTAATGCTATGCTGATAAAACCTATTGAAAGTTATTCAGAAGGGTGATCTATATAATATGTCAAGATTAAAGTCATTAAGAGGGGGGGGGGGATCCCTATAATTACCGAGTTTATAAATATCAATTTCGCGTTATATATAAAGGACCAAAATAAACTGCGAGGCAATTAACATTTTGTTTTCGTTGTTAGATTGAATGATTTATTGTTGCGCGCGATCACTTTCTATTATTTCAATATTGTTTTATTTGTTCTATTTACCACACACGAATCTCAATCTGCATCAAATCTTTCTTCTATAATTAAAAGAAAAATAATTAAATGTATGAGACAATTCTCGTCGCTACGGAAATATTAAATTTTTAACTCTACCTACGTAATTTATTATGCGATTTAGAAAAGATAATTTTATCAATAAATTTTATATTAATTTTACACATAAATTAGTACAATGCTATAGATAAATATGAATCGATTTTAATGAATGAATCTATATCTATTCAATTGTATTAATAAAATTATTGTTTTCTCAATAAACAACTATTTTGAAAGCCATTTGCACTTTGAAATAAGATTATCTTGTATACAAGATTTTATTTCTGTTTTCGACTAATTACCTAAAGTTTCTGCTCTGTTTTAAAGTCTATTTTGTCGAAATAAAATTAGCATGAGTCCAAATAAGGAGGAATGAACAAGAAAATATAATTTTGGCATGTTTTATAATACAAAATGTTATGTTGTTACCTCAAGATTTAAGGTAAAAGATTTGCAATCCTACATGCAAACAATCACGAATTGATATTCGCAATGGACTTGATTCGTGACACTGCCGTAATGAAGTTTCCACCACGGCATTCGCGCGTTATTTAAGTTTACATAACGAACGTATTTCATTTGTCGGCGTGAGGGACTTATTGTATTATCCGAATAACGAGAAAGTTTTCCAGCCGGAGTACGAGTTTGTATTTACGAATCCAAGTCGTAGATGACTGCGGTTCGTCTTGTTTAATCTTCGAATAAAGTTGTATCTGTAAACGCGACGGCGCAGAGAAAGCTTAGATTGCGGAAATAAATGAATATTTGCATGTATGATCTCGTCTGCCATTTTCGTTATATTGCAAATCCTTACTTAATTTGACGCATTTTCAGTAAAGCAGCGTAAACCAAGAAATATCAAAGTGTAAGTCCTGGTCTACAATAAGTGCTTTAAGCCCTAAGCCGTAAGAAATTGATCAATCACAGTAGAATGTGAGGAGAATATTCGGCTGTGATTGGTCAATTTCTTACGGCTTAGAGCTTAAATACCCTTTAAACTTAAAGCAAGGTGTAGACCAGCACCAATGATATAATGACAATGAAATGTCTTACGTTATCTTCATTTATTTGATGAAGAAAATATTTAATAGCCACACACAGAGAGATTACAATTTAATATATTTTATGCAAATATAAAAATTAAATAATAAATTATTAAAATATAACAGTAAATATATTAAAATTAATTAATTAATTAATACATAAAAATTAATTAATTAATATATTACAGTATATAGATATTAATTAACATTTAAGAACTTTTAAAAATCAAATATCTGTTATGTGTCATTCTACGGCGAGAATAAAAAGTTGCGATGAGCAATTTGCAGCGTGAAAAAAATGTGATTTGGCTGAAAAAGTTCGCCACGGTGTACCAAAAATTGATATCGACTGTGCAGGTGCGAAAAAAACAAACGCCTGTCATACGCAGATGGTGGAATTTGTAACATCAATCGTCATCGCATATTGACGTGGATGTTGCAAACCGCAGATAATTTGCAGCTGCCGTTCTACAATATGAAAAAAAATTCTATATAAAAGTTTAAACGAAATCTTTTGAATAAATAACAATTTGTGTCAAGTATGAAAAAAATAACGATTCGTCACATGTGTGTGTGTGTGTGTGTGTGTGTGTGTGTGTGTGTGTGTGCGTGCGCGTGTGTGTGTGTGTGTGTGTGCAGCCGATATAATTCGCAACAATTGTTAGAGCTTTGTTACATATTAGGACATTAAGATTAAACTGTTGCGAAATATACACACGGAACCACGTTGCATTGTACAATCTTGCTATTTTGAAAGATAAATTGTAGTCCCTTTTCTGATTTTAAAATTGATTAAAAAATAAAAATATTTATGACATATACTAAAACTGACTTTTAATAATTATATTTAAAAATAATGTACTGTCAGAAAAGTATTACGTTAACATAAAAAATGTTAAAAAAAAATAATTTTTAAAATTTTACTATTGAATTTTTCAGCGTTTTTCACATTTAATATTATTAGTTACCTTTCTTCAACGTTTATATCATATATATTATGGTATTACTAATCTTAGGTGTTAGATGCTGTAAATAATCCATATAGATATAGATATATAGAAGGTCCTTACGTCCGATTATTGTAATAATAATAAGAACTGGTATTATTAATCTGAAATGTCAATATCATTATGGCATTCATCATAATGGCACATCACCAGCGATTAAATAGCAAGATACAAAACAAGATTGTATTGATCTCTTTGTAATTATTTCGCCTTTTTATGTGGTCATACATGGAGTTTGTATTACACGTACTACGCATACATATACATACATATTTAAAAATGCGATTTGTATGAAAAATGAAGGGACAAAAGTGCGTGGATCTATCTTGGCAAATCAATTTTGAGCGAGTTTAACGTATAGCAGCGAGCAAATCATTGCAACCAGCAGCTGTCCTTCTACAATGTTAGGGACGAGTGAGAAAATGACGAAACACGTCTGATCGACCCAGATCGTAATGTGGGACAGCGTTAATAAATAATCGTACCTCGGCTTGTGCAGATGGATTGGTATCACCATCGATCGCGACGCTTTATTATTTACGGTGTCATTCTAGAGCGGCGCACTTGCCAGCTCGCCCTTGCACGGCCGTATTATCTACGGCAAGGACAAGGAGTAAAGTATAGCACGTCACGACGCTACGACGAATCTGCGTCACAATGCGTCGAAAAAAGTCGTCGCACTTACATCAGCTGAAATACAGAGAAATAACTAGAGAAAGAATCGAGTGATTTCATGACTATTGGAAGAAGTACATTTTAGCATTGCTGCTAATTATAGAAATAAGAAATATAAGATTTAAACTGTTTGTAATATGCAATGTAATGCATAATCCGCTGTTTTTTCACATTATTGAGTTTTTAATGTATTTGATTTTTTTAAATTTAATTTTAAAGAGAGAGAGAGAGAGAGAGAGAGAGAGAGAGAGAGAGAGAGAGAGAGGAGGGAGGGAGAGATTTTTCTTATTATGTTTATCATTGAATACCCATGACTAAACGGACTGCAATCGCAGGACTCACACAATCTTCTTCTTTAAAATGTTTAATTATTGCTTACGTTAGCGAAAGAGTCAACGGCTTGACTTTCTGCATGCCGCGAACGTAGTATGCATGATAAGCGCTATAGTTTCACGCTATGCGCTATCACATCTGCAGGTTTGATCACTAATCAGTTTCACATACAGATAGCCGGCCACTTTGCGACTAGCTTTCATAATAACCGCATTTTCTTAAATTATACGCTTTGGAAATAATGATGCAAATAATAATTGGATAAAATAGAGCTTACGTACTTACAAATTTAAATTTATTATAATATATAATAATTATGTTAGCAGGGCGTATTGAAGAACACACAGAAATACACACAGCAGGATATATTTATTGCTTGAACGTTATGAGACAAAAGTGATGTGTGACTGTCTTCTTCTTCTTCTTGGGTTTTTTTGGCTCCTGCCTCTAGTACGAGTCATATGGCCAGCATTTTCCACTGTTTGTTATACTGAGTCTGGTATATTGTAGTGTAGCAGAGACTGAATGGAAATACCAAAAGTCTGATTGGATCCACTGGCGCGTGTATGTGTAATTGTGTGTGTTTGTCGCGCGGTGGGAACTCGGGTTAATGCCGTAGGTTTGTTAAGCCCAAGGAACTGCGCGGATCACTTCCCCCTGCGGCCATGTGTGGACTGTGAAAAGGCGCGAAGAAGAAGCGACCGTAGACAATGAGTATAAAATAACTAGATAATAGATACGATAGCGCTTCAGGCGCTCTAAGATGATTGGACCGTGAACATAACCGTGAATATACATATAATAGATGATTTGATCGTGAACAAATAAAGCACGGAAATTGTATTCTTAACACTCTCCTCAATTTCGTGAGTGCATAGCTGGATCTTCAGTAGGACCAATCCCCATGTTTTCGCAGCAGTCCTCGTGTTTAGGTGATGAAAGTGCCTTTGTTAGCATATCCGCTGCCATTTCTTCAGTAGGAAGGTATTTTAATTGAATCGTCCCTCCGGACAAGGCTTCACGAATGAAATGAAACGAATGTCAATATGTTTTGATCTGGCGTGATGAATAGGATTTTGAGCCAAATGGGCAGCGCCCATATTGTCGTTGTAAAGGGTAACAGTGGCTAAATCTCCGAGGCCCAATTCCTTCAAAAATTGGACGAGGTAAACCGCTTCTTTGGCTGCATCGGTGAGTCCCAAATACTCGGCCTCCGTGGATGACAATGCGACCGTACGCTGTTTCCTTGATCCCATGAGATTGCGGCGCCAGCAAGAACAAATGCCATGCCGGTGTATGACTTCCTGTCAATTCTGCAATTTCCCCAATCAGCGTCGACATAGCCTATTAATCCTTCGTTATCTCTGGTGTAATTGAGACCATAATTGATGGTACCCTTCAAATATCTCAACACGCGCTTTGCAGCTGACCAGTGCGACTCGTTATGACAATCGTTGAACTGACAAAGAACGCTCACGGCGTGTGCAATGTCCGGACGTGTTCCCATTGCGACATACATAAGGGAGCCCTTGGGGTGAGTTCCTTGTAGGGTATGTTATCTCTATTTTCAGTAGCGTCTTCCTTCAGTAGCTTTGACCCAACAACTAAAGGCGTCCTAGAAGGCTTGCAGTCGATCATGCCAAATCTATTCAGGATTTCACGAATGTAGCCGGCCTGAGATAGACGAATTTGCTTCTTTTCTTGACGAATCTCGATCCCCAAGCAGTATTTGGCTTCACCAAGGTCCTTAATCTTGAATTGCCGCGACAGTCGTCTCTTAATTTGATCCACTCTCCCTGAATCCTTGGACGCGATGAGGATGTCATCCACGTATATTAAAACAAAGGTTGATCGCAGTTCTTGTCAACAAATACGCATGGATCCGACTTGGTTGGAACGAGACCAAGTAGCCGAAGGGCCTCCTTAAGTTTCTCGTACCACTGACGCCCAGCTTGTTTAAGGCCGTAGAGGGCTTTGTTGAGTCGACAAACCCGTTTACCGTCAACCAACTGGGATAGCATCCTCTTGGCTTTAGATGCTAACTCGGTACCGGATTCCTGATGAATTATTCTTCTAAGCATTTCTTCGAGGAGCTCAGGCTTCGAAATGTAGATCTCCGTGTCTATGTTACTATTTAAGTAGGCCGTTTTTACATCAAGTTGCGTGATTTTTAAATCAGATGTAGCAGAAAGAGCGACCAGAAGCCTAAGTGATGAGAGTCGTGCGACCGGGGCAAACGTTTCGCGGAAGTCAACTCCGGGACGCTGTGAAAATCCCTTTGCAACCAATCTGGCCTTGCGACGCTCTAGCAGTCCGTCTGCGCCAAGCTTGTTGCGGAGAACGAACCTTGATCCGATGATTTTCGCGTCTGTGGGTATCTCGACGATATCCCACGTGTCGTTGTCGACCAAACACTTCATCTCTTCATAAATGGCGTCCTTCCATTGTTCAGCATCGTCGCTGGCTATAGCTTGCGAAAACGGAATTTCGGCCATGCACATACCAGAGAAAGCGTCGTACCAACCGTCCTCGTCGGAATCGCTTGCGACAGATGAAGTGGGATCCCCGTTTTGATGCGCTTCTCCACTCGACGAACCTCGATTTGCGTCAGTACGTACCATATTGTACTGTTTGCTCGGACGTCCTCGACCACCGGCGTATCAATCGGGGTCTTCCTGGCCCCCGTTTCTCGTGCGTTTTTGCTCTACACCTGCATCGTCATCCTGCCTGATAGGTTGATCGTGTATGGAAGCGTCAGGTTCATCTATAGCGACGTGTTCAATGTCTTCGCCTGTTCCCGGGTTGATAGCGATCTCCGTTGTAGTGGGATGGGCAACGTCCGGTGTCGTATCGCTGCAGCTCGTTCTGTCATGGTTAGTGGTGTCCTCGCGCTCATTCTCTGAGGAGTGTTCGTCGAAGAATTTGATGTCCCTTGAAATGCGAATTTTCTTTAAGCTCGGGATCCAAACCCGATAGGCTTTAGACTCGTTAGAATAGCCCACGAATATGCCCTCCGTCGCTCTGAGCTGGAACTTTCCTTTGTTGGGCACGTTATAACAAAAACCTTGGAACCGAAAATACGAAGGTGTTCGACATTCGGCTTCTTACCGGTCCATGCCTCATACGGAGTGCCCTGAACCAAACTTTTAGAGATGCATCTGTTGCGAATGTAATTCGCCGTTGTGATGGCTTCAGCCCAGAAGGTATGCGGGAGTTAGTTTGAGTGAGCATGCATCTTGCTGATTCAACCAGTGTTCTATTCTTGCGTTCAGCGACGCCATTCTGTTGTGGAGTGTCAGCGGTGGAGAGCCTGCGCTGGATACCTTCCGTCTTGAAAAATGAATCCAAAGTCCTATTGCAATACTCTGTACCATTATCAGATTGAACGGCTTTAACCTTCAAACCAGTCTGGCAAATCGCACGTACTCTATTATTTTGGAGGGTGCTTCGTCCTTGGATTTCAAAAAGAATACTTCGCACCATCGACTACAATCGTCGATCACAGTCATGAAATATCGTGCTCCTCCGTTAGATACAGTCCTCATGGGGCCGCAAACGTCCGTGTAAACGATTTGTAGTTTTCGGACGATTTACCGACTCTTGTAGGAAAGGGTTGACGTGGCAATTTTGCAGCGAGGCATACCTTGCAATTTCGGATTTGGTCGATTTCCTTGAAGTCCATACTGATGACGTTGCGGTTCTTCTTCATCGCTCTTAAGTCTCCGTAGTTGAGATGACCAAAGCGTCTATGCCACAGCTCGTCTTCGTTTGGTCTGATGTTAACTGCGGCGTTGGCCTCTTGATAGGAGGAGCCCAAGTAGAATAAATCTCCTCGTCGTTTGGCAATCATCTTGGTGTTTCCCTGAATGTCTTGAATAACAGCGTGAGTCTTCTTAAAAACGACTTCATGGTCCTTGTCCACTATCTTTGCGACAGACATCAGGTTTGTTCTCAGTCAGGAACGTATAAGGTATTTTCTAAGTTTATGGATTTATTAATCTTCTCGTGCATACTGTCAGTCCGACATCTCCTCTTGCTTTAACCTCGGCGGTAGATGCATTTGCCAATTTTATTTTACTGTCCGTATTTTGGAAACGTAGAAACGAGTCTCTATCGTTGCATAAGTGGGAGGTACAACCACTATCGAGACACCATCTTGATTTTCGGGCATAATCTTTGAGCTATCTTTGTTGGTAAAGAAACTAAGTTCAGTGCAGTTAGCCTTTGCTTCAGCCTTCGCTTCAGCCTTCGCTTCACCTTTGCTTCATCCTGTTTCTTCTTCTTAGAGTAACATTCGGATTCTTTGTGCCCTTGTTTTCTGCAAAAATTGCACTTATATTTTGACTTCTTAAACGTTTTTGCCTTACCTGGATCATTGTTTGAACTATTCCGCGATCCTCTGGGATTTTGCTTGGCAAACATCGCTTTAGATTAGTTGTGGTCCGATCTTCGGATTCTATTCATTCTCCTCGATGATCTTGATCTTGAGAGACTCTGCATCGGGTAGCGTATCGCGCGTCTCAATAGCGCACCGAAAGTTTTCAAAACAATCTGGCAGACTATAAAGCAGCATAATAGTAAGGAGATCTCTGTTCATCTCTACGTCCATCGCGTTAAGCTTGTCGACCGTATCAAAAACTTTGAGAGATGCTCACGTACGTCGCCATCGTCTGATAGCTTGTGTTGTACTAATTGCTTTAATAAAGTTGCCTTACGTGCCGGTCCCTTTGATGCGTAGGTGGCTTCTAGCTTTAACCAAATGTCTCTCGATGTCTCGCATCCGCGAACTTGCTTGAGTTCCGATGGGGAGATGGAGAGAATAAGATCAGATCTCGCCTTCCGATCCTGCGAAATCCAGGCATTACGTGCATCTTGCGCTCGGGCGAGTGCTGCGCCTTCGCCGACGAGTTCGGGTTTTATGTTGTTACCGCATACGTAATCCAAAATCGTTCTTTATTAATAGTGCTTCTATTTGGATGCGCCACGTATCGTAATTGTCTCGTTTAGTGTCTCAATGCGTGTGGAATTCATATATTTGTGTGAGCCATTTCTCTTTCTGAAAAGGTTAGCTTAATTCCCGCGTGCAATAACAAGGAGGTTACGTACGTGTGTGTGCTGCCTTCGGCTTGCGATTTTGCGTCTAACTCAATTCCGACTTCAATTCAACTGTACCGTGCTTCGAGTTCCGCGTGATGTGCGATCCCTCGTCGGTAGCGTAAAGCGATTCTCAGTATCCGACGCTCGTAGTACGATCGCAGTGCTCTCGTATCGTTTTACGTCTTATCTGTTCGATAGACTCAACGGATTATTCTTCGCGTATCCCTGGGCCCATAACCTGTTAGCAGGGCGTATTGAAGAACACACAGGATACACACAGCAGGATATTTTATTGCTTGAACGTTATGAGACAAAGTGATGTGTGGACTGTGAAAGGCGCGAAGAAGAAGCGACCGTAGACAATGAGTATAAAGTAACTAGATAATAGATACGATCATGGTGGAAGTAATAGGTGTGCTATCTTCTCGGACGAATTTTCGTCACATTCTGCGCAGCACCAAGTTTCCGCCATCTTGCAAAATCACCATAGCCACCGATAGCAACGCGACGATAAAAGTAAACGAATAGTGTCACGGTATACACAGTTTTGTAGCAATTTTGTGATTTTTGTGAATGCATTATAAAAAATCTTTTATAATGCCGTCGTGTTCTTTTAAAACTGTAAAAATACGTCGCGAAATAAGTGTTTAATTACGAAGGTAGTTTAATTACATTATTGTAAGCATACTGATGTACTATTTATAAAAAATTTCAATTATATATAATTTGCCTACTTTGTAATTATTATAATTATTAATTGTGATCGTATTATTAATTAGCGACGTGGGCAATCGAGTCCCATTCATATAATGAATGAATCATTGTAAATAAATTGAAATTTGAAATTGTCAAAAAGTGTTTTTCCGATATAATATATATGCATGTTTTGCTTCACACCTTTTCTTTCAGATCCAAGTAGTAGTAGTACATTTAATTATTCTCCTACTTCTGAAGAACTGAAATTATTGAGCCAAGTAAAAATTTAGAAGTTGTGGACGTCATAGAAGAAGAAGGCCTAAAATATATCGCGGGTTATGCCGCTTTTAAATTTATAATAAATATAAAATTTAGGTAATCCTACTGAGATGTTGGTTAATCCAGAAAATGACTGGATTAACTACATCTCTAGAGGGAAAATTATAAGTCCTTCTTCAGACTTATTAAAAGTGGGAAAAATAGAACCAAGAATTCCAAGATTACCATGGATCCTTCA